>BMAW01117680.1:972607-1053957 GCA_019974015.1 Nephila pilipes | reverse complement strand
ATCTTCATGAACAGATTTGTCCTCAGATGATAAGCAATCACCTTTATCAGGAGTAAGTTTCTCTAAAGGTGATTGATAGTCATCTTCATCAGTTATAGACTTGTTCAAAGAGAGCTGGCAGCCATCAAAACATGTAGGTACTTTCACGGATGATAGGCAGATATCTTCTTCACTAATAGGTTTCTCCAAAGGTGATTGACTATCAACTTCATCACTAGTAGGTTTGTCTACACATGATAGGCAGCTATCTGCATCAGGAGTAGGTTTCATCAAAGGTAACAGACTGTCATCTTCATTAGTAATAGATTTGTCAAAAAAAGGTTGGCAGTTATCATTTGTAGGTTCGTTCTTAGATAATAGGCAGTCATCTTTATTGTTATTAGGTTTATCCAAATGTGATTGACATGCACAGTCAGCTATATTACTAACAAATTTGTCCACAAATGATAGGCAATTATCTTCAATAAAAGGTATATAAAAAAGTGATTGAATGTTATCATCACTAGCAAGTTTCCCCAAAGGTGATTGACAATCAACTTCGTCAATAGTAGATTTATCCACAGATGATAGGCAGTCACCTTTATCAAGAGAAGGTTTCTCTAAAGGTGATTGATAGTCATCTTCATCAGTCATGAGTTTGTCCAAGGGTGGCTGGCAGCCATCAGCACGTGTAAGTACTTTCACAGATGCTAAGCAATCATCTTTACAAATAGGTTTTTCCAAAGATGTTTGACAATCATTTTCATCAGTCATAAGTTTGTCCAAGGGCAGCTGGCAGCCATTAGCATGTGTAAGTACTTTCACAGATAAGCAATCATTTTTACCAAAAGGTTTCGCCAAAGATGTTTGACAATCATTTTCAATGGTAGAAGTTCCTTTTAAAGGTGACTGACAGTCATTTTCATCAGTAATACATTTGTCCAAAGGGAGTTGGTAGTCATCATTTGTAGGTTCCTTCACAAATGATAGACAGTCATCTTCATCATCAATAGATTTCTCCAAATGTGACTGACATACACAGTTAACTTCATCACTAAGGAGTTTGTCCATAGATGATATGCAATTATCTTCGTCATTAATAGGTTCATCCAAAGATGATTGGCTATCATCATCATTAGAGGGTTTCTCCAAAGGTGAATGACAATCATCTCCATCACCAGCTGATTTTTCTAAATATGATTGACATATGCAGTTGACTTCATCGCTAAGGAGTTTGTCCGCAGATGACATGCAATTATCTTTATCAATAATAGGTTCATCCAAAGATGTTTGGCTATCATCATCATTAGAGGGTTTCTCCAAAGGTGAATGACAGTCATTTTTATCAGCAAAAGATTTATCCATGGGCTGGCAGTCATCATTTGTAAGTTTGTTCAAAGAAAAATCTCGAGTTTTTTTATCTGTGGTAGGTTTATCTATATTAAAATATAAATGGTAACCACTTCCATTTGTGGGCAATTTATTCAGAATCAAAGGTATTCTATTGTCATTTGTGTTTGAATTGTTTATATTTAAAGCCATAGATAATTTGTTGTCATTCTTATGTGCTGCAATTTTGTCTAAAGTCAACTGGCAGTTTTTTTCTGTATTTGGTTCTTTCAAAGTCAAAGACAATTTGTAATCACTTCTAACTGCTGGGGATTTCCTTAAAACTTCTCTGCAATTAACTGCATTCAAAGTTGGTCTTCCCAAATCCAAAGGCAATTTAACATTATCTGCATAATCTTTAGATTCCAAATCACCACTATCTACATCAGCAATTGATTTGTTTAAAATCAAAAGAAAATCGAAAACACATTTACCATTAATAGGTTTATTCAAAGATGAACTGTGATTATTTTCATTTGCAACAGATTTCTTAAAATTCAAAGATACATTGCAATCATTTGTATTTGAAAATTTTTCATCTAATGTCAAAGATAGTTCATTATGATCCTTATCTCTTCTAAGGTTTTTCAAAGACAACAATTGGCAGCCATCCTCATTTACAATAAGTTTATTCAAAGGCAAATCCTGAGCATTTTTATTTATAGTAGGTTTATCTGAAGTCAAAGACAATGTGGTATTGATTCCCTTTGTGGGCAATTTATCAAAATGTTTTACACTATCATCCACATTTTTGGAAGATCTTTCCAAAATAAAATTCAAATTATGATCAATCTCTTTTCTGAGAAGTCCATTAAAACGTAGATATAATTCACTGTGATATTCATTTATAGTTTGTTGATGACAAGATAATTTCCACCCATCAGTATCAAAAATAGACTGGTCAATAGATAAATTTAATCTGTTTTCTAGTTTAGTTTTAGACGGTACTGGCATCAAGAAATTCAAATCAAGGTCCTCTTTACCAATTACTTTAGTTTCATCTGTGAAATTTTTAGCTTGAACCTTTTGCACAAAATGGGAAAAAATATTTTTTTAGAAAAATATAGGTAAAAATAAAATTTAAAAATTTTAATACTTTTGACTAATCAAAAATAAATCATTGAAATTAGGTAAAAATCTATTCAATCTATCTTTTACAGGATGCTAAAACTTTAGGAAATTGATTGATACTAAAATTATTATATTTATAAAAAATTTCATTTTTTTTTTTTTTATTTATATCAATTCATCTATTAGTATTCATGTACAGCAATGGCACTAGGAACAGTTTACACAGAACAAATGCATATTTTAAGAGTTATCTTAAAAATTCATCACAAATTTAATTATAATGTCTATTACTGTGAAGTTTGAGCATTTACTGCAAAAAAATTAAAAAATTTACAGATATTAATAAGGTGACCAATTTTTTTACAATGAAAAGGAGGACGAAAAAATTTAAGAAAAAAGTACAGCGTAAATAAATCTTAACATTTTATAAATTCAAACAAAAATACACTAACTACCCCTTTAATTATTTTATCAAATAATTAAAGGGATAATTAGATTATATTACATCCCTTTTAATTATTTAATCAAACGAGTATTTTTCCATTGAATGAAAAAAATTTGTCGATATATCATTTTCATAATTATATATTTGAAATTTCGTTGCAGAAAATATCCTTCATATTGAATTTTACAGTAAGTGCTGCAGTTAAAGTATCAACATTCAATCTTGATTTCTCACTTGTCCAAAAATCATTACCAATGAAAAAAAAACCTTTCAACTGTTGCATTAGTTCCAGGGCAGCACAACATAAATTCAATATGAATAGCTAAATTTTCATATGGAATGTGTTTAATTTTGAAATGGTTAAATCTTTCCACCCCTCTTTAATCAATTTCAACATGTTGATTTTTCCATTGATCTAATTTAACAGAATTCAAATATACATTCAGTCTTCTAATTTCTTCAAACATACAATTGTCATCAATTTTAATATCAGGCTTTTCTTTAGATAAAAATTCAACACAATTTTCATTATCTGCCCAATGAATGAAGTCAAAAATTGCGATAAAGTTAAGAAACACCATTGAAAACTGTTATTTTCTGTGATACTTGTTTAAGACCATTCTTCGACACATTGAAAACATGTTTGGTAAAAATTATGCTCTTCCTTGGTGCACTTTTCTGTAATGCCTAGATTTGATTCCTCTAAGTTTGACAATTTTCTTTTTATTATTTAAAGGAATAAATTTTTTCAAATCATGATTTATATTTTATGTTCACCTTCAATATTGAAAGACAATTATCATTCAAAATAAAACTAACTTCTGTGGCTAAAATATGTTCACCTTCAATCTTATGAATTGTTTTGTGGAGAATAGATGCTTGATTATGTAAAAAATACATTAATATCTACGATATTTCATTATTGAAAAAAAGATTCAAGAATTGTTGGACATTTAAGAATTTTTGGCTCAAATAATGGTAAAATACATTCTATAGTAGTTATTAGAGCGAGTCATCTAACTTTTGAATATTCAACATTTGCCTAACAGTTTGGCGTGGCATCTCTGAATACAGAGATAAACAAATTAGTTTTAAAATATCGAAAAGAAGGACGCTTTTAGAGAATGGACAGAACCTACAAAAAGAGGAAAATTGGTCACCTTAATATTAAACATACGCTCTGAATCTTTCAATGCTCTTAAAAGAGCCAGTTTTTACTGCTTTTGTAATAAATTCTACAGCTAGATTTCTACAAAGAATAATTTATAAAATTTGAGAATTTTTTTTTATTCATTATAAATCAAAGGATGAAGAACAGAACAAAAGACACATAAAAATAAATTCACCTATGTCAGTTTAATATCTAATCAAAAAATCTATAGTTAAAATCTAACAATTATTTTTACAGATAAAGAATCTATATCATACTTTATATAGATGAATTAACCTTGCAAAATTTTACTACTATAAAACAAATATATGACATATATGTAAATAAAAGTACAATCATAAATGTTATGGAAATTACAAGAGTAAAAATTATTAATTTTGAGTATCAAATCTAAAAAAATGCAATGTAAAAATAAAAAAGTCAAAGATAATGTAAAAAAAGATTTTTTTTTACATTTTTTTTTTTTTTTCTAGAAATATTTACAAGGTTTATTCCGAGTTAAATTTTGAAAATGAAGTTTTACAAATGGCTCATTTAATAATCAGAACATCAAAGTTTTAGTTTGGGATTTACCAGTACTAAAATAGGGTCATTAGAAACAGTGAATTGTTTCCTCTTCTATATAATACATATTTAAAAATAACTTTTATATATAATACAATTTTTAAGAAAATTCCACAAGACTTTCTTTTTTAGAAATATTTATATAAGGTTTATTACAAGTTAAATGTAAAAATTAAGCTTTTCAAAATGGCTTACATTGTTTTTTATTATCTCTATATTTTAAAATTGATAATTTTTTAGAGCAGTATACTCACCAGATTGGCACCTTTTCTTTTTCAAAAATGTTCTTTAGATAAAATTTCATATTTGCCAATAACCATGCTACATCTAAATGTTGCACTTATTAAGATCATCACAAAACTTACCATTTAGAGGCATGCACCATTTAAGCCAAATTTTCTTTTTTAAATGCTAAGATATTTTGAACATAAAAAGGCTGTTTATAATGTCATAAGTCACATTTAAATTATTAACTTCTTACCTGCACATTCCAAGAGCAAATACTAAAAATTATAATTTAATACACATTAACTGATTAAATAATTTATCATACAGAAATAATCTATAAAAAGAAAATAAGATACATAGAAGAATAAAATAAAATTTAACTTTCAGAAGTAAACAATGCAACATTAATTTTTTTTTTTAAGATTATGAAAATCTATTACCAATTTTTGCAGCATTTTGTTATGTATTCCACTAACTTATAAATATCAAAAGTTATAAGATAATATAATTATGTATAATGAAAATGAACCAAAATTAATAACTAAGGAATAATAGGGAAATTAAAATACTGAGACTAAATATAATACAACTTACTTCAATCTTTAGTTCAAATGCTTTTAATTGGTCTTCATTAACAGGAACCATTGATTCAGTAATTATTTCTTTTTTTCCTGGTTGTGATTCAACATCAGAAATCAGTGTTGTTGCAAAATGTGAATCTGAATGACATTCAACACATTGAGTATTAAATCTGAAAATTACTTTCAAAGGTCTAAACAAAGATATCTGTCCTAAGAAGATAAAATAAAAGCCATTAGAAATCACTGATTTTAGACAAACAATAATTGAGAGTAATATTAAAAGAGATAAATTATTTGTTACAACAGAACATTTCATACCCAATAAGCTTTCCAATTGTTAAAATCAATAAAACAAAAGTTTTAAAACTTGAAATTTTTCAAATTAAAACTTTTAAAAAGGCAACATCTTGAAATCATAACATGAATTTTAAACCAGATTCTTCATAAATCATGCAAATACTAGGAATTCTACGTACGATAGAAGTCTAGTTAATAAAGTAAGAAAAATTTACACAGCTTAAAATATTTCAATATTTTTTATAATAAAATTATTTACTACATTTTACCACCATTACCTTTTTCAATTCACCTGCAGGAACATAGGATACAAGTTGAAAAAGTACTGGAGTTGTTACAATATATGCTCAAATTGGCATTTTTTTTTTTCAGGATGAGATTTTACATGCAAAACTTTGTGCATGCCAATTGTCGTTCAAATTGCAACTCATTATGCGCTAAAACAGTCCGTATAAAATTGACCAAAAAGAATGAACGAATTTTGTGTCGAGGTATGCACATCATCTAGGTCAATAAGAGTTTTAAACTTAAAAATATATTTTGAAAATTTTGCTAATTCAATTTTTTCTGAAATGTAAAACTCTTTTCTTCAATTTTTTCGAACATAGAAATGGAACTTTTGTGTCAATATTTAATTAATCATCTGAATTATTTCACGATCATTTTTAAAAATCTTTTTAAAAAAAATGTTACTCGAAATGAAACAAATCAAATCTACTTACTGTCTCCAAATATAAAATTCTCGAGACAAATCTCTTGACAAAGATCACTTCTCGTTTCTTTTCGAAGATTCATATATTTGTTTCTGATGGAAAAATTGAAAAATGGTTTATCATGTGGATATGAATAAACATGTGCGATTGAGAATAAAATAAAAACACTTAAAACAATTGTTTAGTTTTAATGGTAACGCATGCATTAGAATAAAATCTTTAAAAAAAACTATTTGTGTTTCTCTATTATTATACTTACATTTCTTGATCTAACGGAAAATGCAACTGCATTTTGATAATTTTAAGTCAAACGCGCCAAAATATCTCCTTTTACGGTTGATTGATTCATTGTTTGATTGTTTTGTGGGATATGAAACAATGACAATTATCCCCTTTTTCATAGATTCTTTTTATTCAATAAATATCAAAATATTTCATCTTTTGCAAGAATGCTCTGAAAACTGGTTTATAAGCCACAGTTCTCTCCAAAACTTCTTTGAAGTTAATTTTTTGCTGTGGGTCTATCTTGAGAATATTCCAGAGATGATTTCTGTGAGTGGCGTAATTATTGCTAGTCAAAAGAATATGTTCCAAATCATTGATGTGGTTACATATTCTACATTGTGATTATCATTTAAGTTGAATTTACGCAAAAGCCCATTGTTGTGACTAGCGGTTGAAAACCGCGAAGCCCAACAATGAAACAGGACGAGTCTACTGAAAGCGTAGGTACGACGCAGTTAGCTAGGGAATGTGGAAGGATTAGGGGAAAACTTTCTCCCTGCCGAATTCGATTGGACTGGAGCGGAACGCGCCATTTTGAATTGGAACTCCTGTTGTAGTGACAAGGATTTTTTTGTGCTGTTCAAATTGAATCACTTTAGTAAAAAAATGGAAGTTTTATCTGAAGAACAACAGCTCTTTTCAGGGCTATCTGAAGAACAACAGCCCTTTTCAGGGCTATCTGAAGAACAACAGCCCTTTTCAGGGCTATCTGCTGATGTTTACAAAGGAAGAACGTGCGCAATATGTGATAAGAAATTTCGCACCATGAAACAGTTAATAAAGCATTATAATGATTGTCATGAAGATTTTCAACTTCAACTCGAAAATCATATTTTTAATACCGATGAAGAATTTTTAAATTGGAAGAAAGAAGAAGAAATAAAAACGAATTCATCATTTGTGGTAAACGGAGGTGGGAAGAAAGTAGCTAATAAGCAATTTACTTATTATAATTGTCACAGGAGTGGTGTTGCAAATTTTAAATCATCAGATAGAAAACGCCATGTGAAAATAGGGGGATCTGTGAAGTGTGGAAAGACATGTCCAGCTTACATGCATTCGATCAGAGAACAAAAGGAAGGAGAAATCAAAATAACAGTTCAATACCAATCAGTGTATGTTGGTCATGAAATGCAGGTAGGTAAACTCCGAATTCATCAAGATGATAGAAAAAATTTGGCATCTCTCATGAAAATTGGTGTACCTGCAACAAAAATTATAGAAAATGTACGAAAACAATGTCTCCCAACTAAACGATTAGGGCTCTTAACAACACAGGATCTGCGTAATGTAAGTCATAGTTTTAAAGTTGATGAAACTGTATTACACAAGGATGATATGCTATCTATTGATCTGCTAGTGAATAAATTGAAAAAAGATGTTTACAATCCGGTGTTGGTGTACAAATCAATCGGTAATGTTCTTGATTATGATCCGCTGATCAAGGAACAGGATTTTATTTTAGGTGTAATGACTGAGGCACAGTTAGAACTTTTGAACATTTATGGGAAAAATTTGGTGATGATAGACTCTACTCATGGCACAAACAAGTATGGATTCCTGTTAACTACACTAATGGTAAATGATGAAAATCATGAAGGTTTACCAGTTGCGATATTGTACTCTAATAGGGTATGTTGTCAGGTTTTGGAACTTTTTTTTAAAGGAATAAAAGAAAGACTGCCATCATTGAAACCAAAAATATTCATGTCTGATGATGATCCTGCATTTTCAAATGCATGGACGAAGATATTTGGTCGAGTAGAAACTAATTTGCTTTGCAGTTGGCATGTTTTACATAGTTGGAACAGAAATCTGAATAATAAAATAAACAATTCTGAATTGAAGAATATAATAAAGGATGAACTAAGAAATTTGATGAGAGAGGTAGATGTAGTAACTTTTGAACATATGTTTAAATGTTTTGTAGAAAAACATAGAGAAAATGACGCAATAAAAGGATTTATCAATTATTTTTTGAAATTTTATGGAGGAAGAAAAGAAAAGTGGACATATTGTTATAGGGTTGGCTGTGGAGTGAACACTAACATGAAATTAGAAAGGTGGCATAGAAATCTAAAATATGAAGAAGGACAAGGAAAAATTATGCAGCGGCTTGATAGATCTCTCTCTCTAGTACTCAATGCCATTGACAAGAAGTTAGTTGGAAGAATTATATCAATAGAAAGAGGCAAGTTGACTTCAAAAATAGCAGTAATTCGTGAACGACACTCCAAAAGTGTTAATGCAATGGAAAATTATACTGTTGAGCAAATTGAACAAATGAAATGGATTGTCAGCAAAAATGTTAAAAATTATATTAATATGTATGAAATAAATAAAAGCAAGGAATGTAATTGTGAGATACGTTGCCAAGCATGCAGAATTTGTATACATACCTTCACTTGCTCTTGCATAGATTACGCGGTGAAATTCATCATTTGTAAACATATTCATTACGTTTGCCAAAAATTTCCTTCCATGTTGACAGAAGTGATAGATGAGACAGTGCTAATTATAGATGAAGATTCCAATCGTTTGATGAGAGAAAAGGAGAAGGAAGCAATATTGAAAGAAAAGGAAAAATGTCATATTAGTGATAAATCTGAAAGTACAAAAGAAGCTATTGAAAAATATTCTCAAATCATAAATTATTTAAAAGCTAAGGCACACACAAATGAAGAATTGGAAATTGTGAAAGATTGTTTAGAAACGTGTGCAAATAAAATGACTATGAAATTAAAATCGTTTCCACCTAGTGCTGAAAATTTTCCTTCTAACAAGAATATCAGATCTCAGCGGCAACAGCAAGAATCCAGGCCATTCAAAAAACAGAAGCATGCCCACGCTACGTAAGTTAACTTCTTGTACTTTGTCATATTATTTCTCATTCAGTGTTTCCGTAAGGATTTTCTAATCTGCAATGTTTAACTTTTTCTTTTGATTTTATGTTGACATAAATTTCATTTCTTTGAGCTCTTTTATATATCTTTGAAACAATTTAATGGATGAAAGTTTTAAATATTTGTTTTTCAAAAGTCTGGTTTATTTACAGGTAAAGCTGTCAAGAGAAAGGACCATCTGGTACCAGTAGTTTGTTAGCTGTATCCTGCGTTTTTATAAGGCTAAGTATTTCGATTAGTTCATATTTATGCATTATTTCTGGGTTAAATTGATTTTAATCTACATATTTTTTTACAGGTTTCGGGGAGTGCTGATATTTCTTCATTTGTTCTGTTTCACATATAATTACTTTTTAAGGAAATTATTTTATGCTTTTAGCATATATACATATTTTAGGCTATTGAAATTTTTTAAAATATTTAATACAGAAATACACTATTGGGTGCATTTTATATAATTAAAAATCTAAATTCTTACTTAAACATAAAACTTAATTCATTTAAGTATTGTCTGTTTCTGTCAATGATATTTTATCATCTTTCTTTTAACACTCAGTCTTTTTTTTACATTTCTCATTTTAAACGAAAATAATTGAAGTTGTCAGCAGTAAAAAAAATCATATACGGGAACTTATAAAGATGAGAATAGAAACCAAAACAAACAATAACAATCCTCTTTTCTTGCCATATTCAAGATAAAAATGTATTTAAAAACCTGATGCCATATGTATTCTCAAACATTCTAAAAATTCAGATTCCTGTTTTGAAATTTATTTATTTTGTACCATTGTACATATAGACGTTATTTTGAAAAATAAAAGTGTAACACATTTCTTCCATTTTTCTGTCTGCAGACATGCACTTCAGGTTTAAAAATTAGCTATGAGTAAAATTCAAATCCTTGTAACTTTAGTTCTTAATAAGGTTAGTAAAATTCAAACATTATTAGAAAGAAAGTTTAAATTTGAAATTAAAAAAAATCGGAAAATTTTGACAAAAATAATGTTTTAAAGGTGTACGGATACCTTAAATGAATTTCCATCGGATGATGAGGGATCCATAAATAGAGTTTCTTGAAATATCCAAGCTGTTTAGATTTTTTTTTCGGAATGCATGTATGCAATATGTTTACCTTATTTGAAATCTCATGCATTGCGGTTTGATAATCTGATTTGATAAAAAAGGAAATAGACCTCATGGGGAACCCGCCTTTCCTATTTGGATAAAAAGGGTAATGCGTTCATGCACCATACCTCCTGGGTAACGTGGAAAGTGGTGCCAATTGAGAAATGATATCGTACAATGATCTTTTCCATTGAATATATTTATTTATAGAGATATATAATATTACAGGATTAAGTAACATTGTGGTCTGCTTTTCTATTTTATTTCACAGATAAAGTTGAAACACTGTTGGATTGTAACAATATTGATTATTCATTCAAATTTGAAAATTCTCAATGTATTAACCAACAAATATTACAATGTATTAAATTTTTACAGTTATATTTTTAATGAAATAATCTATAAGCTTAATGTTCAACACATTTTCAGATTATTTTTCATGAATTTTTGCGAAAGAGAATGGCAATGAAATTATGAAATTAATTGAATTATGAAATTAACATTTCATATTGTTTACATCTAGCATTTGGAAATCGAAATTGCTTATAGGCTATTTCAATTAATCTGTAAATCTTTTTTCATTAATTATTGTTTTTTTTCAGAAATATTGTTAGATGAAGTATTCTTTATGAATTTTAAAATGGAATGATCAAGTTGTAGTCGTAATATGAAGCATAATTCCATTGTAAATAAGAACGTTGACTTTGATATGAATGTTACCTATACTACAAGAGCTAAAAAACTTGATCGACATTTGATTGATGATTACCAGATGAAGGGGAAACATTGTCTGTCTGATGTATAATAGCTTTAGACATATTAATCATTGTTTTTACTGTGCCCATCGTGTCTCCAAAATATGCAACATGAAAATGCAAGTTGATAGTTTGAATTTTATTGCATTGTGTTTTACATCAACATATCCATTTTCATGATATGTTCTGTACAACATACACATTATTTTATATATTAAGTGTATCCACATAATAATATCCTTTATAACTAGTTATATTCCTATGATTTATTTCTGCAAGTATAAATTGTGTTATTGGTTGTTAGCATTCGATCCAATTTTATTGAATGAATTGATTATTACTGTTATGAATACCAGCATACACATACTGATTACAAAATTTCTTTGTGTTCCTTATTTCATGTCTTTGAAAGCATAACACATTGAGTGTGTACATTTACATACTCAATATATATATACAAATCCATATACATATATGGATTTGTAGTATATTGTGTTGTCTGGTATTTTGTTTGTATATACAAAGTGATTTTTTTTTTGTTTTGAATTATCTTGAAATTTCTTTGTGCGTAAACAATACCATATGGTATGCAACTAGGATTCAGTAATGTCATCGGATTTTTGTGTGTATGTGTCTTTAATATATGCAAGGAAATTTTGTCCATACTAACTGATTTTATTTCTTTAAGACAATTATCCACAGAAGAGTTTTATGGGTAATATGCAATATGTAGAGTTATCATTGAACGTTGTGTGTACTTAAGTATATGTCAAACTCCTACCATGGTTATCTGATTATCGTTAACTCAGTTACTGGTAAGGGAGTAATGTGAAGACAACAACAAATCATTATTTTTTCACTTGTCAAGCTGTTTTCAGAAAATCAGCTGAAAATTGCTTGGCATCGTTTTGACGAAATTAAATTAATTCTATTTGAATAAATAAATAATTCTATTTGAATAAATAAATGTTAAACTTATTTTATTTAAATGAACTTAATTAGTGTTAATTTTTAAAATGATTCTCATAATTTATATTTCAGTTTTTGTATTTTTACTGGTATATCTCTTAACAATATATCTATGTTAACTGTAAACCAAACTGTAGTTTTGTTTACAGTTGTTTGTTTGCTGTGTTCTAAAAAAACCCATTTTCACTTGTTAATATGATACATGCTTAATAAAGTATGCCAAATGAGTACATTGGAACATAAGCATGCATGAAAAAGATATAGGATAACCAGAAAGAAGATATGATTACTATTGATGGTACAGATAGTGCTCAGTTTCTAGGATTGTCCTTTTGAGTGATTACCATTGGGTGCGTAAGGAAAATTATTATTGGATCACTGGTGAATTCTAAATTGATAAACTTGGAAAAATAGCTCCAATTTATGAAGAATTGGAGGGGGGATTTGTGTTAGTATGAAACTTTCGACAAAAAATTGAGCATTGGTGAATCCATGGTACCTTACTTCTAGTGCGATGTTAATAAAAACTAAAACTAAACGAATCCATGGTACCGTATTATGGACATCACACTTGTAGTATGTTTATAAAAGGTAAGCCAATTAAATTCAGCTTTAAAATATGGATGTTATGTTCATCATCTGGATATCCGTATGCAATGGAAATTTATTCTGGAAGAAAGAATGAGTCACCAGGAATGCCTCAGGGTGAAGATGGTGTGACACAGCCACTCTCCAAAATTACAGATTTGAGTAGGCCCGAAATCTATTTTGATAACTTTTTCACATATTATAATTTATTAAAAAAAATTGGCAGATTCTAGAATTAGAGCTACAGGTACAGTCCGAAGTAGCTACATCAGGCTATGTCCTTTACTGTGGATAATAACACAATTGCCAAAGAGAGCAGAGGAGCAATGGATTACAGTAGTGATGGCTCTGTATTCCTTTGCTGATGGAATAACAGTGCAGTTGTGACAGTTACCTCTAATCACCAAATGCATGAGCCTGTTTCAAATACAAAGCGATATTCTAAATTGGCGAAAAAGAAATTTCATGTTACCAACCTGCTATTATTAAGTATTACAATAAAGGTATGGGAGGAGATGATGTTCGGATAAACTTCTATCAAAAAGTTGTAAAAAATAAAGAAGGTAAACAAATGTAAATTTTTTTGAAATTGTCAGATATTTCCATTATCTATTATTTAAATGCTTTTATGTTTGATTTTCGTAAATAGAAAATCTATAAGAAAAATACTCATCAAACGCCAATATTCCCATTTGGGATCTAAAGAATACGTATAAATTTTTTTTTTCTTCAAATTTTTTTGTTGATTACTTATAAGGGATCTATAAGTGTTGATAATTTAGCAAATTTTAGTACAAATTCGAACTGCTTCATAATTCGGCATCTAAACAGTTAAGCTTATGAAGCATAACACATTTCACAATTGCAGTGCTAAACAAATGAATACAATACTTGTTTATATTGGCAAGTATTACATGATAATTGTTCCACATGGTCATGATGTTGCATGAATGTAGTCCAGTGTAAAATTTTGCCAAATACTTTAAATACTGTGCTAATAGCATTTCGGTGGTTAATAAAAAAATTTCTTGCAAATGTTTAATGTATTTATTTACTATCCATCAAACTTTCTGTTACTTTCTATTATTATTTCTTTTCATCTTACTATTTATTTACTATCCATCAAAACCTTATGGGTTTAATAAATATTTTTGTGTTAAAAGTTCTTGTTAAAATTTTAAAATATATACATTTTGAAATATATATTTAAAAGTATTATTTAACTTAAGAACTTCATTAAAATTTATTTCTAATGTTTTTTGTGCTAATAATAGGAAAACTTTTGACACATTGTATCAATAAATTATATAAGAAATTTTTATATATAAACTGTATTAAGTACTTCCCTGTTCCCTAATATACATAACAAAATGTTAAACCATACATTATATATGTTGTGAACATTTTGTGCACAAACAGCATTTGTGGGTATTAAGCTATATGATTATAAGTTTGATTTTTGATTAACTTTGAATAATACTAAACAATTTAAAAATATCCTGTGGTTAAAGTATCACAAGAAACTTTTTTAGTACTAACTAAAATATTTATCAGCTATGCCTAAAATTATTTTTCATATTTTTATCAATATTTTTTAACTTATCATTTGTATACTTTACTTAAAAACAAGAATATTCTGGAATGCTTCTTAAAAATGAATAGACGAAGAAAATATATATTTAATGGCACATATTTTTCATAAGGAATGTAATTTTGAAAAAAAAAAAAATATTTTTCATTTACATTGATATAAATTCCTTCAATTCTAAAAAGAAATGATGGATTTTCCTTCAATTATAATTTATATTCTACTGTAATGTAAATTCTAACACATTAAGATTAAAAATTATTTACATGGTGTTGGTTGGGTCTCAATTTTCTTTCAGTAAGTAGCCAGCAACTGAGCTGCTCTCCTTCTCCTAATTTGGCGTTGACGTTTTGCAAGGTAGAATGAAATTTATAAATTGAAATCAAAGAATCCCAATACTTGAAATTTTTTAAGGGCTTCACAATATCCTGACAATGACGAACAAATTGAATTTCTTTTATTAACTCGTATTAATTGCATAACCATTCTAAATATATGCATATAAAATAAATGTGGGTTCTATCGGTTTTAGAAACTATGGATTGACGTCAGCTTATCCGATATTGTCGAAACATATTATTCAATATGACAGAAGAAAACTTGGCATGTTTAACATGTTATTGTGTTTCACTGAATGATCCATATAACTGTAAAGCACCAATTTATATGCGTTAACACTAACTTCTGTTTTAGTAAAACAGTATAATATGATCCAGAAACAAACTGATTGTGCCTTTGACAAATATTGGAAAATTTCATTCCACTTACTGTTCATATAGTAAAAAATAACTATGCAACTTAAGATGGAGTCTGTTTTCAAAATACTTTATTTAACCTGAATAATATATATAACAATGAATGTAATATTTTTGGTCTTTAATTTATTTTTCTGAACTTCAAAACTTTAAATTTATTTTTCCCTACTGTGTTTAAAAAGGGCTTGGTGCTGACAATTTTTTTTTTTTTGAGTAAATGTAAATTCACAAATCATGAGTAAGATATTAACAACATTAAAGCACTTTAGTCAGCATTTTCTGACACATGCAATTTTTTTTAATTATTTAACAATATTAACTTTTGTAAAAGTAGTATATTTATAAGAAGAACAATATTTTGAAGGAAAAAAACCTATTATTTTCAAATGTATATGCTTTAATTAGTATGCTTGCAAATATACTTGTTATCAAAACATTGTGTCATGTTAAAAATTTTGGAATGAAAGCAAGGTAAAATAATTATGTCCTATTTATATCACTAAGAGAAATCTATCACAGATTTTTTAAACTCTTATTTTGTAATATTGATAATTACCATCCGTCTCTTTAGAGACATGATAAAAAGAACACTTGATAATTGTAACAATTATCTTCTAAAGTTTCTGGATATAGAAAAATTAAGGTTTTTTTATTACAAACTGATGGAATGCAACATCCAAAAAACTTACTTGCATTATTTTATTGCTTAGTGAAATGGAATGTGTACACGTTAGAACTCCACTTGAAATAATTCATTTTTCAATATTAAAACCTTTCTCGTATGTTCTCAATTGAAATTTTTACCAAGCATATGATGGTCACATAAACCAAGAACCTAAAATGTTAATTGCTTTTGGAAAAAAATCTAACTCCATAGCATTTTTATCTGACATTTTTACTATAGATATCTGTTCACATTTCGAATACTTTATTGCATTTTTAATGTAAGCAAATTTATTTCTCTCATTTAAAATCCATTGCTATTAAAATGATAGTTCAGAATGGTATATATTTCCATTAGTTACGTACTTTAGATAAAATGCTTTGCATGTACATATCCAGAAAAACAAATCTTTTTTACACAAGGATCAGAAATACTGCTTACTTAATACACAAATCTGAATACTGCTAAACTTTTTAAGAAATGCAAATCTCAAAGAAATGTAATGAAATATTTTACCATTAACATTTATTTGAATACAGATTCACTAAATAGTGGTATAAAAACACAACGAACGAGTATTATTATTTAATTCATCATCCGTTTATCATCGTGACATTTTCTCACAATTAAAATTATTAATTTTGGTTTTAGCTTCTTCACATTAAGCAAAGACAGTGTTTATTTTTTTATTTTGTTCATTTGAAATTTAAATGAAGTTAAGTAATTTTTTAAAAAAAATGAAAATTAATGGGATTACTTAACTTCAATTTATGAACTTTTCCAAGGAAACAATTAGAGTAAAGTCTTATAACATTTGCAAAAAAAAAACAACATTCCGAATTATTTTATTTTTTAATAAAGAAAATAACATTTAGCTTATTTTCCAATTTTTTTACACGAAAATAATGATTATTTTTGCATTAGGACATTCTTGTTATGGTCGATTTCTTACAAAAAGTCGCTTCTTTCGTGAGGGTTGATCATATAAATATAATTAGATTAAAATTCGCAATAATTGATCAAACACATATAATAATATAACTCTTTATTATTTAACAGTTATTTCGTATACTAAAATAAAGTTATTTTTATAGTTATTATAAATCTAAAAACTACAACAATATACATTAAATTGCTTAAAAACAGTTTTTATGTATTTGTTCTTTAACTTATAGCTTACCCAACGTATTTTTTGTGCATGTAAAAATCATTGATTAAATATGTTATGTTTTTAATTGCAAGTTTTACTAATCACATTTGAGAGGTACTAAAATTTTACTCTAATTTAGATAAGTATTATATTTTTGTTAAACTTAACTTTAAATTATTCCTCATAGGTTTCCTTTCTGTAGCTTTTTCCCGAATATCCCGACAGTTGTAAATTTTCTCATTATTTTTCATCCTTTCATAATTCATTTCTAAAAAAGTTACGCTTCTAATATAGGAAATTCAAAAAATTATTTTAAAGTCCATACATAACTTGCAAAAAAATGTTTTAATTCATTTAAATCATTGCATGTAATAACTCTTCCGGGTGATGAAATATTTCTTTTTCTATTTATGTTCTCTTTCCCAGTTATCATACGTCACAAGAGCAAGAGAGAGAAATATATATAGGGATTTTTTTCCCCTAATAACAGACAGCGAAAAACCAGCTTCATCTGTGAGGACAGCTTATCTCACCTACTGTTAAATTAGACTCGTCCATAATTCGCGGTCTCCAACGTCTAGTCATTGTTGTGCCTTCCTATCCCACAGTTTTCATTGGTTCTTTTCATTTCGTCGTGGAAAATATAACTATTGATGTATTCTGGGGCAGTCAAGTCAACAACAATCAGATAGAGACGAGTGCTGTCCGGAGGACTTGTGGAAGTCGCGAAGCGGCAGCGTAGATTCGAAGAGTTGATCGCTTATTTTCATGCCTTAACCAACTAGGCTGAAAAGACGTCTAATCAGGCTTGTTAGTTAGGCATTTTAACCTGTGGCGCTGCTGTAGAAGGGAGTCGCTACAAACTCTTTACTCAGTGTCGTATTAAAAAGCCTTGATTTTTTTTTTTTAAATTAAAACAAGCATATTAAAATGTGCTTAATTCTCAAATGAATTTTAAAAAAAAACATGAAAGAAAAGGGAGAGAAAAGAGGATGGGTAAGGGAATGAATTATTCACAATGGGGATGTAATATTTAATAGGTTTTAAAAAAAAAATTTACAAATCTTATCGTAAGATTATAAAAAATATTTATATAATTTTTTTAGCCCCTCAGGGCCTTCGATAGACTATGTCTAATCTTCAGCAAGAGGAGAGTATTATTTTATATGATTATTATTTTTTTAATTTTTTTTTTATTTTTCTTATAGTAAAATTACAATAACTAAAATAGTAATAAATAAAATATTATTTAAACTTTTTTTAATGATGTGAGAGCTGAAGAAGGAAGGGAAAAGTAAAAATGGTTCTTGTTTGGCTGGGTGCACAGCGGTGGACAGCAAACTAGTTCAAGAGATGTGAGGTAGTGAGGGCGACAGGGTATTAAACAGCTGATGAAAAGCTGAATAGATGATGATGTAGGTCTTGGAGTGAGATGGTTGACTTAGAAAGAGGCTATTGAAGGAATGATAAAGGAATTAATTAAAAGCGTCTGAGTTGTGACCTTTTGCAAAGTGTTCTGGGGGAATTAGATGGAAATAATTATTGCAAGATTGGTAGGGTAGGGCATGGGTTCCATTATTGTGAGCAAAAATTAGCTGGGCCCTTATTAGAGGGTTACTATGATATATTAGTCTATTACAGAATCTTCTAGAGAGATAGTTGATGTGATTAATAATAGGAAGGATATTGAGATCCTTGTGTATGACAGAATTTCTGACATACCAAGGGGAGTTAGTAATCATGAGGAGGATTTTATTTTGAAGGACCTGTATTTTTTTAATATGGGAGGGTGTGGCAGGTCCCCAAGAAGGGGAAGCATAAAGAAGGATAGGTCGGATTACTTGTTTATAGAGAAGAACTTTGTTAGCAAGAGTTAGTACTGAATTTCTGTCAATTAAATGTATACAGTTTTGGATTTTGGCCCAGCATTTGTCAATTATTGATTACATATGAAGTTTGAAGGTGAGTTTGTAGTCCAGGATAACTCCCTAGTATCTGACCTCAGTGTCCCAAGAGATTTTATCAATAAAAAATTTGAGTCTATTTTTAGGAGGGGGGCGTGACCTTTTCTAAAAATGAGAACTTTAGTTTTATTAGTGATTACAGCAATCCTCCAGAGTGTCATCCAATAATCTATTTGTTTTAGATGATTTTGTAACTAAACTATTACGTTAATTAGACTATTTCCTTGGGTGAGGATTGCTGCGTCATCTGCGAATAAACAGAGGCTATTGTAAGGACTCTGAGGGAAGTCATATGTAAACATATTGGAGAAATTACAGACCCTTAAGGTTGACCGGCTTTTATATAGCATATTGTAGAGAGAGTATTATTAAACTTAACTTGGAATGTTCTATCTTTAAGGTAGTTATTTAAGATAACTATTATGTAGGAAGGGGAAATTAATTTGATTAGTTTGAAGATCAATCCATCGCGCCAGAAGCGGTCGAAAGCATTTTGTATGTCGCGGAAGATACCCCCAGAGACTTGTTTGGAATTAACTCCTTCAGTAATGGCATTCACAACTTGTAGAAGTTGATGGATAGTGCTGTGGTTAGTACGGAAGCAGAATTGTGAATCTGGAAGAATATTATTATTCGTGGAAACATGAGTCAGTTTTCTGGTTAGCAGGATTCTTTCAAAGATTTTTGAAATATAATTTAGTAGACTGATAGGTCGATATTTGGATGGAATGGAATGGTTTTGGGGAAGTGAGTTTAGTTTAGTTTTTTTTTATTAACGTCGCACTAGAAGCAACACGAAGGCTATTGGCGACGGAAATCGTAATTTTGAACCACGGTCAAGTGACGAGGACGACACCTGAGCTGGCACCCCCTCTCCTAACATCCACACCACGCCAACGGGAGGACTTTGGGCCCCGAACAGATTTAACGTGCGTCAGCCCCGGCTACACGACGGGTCTTTGGCGGCCAAGGATCGAACCCGCGACTGAACGAAAACTGCAGGTCGCGATTCCACGACCTTGACCACTAGGCTACCGCGGCCTCGTTTGTTGAAGAGAGTAATAGTTGCATGTTTCCATTTTTGTCGAAAATGCGCATACTTGAGACATTTGTTAAAAAAATTTGTGAGGTGAGTAAGTGCGTTGGGAGGAAATAAAGTAAAGGCCTGATTGTGAATGCCATCCTCTTCGGGAGCTTTCTTTTTGTTTAACTTTTTAATTATGGTAACTATTTCAAAGAGGAGGGGAGAGAAATTGATATGGACTTCTAGATAATTTTGAGCTACTGATTCTGTTTTTTCAATATGATCATCATCATATGGAGTTGAATTTTTCTAATCCAGTCAAGGTATTTATTAGATTCTGTTACCGATTTTGTGAGATAATCCGCCTGTTCATTCCAAAAAATTTTCGAATGTTCGGGAATCCAAAGGAGAATCATCTGAGTTCTAAATTGTGACTGAATGAAGATTTTACTGGCTAGTCTATGAATGACTTTTGGGAATTTTATATTGTAATTTTTTTAAGCTGATAGCACAGAATGTCTATCTGAGAGAATTAACAATTTTTTCTTTTGATTCAGTTAAATTGTCTAGAGCTTGGCATATAGCAAATGCTTCAACTGTGAAAATCGAATTGGTATGATTTACTCTGTAGAAGAAAGATGCATTTTTCGTGATACCTGCTATTGATGTCATACGTTGCTTTTTGATACATCCGTAGCTATTAGAAAAAAAATCTCTAAATCTATGATTCATTATTTCCTCAAATTGTCCATTTATTATATGAGTTAGTAAGTTTTTATTTTAGAATCCAAATTTCTTTGTATAGATCTCACAAGGAAGATCTGTATAATATATCAATCTGGGGATTGATATGATTTGTTTTCCATCAATACCCGAAATACGGAAAGTATTCTTGATGTTGTTTGTGCCCCCTTGCAGGATTTCCAGATTTATTGTTTCAAGGCTATTGCGGTGCATAGGTGAAAGTTACCGTTTAATATATGAGATAAAAAAATATTTAGATAATCGTTTTATTTTATCAGAAAGAATTTCCTGATTAACCATTAGTAAGAACACGATATTTGGGGTCCATTGTGGAAGTCCCAATGCAATTCTAAGAGCTTTTGTTTGTATAATATTGAAATGTTGTATTTTAGATCATTATTTTCAGACCATTTATTTATGATATGACAAGTGTATTTAAAGGAACTACATATACTATTGTTAGTTAATTTAATAAGATCTGTAGCTCTTGGACCATAGTGTTTATACGCCAATGCCTTTCAGGCGGTTAATTTTTTTAAAAGTTTTATTTTTCATTTGATTTGTCATAAAATTATTTTGTTTGCGTTTAGAAAAATATACTCCTAAATATTTAATGGATGATTACTATGGGAGTGGATACCCAGCCAACACAATAGTAGAATATATTTAAATTCTCCTATTTGAAAGTTCTGCTATTGTACTTTTGTTGGGACTTAAAGTAAATTTCTAGTATTTGCACCATTTTGTGATTCTTTCCAAAGTATCTTGTAATTCTTTATGGATGATATCGAGAGAATGATGAGAGCAATAAACAAAAAGTCATCAACGTAAATTGAGCACTCGACTCCTGTTTCTAAAGTTTCAAAGATATGGTACATGTAGATTGTGAATAATATGGGGGAGAGAACACTCCCCTGAGAGACCCCTTTCTAAATATTCTTCCTTGAGGAAAGACATCCTTTCCATTGGGTTTGAAAAAATCCGTGTGAAAGAAAATTGTAAATCCATAGAGATATTTTTCCTGTGATAAATAGCTGTAGACAGTTGTATACAAGGTCATCTAAATACACGGAATCATAAGCACTCTTGATGTCCAAACTAATTCCTAAGAAAAATTTATTTTGCTGTTTAGCATCTACTATAGCTTTATGTATAAGGTACATAAAGTTCTACATTTTTTAAACGGAACAAATCCATAATGTTGTGGATAAAATTCTTTCTATTGTCAGAAAATAAGAGATGCGACTAGCTAAGATTGTTTCAAAAGTTTTAGAAAGAACAGAAATTAAAGCTATTGGTCTATAAGAGGGTATTATAGTTTTATCTTTGCAGGGTTTTGAAATCGGAAGGATGATTGAATGTTTCCAAGAGTGAGGTACAATCGAATTCTCAAATATTGAAAATAATCAAGAACAACTGCCCGTTGACTATTATTCAAATTTCTGAGGAAAGAAGCTGTAATGTGATCTGCACCTGGAATAGTGTTTTGGGATGCTTGTACAGCTCTATTTAATTCCGAAATATTGAACGGTTTATTTAGTAAATTGTATTCGTTGTTGAGTAAATCTAAAGGAAGATGTTCGTGGGAAATATTATTAGATACAAAGTATTCGGCAAACATATTGGCCTGAATTTGAGGTTCTGTGATATATCTATTATTAGCTTGTAGAATATTGAAATTTGATTCAGGATTTTTATGAGTAGAAAATTTCTTCAGAATGTTGTAGAATATTCTTGGATTAGAAATAATGTTACGTATTGTGTCCCAATATAATCTTTTTGCAGCTTTTGTGTGAAATTTGAGCTTATTTGAATATTGCTTGTATTTGTTCCATAAGAGGGGAAATATCACGAATGGCCTTTTTACGAAAATATTTTTTGAGCTTGAATAAATTATTACACGTACTGTTCCACCATGGTGGAAATGATCTGTTTGGTAATCTAATATCTCGAGTATTATTTTTATTTATTTTAGATATTATTTCAATTAGTTGTGTCTTGTCATTCTCTTGGTTGGTAAATGCATATTGAGCTTGTTTTATTACTCCTTTCCAATCTACTTGTTTTACATATTGCTGATTCTGCTGGAATAATGAGAACTCTGAAACAATGGGGAAATGATCGCTTTCAAAGGAGCAATCTAGAACGTAAGTAATGGTGTGGCTAGAATAGATTGATGAACATAAAGTAAGATCTATTAAAGATGCTGTACCTATATTACTTCTATGCGTAGGAATAGTAGTATTGAGGATAATAAAATTTGAGTCGGTTAACCAATCGACAAAGTCATTACTATGCTTAGTAGAGTGATTGGATCCCTACATCTGACGATGGAGTTTAAAGTCCCCGAAAATGAAGACCGGATCTGTTATCGAATTAATGTATGATTTTACTAATGAGATGTTTAATCCTTTCGGCGAATAGATAATAAATAGAAAGAAAGATTTCTTTATTTAAATTTTGACAACTAGTATTTCGAGATCTGGCATTTGTGTTATTAGAGTAGGAACTTGTCGGGCAGGGATATTCTTTGGAACTGCAATTAGTAATCCTCCTCCGGGTTTGTCTTTTCTGTCTAATCTGAAAAAAAAATTTGTTTGGAAAATTGAGCCTGTCCTCGTCTTTTAAAAAGGTTTCCTGAAACAGCCAAAAATCTGTTTTTGAGAAGGGAGGGATATTTAAACATATAGATTTATTTTTTAGGCATCTACAGTTCCACTGTACAAAGTTCATAAATGAAAGAGAAAAAAAAAACTTTTGCAACACGTAAATTATATCCTTCCCTCAAGGATGTATCGCTAAATTATAAAAGAAAGCAAAGTTCATAATCTTTAGTACTATTCGGCACGATGTATAGAACATATATACAAACTTTTTTATTTAATCCATTCTTATCCCTTTTTCTGTGTTACTTGGTACTGCCTTATTATAGGACATAGATGAAATTTGACTACTGTTTCCTTTATGTGTCTGTTTTTTTTTTTTTTTTTTTTCTGGTTGGGGATGTTGTAAGAGTCCCGATTTCCAAGATATTGCTTAAATGTGTGAACATTGTTTCTAGGGATTTTCGAAAAACCTCCATTAAAAATGCTGTTTGTTTTTCCAATATAGTTTGAAAGGAATTTAGCATTTTTTCAAATTTTTGATCATATTTCCTGCATATTATCAGCTTGTGACTGATTTCTTAATACCGCGAAATAGTTTTCAGTATTAGTAGCTCGAAATCTTCGTCCAGCTTCCGGTAGTGTTAAGTGTTGTCTGCTTTTCGATTCCAATATTTGCTTTTCTTCGATATATGTATAGGACATATTGGCGAGTAAGATGGATGGTTTTTCTTACATTTGATGCAGTTTTTAATAGCTCTACATTCACCTGTATGAGATGCGCTGCAATTTACGGTAGTTTGTGGTTTTTGACAAAATCATGATTGGTGAAGGAAACTAAAGCATTTAGAACACTGTCTAGGTTTATCGAAGAAAAATTTAATATTATGGTCAATGAACCTGAGTTTGATGTTTTCTGGTAATATTGTTCCTAGTATGGTTATCAATACAGGTGAAATTTTTGGGCTTGTCCCGGATTTGATAAACCGATGTATCTCTACTATCTCTATATTGTTTTTTTGTAATTCTGTGGCTAAATCTGTTAGTGTTTCATTAGTCGGAATTCCGAATAGGAGAAATCTAGAAGCGATTCCTTCCCATATAACGTTGATCTTAATTGAGATATTGGATATTTTTGCTATTGACAAAATTTGTCCTGCACACACTGGGTGTGCAGTAGAAAGTTTAATTTTACCATTTCTGGTAAAGGACATACTTAGGATGTTATAACGGTTTGAAATTTTACTCTTAATATCTATGTGTAATATTAGGAAATTAATCTTCGGAATGGGAGTCTGTCCCTGAGTATTTTCCAGTAGAATATTAATCTCGGATATTTTCCTGCTTTTTGTGTTCGTTTTATAAGTTCTTTATCACTCAAGGTAATTTTGTAGAATTTTTCATTTCCCGTCCCTCTCACTATCTCCATAGGAGGCGGCAACTGTTCCAACTAAGACCCAAATTGGATCTATTCGTTACGAAAAAAAAAATAAAGATAGTCTTACCAAAATTCTGGAATAACAAATACAAGAATCGTACATAAGAACTCTTTTCTTGTGGGCAAAGAAAGAAAGGCAAAAGGGATTGAACGAAATTTGAAGAAATTATAGTATAATGGCGCAAGAGTCAAAAATCTTTCGACACACTCAAAACTTTCAACAGTCAACCTCACTGGTCGCCGGCGAAAACTCGAATCTCCTTTTACGTTGTTTTTTAAAAATAATGAAATAAAAAAAAACGGGGATAGAATGGATTGGTAATGCTACTTTTAATATTTCAATGAACTGTAGAAGAAATGACCTGTTCTTGGGTTATAATATTTATATATTTACGAACAAAATTAGCTCATTACACCAAATAAAAATACAGCTAAAAGAGAAACTTTTCTATTGGGAATGGTGGGCAAATATTGCCCCGAAGGCCAAGAGTGGCTGACAAACAATTTTTTTTTGTGACCCATCAAGACAGAATAGTCCACTTGGTAGTAAGATTTCCTTTCAGTTCAAAAAATAATTCAAAGCAAAACTAGGTCCATTTGCAATATAAGCCAGAGAAGGAGGCACATTTCCTTATATGGGCCGTGGTAGCCTAGGAGATATCGCAGTTGACTCATGGCCGGCGGTTTTCATCGAATCGTAGGTTCGAACTTTGATGCCACTAAAGAACCGCCGAGTAGCCGGAGTTAATGCACGTTAATCTGTCGGGGCCCAAAGTCCTCCCGTTGGTGTAGTGTAGAAGTTAGGAGATGGGGTGCCAGCTCATATGCCGTCCTCTTCACTTGACCGAGGTTAAAAATTATGAGGTCCGTTGCCAAGAGCCCGTGTTGCTCCTAGTACGATGTTAATCAAAACAAACAAAAAGGAGAAGACAAAATAGGTTACGAAGTCCAACATTAACATCGACTGGATTGCTCCAGAGGATATTCATAGAAACATCTACAGAAAAAGAATGGGAAAAAACCAAAGAAAATTTTTATTCAAGTAAATTTTTTGAATACTTGGGAAACATTCTGACAATAGACAAAATATTCAAGTGGACAAAAAAGAGAAGAGAGGAAATTCTCCTCACTCGAACCATTTGCAAAATGATCATAACTCTGGGGCTTTTACACAAATTCCATCTACAGGATAATGCTATATGTAATACATGTAACCATATCAACGATTTGGAGCATATCATT
Organism: Nephila pilipes; assembly: GCA_019974015.1. Taxonomy (NCBI): domain Eukaryota; kingdom Metazoa; phylum Arthropoda; class Arachnida; order Araneae; family Nephilidae; genus Nephila; species Nephila pilipes. Next base: position 1,027,722 of record BMAW01117680.1, on the reverse strand, counting down.
TTAAATTATAATAAATATGCCTCTCAAAGAAATCATCTCTGAAATACACTCAAGATAAATCCACAACACAATATTACCTTCAAAGAACTTTTGGAAATAATAGTAGATAATAAACACACACAAGTATTCAGAATATTTCTGCAGAAACTACAGTACTTTCACATCTACTGAATGAAATGCATCTTCTAAACGGGATTATAGCCTTTGTAGCTCTATATCCCACAAAACCCAATCAAGGAGAAGACAATTGTTGTCATTCTCTTTATTAGAAAACAGGAATAGCACGAAAGTGTTTCTGCTAAGATTAGGGATTATCAGTAGAATTTGAATAATAAGATCACTAGAAGATTTTAGGACTTCATAAAAATTGAGCCTAAATTCAATTTGCTCTATTATCTCATCACTCCTGATATTGACACAGAACCTGAGAAGCTGCAGCTAGAACTTATTGACATGCAGTCAGATCACACTGGGAAATAAATGTTTAATTCTGTGGCATTAGCTTTTACAAATCTTTGTCTGTTCAAAACCTTCCAAGTATGAAGAAATTTGCTGGGAAAATATTCTCGATATTTGGATCTACATATATTTGTGAGAGCAAAGTTTTTCTTGATAGAAGATCTACAAGAGTAAGTATAGATGATGTTTGACAGACATTAACTTGCAGACTGTGATGAGAATAACAAGTAACTTACTCCTGATTTCAGAAAAAAATGTAGAAAAATGTGTTGAAGTACATTAGATTTATTAAAATGATTCTAAACCTAAATGTGCTTTTAGTTGTATGTGTTATGAAATAATTAAAAAATATAAATTAAATAAAACTGTCACTGTTTTATTTAATTTATATTTGTTGATTCTTAGCGTAGAATTTATACCTTTTCTGAAATAAATAGTTACCTAATGAAAACAATCATTTTAAAAGATGCTTCCGGCTGCTAGCCTCCACTTCTAAAAGTTACCCCCATGCCTAAGCAATTTCTCATTTCTACTATAAGAGTTTGAAGATTTTTCGAAATGCGTAAAAATCACTAAGCTGAGCAAGTTACTTTTAAACATAGAGTCGTCCTATAGAGGTCACATCATATACGATGACGTATTAAAGATTCTTAGAAATAGCATTTGCTTTCATTCATTCACTGCATAAAAAAGTTCCACAGTCGGTTGAAAAAATAGTTTAGCACCATGCCCCGATTAAAAAATAATTCAAAATAGAAAATGACCTGAAATGAAACTATGAGTATTCCAATATGTCTCTTAACGAATTTTGCATTCAAAAGTGAAAGAAATACACAACTTTTCCTCATTTTTGGATCAACCATTTGTATATGAATATTTGCATTGTGAGATGTGAATAATTGTGCGTATGTAAACCCTCTTTTATCCCAAGATTGGCAATTTGAATAACAAAAATGACCCTGGTGAAAGGTACGAAATAAGTTTATTGAACATAAAATTATACAATATAGTGATTTTACGTAACACTTAAAATATTTCATTCTAATCTTGGCAAAATGTATGTTTTGAAAAGAGGGGAAGTGGTGTGGCGAAAGTCGACCCAGCTAATCACTCAATCCCCCTCCCCTTTTTTTCGGTAAAAAACAATGTTTTTCCCATGTTTTTAGACCATTTTACTCAGTTTGTGTTGCGATTCCCGATTCGTCAAGTTCTATCGGTTCAAATATTGGGTAAATCAGTAGGCTTTCACCATACAGCATTCCGACACGTCTCCGTCTTCGTGCACGTCTTCATTGTGATACGGAAGGAAGGCGTCATCACACAAAGTAGTGGGCTAATGTTCCAACAAAATGCCTGGTAATTCGTACGAGACAAAGAGCTTTTGTTGCTCGGGTTGTCAAACATCACCAGGCCTTCCTCTCTTTGGTCCAGTTTAGCGTACAGCCCTCACATACAAAAGAAGGATCAATTGAAGAAGACACTTCTCCGGATCTCCTGCGACAAGTGAATGTGACGAAGGATCCATCGGTACGTCAACTTGTCATGCGAGGGGGAGGGGGGTCAGCGACAGGTGAGAAGTATCCACCGTCATGATAAACACTTCAGTGTCGGATTCAACGTCAAAGTGTTCGGCGAACGCAATCTCGATTGGCACGAGGTGTTGTCAGTAAATGAACACGTTGACATGTGCTAATAAGGCAAACCGAGGCATGTTGAAGGAGCTCCAAGTCAAATCAGAATTGCCTTCTGCTGCGGATAGTTCGCCTTTTATACGTTGGAGGAGTGGAAATGGAACTTGATATCACATCCCGTAGGATGGTTGAGAACTTCCATGGTTGATGACGCTTAACATTATATCGCTTGCGGATGGCTTCCGTGGTTGAGAACACACTGTATTAACAATAGTTACAAAAACTTTTCTGCACATAAAATACAGATCCATCACAAAGTTATTAAACGGATATACTCCAACCTTGGCATATTGTATGTGTTGAAAAAAAGAGGAGCGAGTCGACTCGGTCCTCCGTTTTTCAAGAACAACGTTTTTTTTTTTCCTTCAAAAATTTTAGTCCATATGCGAAAATTTTTTTCCTAGTCTTCATGTGCCTGTCCAAATACGCTCTAGTATTTTGCGAACCGATAGACCTTCAACATCGCACATTCGGAGACTGCTTCCTCTCCATGGACTTCTCTATGCAGTTGGGGGGGGGCACAATATCTTCCCACAACTCTTTGAATTTTGGGAGAAGATACAAACTTACAACAGGGATGCCATCGTCTGTAAATAGTTTTTGCTGGCCCTTTACCGCAACTTTTCCACCATCTACCTGGTCCAGGTGGTAATAGAGTCCCCTCGTGCAAAAGTCACAATGTTCATGAGAGACGCTAGCAGGAATCTGCAAAGTCAAGTGAAGATAGTTATTGATCCATCTGTTAGCCCTTCAATCAGTGGAATTCATCCTGAAGTGAGAATGGGCCACCGCAAGAATTCGGACATCATTCGAATCTGGATTCAGAAAAATCTTCTGGGATACGGATTACGGCAATCTATATCAGCACAGGTTTTCTCCCATTGAAAAAAAAAAAAATGTTTGTAACGATGAAAAAGACAATTTGAGGTATTGCAATTAAGTGAGAGAACTATCTCAGTGCAAACTCAGAATGTCTTCTGCTACTGGCGACTCGCATTTTATACGTTGGAAAATCAAACGTATGATGTCAAATTAGGAAACTGAATCCTGTTGGCTGATACTCGGGGATGCATATATTTCCAAGACAAGGCAGCTTCTATGGTTGATGATGAGTCAGCATAACGTCCAATCATATTAACAATCATCAGCAAAGCATTTTCTGCACATAAAAACTCACAGAAATTGCAAAGTTTTTAAAAGGAAACTCTCCAATCATGGTATATTGTGTGTCTTGGGAAAAAAAAGAGACCCCAAATCGACTCGGCTCCCCTTTTTTTTTTTGGTAAAAACGTTTTTTTTAACCCTTTCCCTACCGGAGGGAGGAAAAAAAGTGCTTCTCTGGACCCGCGGCTTCTTACCGCGGAGTGTTACGCTGTGCCCAGACGATTTTAGATACTAAGCCTAATTCGTGAAAAAAATTCCTCTAAAATCAGCTATTCATTAAAATATTTTGGGATTTACATATCTTATGTAAAATGCATTAAACTTAATATACACAAAAGAAAAAAGGATTTAATCGAAAATTGCATGTTTTATACATAAAATTACATAAGAAATCATATCATTTAAGAAAATAGAAAATATATTTACATATGTTACATAAATTTCATAGTGTAATGATTACATAGGGGCCGCGGTAGCCTAGTGGTCAAGGTCGTGGACTTGCGGCCAGCGGTTTTCGTTCAGTCGTGAGTTCGATCCTTGGCCGCCAAAGACCCGCCGTGTAGCCGGGGCTGATGCACGTTAAATCTGTTCGGGGCCCAAAGTCCTCCCGTTGGCATGGTGTGGATGTTAGGAGAGGGGGTGCCAGCTCAGGTGTCGTCCTCGTCACTTGACCGTGGTTCAAAATTACGAGGTACGTCGCCAATAGCCCTCGTGTTGCTTCTAGTGCGACGTTAATAAAAAACTAAACTAAGTACCATTACATAGAATATATAGATATAAAATATAAATCTTATTTTGCTGTATGGTATATTTATAAAAAAAATCAATGCATAGTCCACCATCATATGTCTTACACATATATTCTGACGCTTCACGCAAGATTTTGAGCAAAGGGCCCATCTTAGTACTTTTTTTTCCTTTTTTTTTTTTTTTTTTTTACTTTAATGTCTATGTACAGATTTTGATTATTTTCGCGAACATTACTGTCAAATTCATTCATTACTTCGCAAATATCAGTATCAGATAAAAACTTTCTTTCCGTCATGACTGTTGCTACAAATAAAAACCTACCGAATGAAATGAACAGCTGACAACATCTGCTACCTAAAGCCCTAAACCACCATAAAGGGCTATAAATTATCCTTCGAACTTCTAAGAAGCAATCAAGAAAGAAAAAAGTAAACTGAAAGCAAGTGCACGCTTTAAATCATATCATTACATTTAAAGAACCGCGCCGCAATATGTGCTTTTAACAATAACCCCCTCTCCTCTCCTCCTGATACCCAAAAGTGAAATCCAAGCCCATATAACCAAGGTCAACATTCCAAATAACTTATTTATATAGATTTCGTGGTAATGTAACATCATCTGGTAATAATAAAAAAATCAAATAAAACGTTCTCTTTAAGCGTATCACTATTGATACACTGGTCTGCAGAAGGCATTCCGGAGCGTATCTATTGTGATACGCTGGACACAGGAGAGCCACCGCGAGCGTATCAAATGTGATACGCTGGTAGTGAACGGGTTAATAGCTCGTATCAGAATCTCTAATTCCCAAATTGCAATAATTTAGACATTCGTACTCATGTCTAAATTATTGAAAAAATACCGGATGAACCTGTATGCTTTCACTATGCTGTATTCTGAGGTGTCTCCATAAATAAGCACCTCTTTGTCCAGATTTCTTAGAACAGTGGGATCCTACAACTCCATAAGCTTTGGAAGGAATTCCAAAGCAATCACAATTAGTCCATACGAGGCAAATATCTGTTTATGATCCTGTTCCTCGAGCCTGTCCCACGACATTTCCTTCTCTCTTGTCCAGGTCATCATAGAGTCCTAAAACATTGTATTTGTGCCATGTCATTGGAAGGCTATCTGGTGCGTACATCGGTAGATATGTTCGGTAATCTATCGGTTGGTCCGCTAATCTTTGGAGGTTATTGGTAATTTGGAATGATTCGCCGTAATGTTCTGCACTTTGGGCTCAGATCAATCCTCAGGAATTGCAATCTCACAGTCTTTTCTCTGTGCCGCAAAAAAGGCAAGAAGAGGCATTGTATCTGAAGGAGCTCTGATGGCTTCCATGGTTGATGATGCACCATTCAGTCATTATAACGTATGATTGAATCAAATCAGGAATCATCAGCAAAGTACTTTATACACATAAAAGCCACCAGAAATCGCAGAGTGTTTAAAAGGATACACTCTAACCAAGGTAAATAGTGTGTCTCGAATAAAGGAGGACGAGAGAGATAAATCAACCAAATAGTCGACTCGGACCCTCTTTTTCCAATTAAAATGTCTTTTTTTCCTCAGTCCACATTTTTCTTGTACTGTTCGTTATGATTGCTTGTCTATGACTCATGTATTTTGTAAATCGGTAAGAATTGAACATTGTACACTCTGTTACATCTCCATCTTCATTCCCCTCGACATGCAAATGTTTGAGCAAGGTATTGTCATTCAGGTTTCTGAATTTCGACAAAGTTTTCAGCAATATAGTTTCCAGTCCCAGTTTCTTAAGACATTTTCTGCTGGCCCGTCCTTATCACAATGATGAGGCCATCCTCCTCTTGGACCAGGTATCTAAACTTTACCCTAAGAAAGAAGGAGATGTGGTCCACGGTGAGAACGCATACCTGACGATCACTCCCATCCTCTGGTATGGTAGCAAAGAATAGTTCGATCGGTACAGATGTTCCGCGATGGTGGAATACGTTGACGTGCGCAAAAAAAGGCTGCTCGAAGCATTGTAACTGAAGGAGTTCTGAGTAAAATCAGAATATCTTTAGCAGCTGGCGACTCGCATTATATACTCTTCAACAGGAGAAAAATAACGTTAAGTGACGCATCTGGCATCTGATCGGCAAATTCTTGCTCATGGGAGCGCTCTATATGCGTTTCCAAAGCACATTTCCATCGTTGGGGACACATGATAAGCCATTTCATATCGTCATTCCGACGATGTATTTCCTAATAATCCAACCACGTCAACAAGCTAACGTAGGCATGGGCCAACCTCGTATAGTGCGCCCTATTCATAGCATATGCATTGGGATTCTGTGATTGAAACCTTTTCCATACTTGGTGGGACTGGTGACGACCGAGTTAAAAGAATCTTAATTCCTCGACCGTAACCCCCCCCCCCCGTCAAATCCAAAGGATTCGTAACCACGACCACCGTTTTTCCAAACCATAGGGGAATCTGAACGCTAAAGTTGGGTTCAAAAAGGATAAGGTAAGGATGGTCTGGTTCGTAATACTTGATCCGATGCGGTCAATGATGTACATTCCCAAAGACATTGATGGTCCGATGCCGATACTCTTCCAACAAACATTGTAGCTAAGCCATCTTCTTGAGTCTTGCTGCATTAAGAATAAAATCTGAGCTGTAGAATGAAGCCTGCGAAACATCTTTTGAGCTGATCGGAATAAAACTCGTGAATAAACAGTTTTATTTTGAGTACAAAGAATTGAAAAGCTTATTGCCAAGATTGATGTATTTTGGACAAAAAATGACCCAAGTTTAAGGTAAATATTATTTTTATTTACAAAACTTTACGAATATTTACAAATTTACATGCAATTTGTTACAAAAGTTATCTACAACTCAAATCCATAGGTAAAATGCGTTTGAACCCAATTTAATAATTGTTTGTTACATTCGAATGATTTTTAGGCATGGAAAAGTCCCACGGCTTATTTTCTTCCGTGGTAAACCCAAATTCAAAACCATTCAAAAAGGACAACAGGTCCTCTTTATTAAAAATACATGGCATGGTGTGAAGTACCTGGGGATCATTTGTGTATGGCTGAGTCGCACGAATCAACTCTGGTACTGAATATTCATCAAACATGAGAGAGTTCAGTGAAATCCTCAGGTACAAACACGGCGAATATGAGATCGTTAAAAGCTTAGACATCGGTAAGGGTAAGTTTCATAGCAACAGGTTGAGAAGAGGCTAAAACAGGTACAGTAATTTCTCTCGCGACCGGCGATTTTCGTTCAGTCGCGGGTTCGATCCTTGGCCGCCAAAGACCCGCCGTATAGCCGAGGCTGATGCACATTAAATCTGTTCGGGGCCAAAAGTCCTCCCATTGGTGTGGTGTAGATGTTAGGAGAGGGCGATGCTAGCTCAGGTGTCGTCCTCGTCACTTGATTGTGGTTCAAAATTGCGAGGTCCGTTGCCAATAGCCCTTGTGTTGCTTCTAGTGCGACGTTAATAAAAAATTAAAACTAATCTAAACTATACAGTAATTTCTCGAGTGGTAGGTTCAGATGGAGAGAAATGCATATGTTGATGATTGGTAAACACAGATTCAGATGGAGTGAGATAAGCAATTGAGGAGTGGTAAACACACTATCATGTTTGGATATAGCAACAGAATAAGAAGCTCAGGCGAGAGAAATACATAGCTTGTGGAAAACACAGCTTCAGGTGGAAAGAGCTGAACAGGCTGTGGCGTAGCAAATACAGTCTCTAATTGAAGTATAAACACTGGTGTGGCATGTGCCAGTATAACTGGTTTCTGCACATATCTCATGCCCGGTGCGATCCGAATCTTTTTGGATCGGTTGGACACGTCAAAAGGATTTTTGATCAGAGGTTCTTCCAGGCATCTTTTGTTGAAGGAGTTTCCCAAGTCTCCTTATGGTTTCCTCTACTGGTGGATAAGCAGCTGTCGGTGAAGGAAGCTTGTAAGTCTTTTGATTATACTCTGTCCCCTTTCGAAAATCGTCCAGGTGAAACCCATGTTGCATGAGTTCCGGGAAGATTATTTCAGGAATTGCCTCCAAGTCAAATACTGTCTTTTGCATCGCCATGAGTATGTAACTCGTGCCATCCGGGATAGGTTGACAGGTGTGGGATTACAAATCTCCAACTCGGTCTGGTGGTAGAGCCTCTGGTCATAGGGCTAATAGATTCTCCGCAAAGATTCGGCTTGGCCCGACAATTGTGACTAGAGGCAAGATACTTAAAGTTCAGCACAGGATTCCGGTCGGTTGGATCAGGTGGATCATACTCTTTTCGACCTTTCGGAGACCAAAGCTAAAATATATTTTTCACAATAAGCATAACATTGTAAATGAACCTCATCCTCTTCTCGGTATTCTTCAAGGATCTCTCGGGGTTTCTCAAGAGTCCTTGAGAAATTTTATCCTACTCCACGGCATCGGGTTAAAACTGATTTTCGGTCCTTACCTTCATCTTGGTTCGCTTAAAATTGTCCAGGTGAGTCTTTTTCTGGAACCATTCCGGGTGAGAAAACACAACAAAGATTCATTTATTCTTGGGCTCTTGATACGTGATAAAGGCTTTCACTTTCCCTTGCAGTACCAAAATGTCCCGTCACCCCGACCTTCTCGGAAAGGTACATGAGCACCACGGTGGAAGAGACTAAGAAGGTATCCCTTTTGGTAAAAAGTGGGGAGCGACTGGTGTGTAGGGCTCGAACCACTCGTCCTTTTATTCAATTCCAGACAAGATGTGTGTGGAGCCTGTGTCACTACCGTTGCTCATTGATGGAAAATGGAGTTCATTGGAAAATGTAAGATGGTGTTCATCTCTTGGACGACCAACCAATGATGACATTGTCGGTTGTTGCAAAAAGGACAAGCACCAAAGTCCTTTTCTACTAGGTTGAACTGTACCACCGTGATGCATTTCAAGGAACTCGTCTCTTGTAATGTATCTTGAAATCCCCAAAATTGCACTTTGGAATGGGCATCGGTCACACACACAGTTCTAATATTCAGGTAATGCAAACATTTGAAAAGAGTTTTAAGACGCCAATGATCAAAGGCAAAAGAGGCGACGCCGTTGGAGAGCCCGTATACATCATTCCGAGTACAAAGTATGACCATTCTTTGGTGGCGAAAAAAGATTTGGGGAGATTGTCCTTCCCACGAGAAGAGAATGAACCGTTTCCCTTAAGGTGACACATAGGGACTCTCTTTTTCCCCATTTCATGTTTGAGGCCTGGGATATGGTGGATAGCTTTGGGAATGAAGCCTGGGATCTCGTGGCTTGGAAACTTGTGCATGAGACCTAAATTCTCGAGGCCTGGAGTCTCATGATGAATGTCTTCAACCAGACTTGCTATTGGCGACGGTATTCATAAGGTTAAACCTCGGTCAAGTGACAAGGACAACACCTGAGCGTGCACTTTCTGTCCTAACTTCCTCCATGCGCCACCAGGAGGGAGTACTTTGAGCCTCGACAGATTTAACCCCTTACCTGCCGAGGAAAACTTATGAGAGTGCCCCCATTTTTTCAAACAGGCGCTCGTAGTTATGCGGTGTCTTGGGGAAAAGTAAGAGGTACACTTTGCAATCTAAAAACTGTTTACTTCCCCAATAAAAAAAGGGGTGGGGGAGAAAATACAAAATTTAAACTATAGAGTAACAGTATAATAAAAAAGATGTTAGAACTTAGCTGTAGTGTGAAATATCCTGAAACATGGTTGGACTCATAAACCAATATCACATTCAGTGCATTGATAACGGGATTCGTGGTGAATTTTTTTCCTTGAACAAACAACGCGTTTTCTTGATGCATTTTTCTTTGAAGACGTTAATGGTACTAAGTTCGGAAAGTATCTAGATGTATGTCATAAAGGACAATCACTTTGTAACCTATATCGTTTGGTAGGTCGTGGTGCAGTAACATGGAATTTATCAATTATGCGTTCCACCAAATTTATACGGAAATCGTAATTATCAATGTTTGGGAGTAGTTTCTTCCGTAATATGAAAGCAATCCAAATATCCATATCTAACAAATGACGAAATATTGTTACATACAGAATAATATCTCTTCTGTATTTTTTGGAATTGTTGGATAACAAACTAGTGATTGATCCGTTTTATCTACCCCATCTATCTTCAAGTTATAATCTATAACAATAGCTGGCTTTATAACTTTTTTTTATCAGTTTCAGAGTAGCTTGCTGTATGGATAGCGCTAAGAAGCGACACATTTTTTGTCACGCCATTACAATATGGTAATTTTGTCTCTTTGGAAAGCGGCAATTTCACCTTTCTTCAAAGTAAGTTTGTTGAAAGTATTCCGCAAATCACGTCGATTAGGACGAGGAATTTCATAAACGTCAGTGGTATTTTTGATAAGAATGCCTGCTAATTCTGTTGAGAGATGAAAATTGTCAGCAATTACGCAATAACCTTTTCCCAAAAAAAAAAAGGTTCAATAAACGTCATTACTGGTTTTGTAGCGACTCCATAACTCTCATACTTTTTATCAAAGATTGTACTCTTGCCAGTGTACACGATCGTACTGTGAATATATCCCGACTATGCTTCAGCAAGTACAGTTTTACTCCAAAGTGAGCTCTTTTCAATGTACGTATTGTACCCATGATAGCCTGCCTTTGAAAAGCATCAAGCTCTCATCAATGCTCAAATCCCTTTCGGGTATATGAATTCTAGAAAATTTCATCATCAAATTAGAAAAAAACAGCCATATTTTTCTTAGTTTTGGGTTTGGATGTGAATTTTCATCTAAAGTACTATTAACAGAAAAGTGCAGAAACTTCATGATAAGCTGGAAAACGATTTCTGCTCATAAATTTCCAAAAAATTGGCGTTTCGATCAATTTATTTTTCGACCAGTCAAGCGTAATGTCAGATATTACTGATGTTCCTTGTAAAATCAGTACACCTAAGAAAACATATTTCATCTTATTTGGTTGGATGCCACAACTTCGTTCTTGATTTCTCTTTCCCAGGATGTTAGTTGATATAATGGTCTGCAAAACGATTAATTTCAATAAAAATATGAAGCACTCGCTGATCGTAAAAAAATAATTCAAAAAAGAAAAGTGGTCCGAAGAATCCGTTACATTTTTCTATACTCCTGGCTGTCCCAAAAATGTAAGGCAAGGAGGCGGCATATGTGAATTATTTATATCCAGTCGAATCCAACATCGGGCATCTTTCAGAGAATAGTCACAATCAAAATCCTCTTCATTTGACGTAATATCATATTCCGACGTTTCTGATCCTGAAGCTGACAGAAATTATTCATCTAACTCACTGACAAACATAGACATATTCGTACAAAAAATTATAAAGATCTTTTTCACACACGGTAAATGAAGAATAAAAAAGCACGACCTTCTCAAACAGAAAAACGAGCAATAAATGCACAGCAATGACATTCGCCGCTCCAGAAACACATTTTCCTTTCCCCAATTCCCCTACCTCTCCACTTCATTGAAATAAGCAAATCCTTCGCAAACACTGTTAAGATCATTTTATTACATTCCAAAGCCATGGAAATAGTTTTTCCGGTAGCAGCGTAATTCAAAGAATCGTATTTCAGAAAGGCGTATATATACGCCTCCGGCAGTTAAGGGATTAAAGAGAGCCTCAGCCCTGGCTACACGGTGAATCTCAAGTCTCGAAATCCAAACTTGGCGAAAACCGACATCCGCGAGCCTGCGACCATGACCACTAGGCTACCGTGGCCATGCCATGAATTGTGTCTTTTAACAATTCTCGAGGATACAGTGTAGAGCATTTTCCATCGATCATATACAGTGGATTTGTATTGATTGCTTCACATGGTCTGTGAATCATGTTCTTGGTCACAACTTCAAACAACTTATCAATTGTGGGATCTAGTACTTTGGCAGATATTTCTTTATTAGTTAATTTCATTTGGCATTATTTTCACAGTAAACCATGTTAAATCTGCGCATGTTGCAATCCTATTTTTTGCCACTCCATAGAGTACATCGAGCGTCGTGTTTCTCCAAAAACGTGTAGTGATGTTATTAATTAATGTATTTAGTTTTTGTTTGAAAACGCACGCTGTAATGTCGTAGCGGTCAGTAGGAGATTGTTTTGTAAGTAATCTCTTTTATTTCATTCCACACTGGATTACATGTGGATGTAATGAAAAGATCAGAACGACCTTGTTTCCGTACATACGTAATATCGTCCTGCGCATATTCGCACATATGTCGTGGACTACCACTATATGTTGCAGGAAATATGGTCCTATTTCCTATGTGTGTTGTTTATATCACCATCATTAACTATAGTATATCTCAAATATTTACGTTAATTGGAGAGATCTCAGTTTTCTTTAATTCATTCTAATGAATAGAAGTCGTTCCGACTCTATTTTCGCTTACATGTTGATGTGTATTAATGGAAGAGCCTTTGCTGTTCTTCGTTATATCTAATACATTTATCTTTATTTTCACGTACCATAATCCGATAGGAATAATAATTTATTTAACTACTTTTTTGTCTGTGTATTCACCTGTGACTGTGTTTATCATTTTATGCTAAAAGGATAGCCATCTTGACCATTTGGTAACATAATTTGATACTGCAATGAATCGTAATATCTATGAGTATCAGCAATTATTGGTTGTTGCTCATTTCAACGCTGCAAAACGATATAACGAGGAAGAAATTCTTTTCCAACTATGACAATTCCAACATCATCAATAGTTGGAGCTTTATATCGTCTGACATGCTCACTTGCTGGTCAGAGTCGAACTTCTCTATAACGGGGCCTAGGTGCAAGAAACCATTTGAGGGACAAATTGTTTTTGTAAAGCAAAAAAATATTACAAGTGTCACTTTTGTTTTTTCTAATATGTTAATTACTTCAGAAAAATTACAATTTTTTGCAATTTCTTTTTCGATACTTAATACGGCAAGTGCATTTAGGCGTTCTACACACATGCTTGACCAAAAATAATTCTTTATTAATTTTAATTTTCTGAAAAAGTGTTCAGCATTTGCTGTAGTATTTAGCAATCTAAAGAAAAGTTTTAACACATTTAATACATTTATGAATAACTCATTATAATTATTATTTAGTATATATTGCAATATGTCTTGAGTGTTTTTTCCATCTCTTTGATTCAAAATCAAATCCCACAGCAAACCAATTTCCTGGATTAGATTTCCATCTATATCTTTGTTACATATACCCCTCAGGGGGGTGGGGCTCATCTTCTTCAGATGAGTACGGGCATCGACCCCAAGGTACTTCAGTGATCTTTTTTTCTCCCTTCTTCTCTCGCCTTTTCTTCCTTTGTCATGTGTTTCTTTTAGGGGGGTTTTCTGTTTAATATTTTTTTATATCAAGCAGAAAATAGTTTATTTTAAGCTAGTTTTTTCATCTTTGTGTCTGTGCTAACTTTTATGTTACAAAAAATTGTATATATAAACAAAAATAAAAATTATAAAAATATTTAAAAATAAAAAAAAACACTGTGGGGTCTCTACTAACACATTAAGGGCCATATCGGTGAATTAAAAAATTCTGAATAACACCCATAGATGGCGCTGAGTATTCCGAGGTATTTGGCATGTTTTGTTGGCTGGAATATCCAGCTCGAGCGATAAATGAGTCTGCCTAGAAGTATTCAATACGAAGTACAAAGGTCAATTGGGGTAATGGGGGGGGGGAACATTATGGAGTTTCACAGTTGTAAAGTTGAAAGAGCCAAAGATTTATTTTGTCTATTACTTGAGTTATGTCTCTCTTTCTTTCTTTCTCTCTCTTTTTTTAAGGGGATGTGAGCGTATGAATTTAAAGTTTATTTTCTCTTAGAATGAAAAGCGCTTAAGATTAAATATGTAAACTTTATTTATTTTATAAGGAAAAATAATGATAGTAAAAAATAACAAGAAATAAATAATGGAGGAAAAATTATAGTGAATAAAAATGTAAAACAATAAAAAGAATGAGAAGAGCTGTCAGACAATTATCAGAGATAGCACTCTGAAATGTTGCCATGTAATATTTTCGAAGATATTCAAATTTAATTTATAAAAGCAATCAATAAAATGATTATTATTTAACAGCTTACATAAATACATTTAATCAGTATAAATGTTGTAAAACAAAATTTGAATATTATTTTATCATTCAAAACAAAACTAACTGTATACTTAAATTTTATTTCTACTAAATTGACATATTGCGATTGAACTATGTATTCTATTAATCATAATTGTCCTTCGAAATTAAACTTACTTAAACCTTATGGGTAACTCCTCATTTTTGCAGAAATTCAAGCTGAAATGAAGTATAAGTAATTGGGGGATAACCGTAGATCTTTTTCTGTCATATTTAATTATAAAAAAGCTCTCCCCCCCACAAAAATTGTTCAGTATAAATTTTTGTAGTTCACTTATTTTCGTTTTATTGCCTAAATAGTTAAATTTGGAAAATATATATTATTATCATAATATATTTATTAAAAAAACAAATTCCGTACAGTAAAGGGAAGCTTGCATCTATTTCAGGTGTGAAACTTTTATCTTTTGTTTTGTTTTTAACTTTTCAGGTTTCTTTTTATATTAAAATATAAAAATATTTCTTTCCATATGCTACGAACAGCACTTTCTGAGTAAGACCACAGTACTAGAGAAAGTTCGTTTAGAATTTTAAACAAATACTTTTTTTTTATTGATGCCTGTTTCCAAAGAATAAGCAAATATTACTGATGTAAATAAGAAATTAATAATCCTTAATTCATTAAATACTTTGATTGAGTTTGTGCTTATTAACACGAGGGCTTTGAGTGATGGACCTTGCAATTTTAAACCTCGGTCAAGTGACGAGGATGACATTTGAGTTGTCATTCCTCTTTCCAAACTTCCTTCTAATCCTTTATTTTTTGTTCTTCCTTCTTATCCAGAACACATATTCAAATACATCCATAACAATTGGATTAAACAAAAACATGCAGGGCAATGTTTTTATTTTCCAGATTTTGAAGGTCATAATAAGTTTCCATTATTAGAAGCAAATTTCTCTACACTTAAGTGTGTAACGATATGATATCGAAAATAATAATTTTGTAAAGTTTGCTTATGGTTTAATTCTTAAAGCTTTGTGTCCTTCAAATCTTGAAAAACAAAATGTGAAACTTGTGCTTAAGATATTCAATAACTTTCTTATTCAAGGGCTTCAACAATTAGGAGAGCAACATAAGCTAATAAGTTATGAAACAACATCAAATTTTATTTCTTTAATTTGTAGATGGTGGAAAATTGTTAATGTTAAGATAATTGTAAATGGACAACATCTGATGATCCTTATCAACAATCGATTACTTTATCACCAGATAACAAAGGATGTGAATTCTTATACAAAATTTTATTTGCTTAGTTTCATGGAAGGAAAAAAAATTGTACTATTGGAATCCTAATTAAAGAAACACGTCTTGCTTTTATTCATACAACATATGCTTTACTTGAAATGTCAAAATATTGTATATAAATGAATTAAAATTTTAATATTTTCTTCATGGGAATCCAAGCAGATGCAGAAAGTAGTTTTGGGAAATATAAGATAATTTCAGGTTCTCAATATTCAATATCGGTTCGACAGCTTTATGAAGTGGAAGCTAAACTAGGAATGCAAAATTTTTTACCTCTAATTTTAATTTCGAACACTTTTGGCAGCTTAAGTTAAAAAACATTGATTTAGAATATTCGTGTTATGAAAGTCATTTAGATTCTTTAATATTACATGATTTTTTAATATAACACTTTCTGAAAAAGATTTTTGCGATGCTGAACCTTATCTGTGTGTTTTAATATATTTAGCTGGTGTTTGTGCAAGAACAAAACTTAAAAAGTAAAAATGCGACCTTTGCTCCAAATCAGTTATTCTCAATAAAATTTGAACTAAATTCTAACCATCATTTAATGCGTATCATAGACAGAGGAAGTTTTTTGTGTCCTATCCCATATATTGTCTCATCAGTATTCTACAACTATGTAGCAGTTCAGAAACTTCTTTCAAAAGATTATAAAAATATGTTCCTTACACAAAATAATTAACGTCGAATTACCTCAGATATATCGATTATCTTGATAAATTCAAATGAATTTTTTATATGATAAACCTTGAACAATGATCATGCTTCTGAGCTAGTTTTAAAGCATATTATACACACTTCTACAAATGCATTATTAAATTACTACTGTAAGGGAAAAAATGATATTAAAAAAGTTGAAACAAAGAAAAGAAAACTACATACTTTATTAACTGAATAAATTACTTTATTTTTATGTATGGACCCATGTATATATATTTATTTTTATGTATGTCTCTATACTTATATATGTATGATTTACTTAAAAGTATCTTTTAAAATTAATTTAATCGTAATTTTTTATTTTGCGATTGTGTATGATGCCAATAATATTATTGTTTTTAAATTTGTGTAGCATTCTTTGTTTTGAAAACTATTTTTTATTTTATTTTTCTTTTTGTAACTATTCTGAATAAAACTAAGAAAATAATAATAATAAAGAAATTAGCATAGTTTTATGTATAAATTAACAGTAAAATAGAGAAGATTAATTTTTTATTTTACTTTTTGTTTTCCTAAGAACAAAACAAAATATAAAAGATTCTTATTTGTTGCAATGTAGCAAGTGTTTATGTTCATTGCAATACGTTTGAAGTAAATAATACATTGATGATCACATACTTGCGATTATTATTTAAAAAAAAAAAACTATATTTATATTTAAATGCTCTATGTACATGAAACACAATTTTTTGATTAATTTATTGATATTTTTTTATTTGCTGTATATGAATGTTTAGTTTAATTATAAAGAATGGAGTAAAGTATGTTAAAAAACGCATGGAAAGAGTACCGTAGGCGCATATACGAGAGTTACCCAACTAGTTGTAACATCACTAATCAGCGCGAAGGCCTTCTAGTATTTAGGAGGTGTTGACAGCAGGCGGAAATTTGGAGCTTTTGGCGGAAAAGGGATATTTTCAAACAAAAAACTAATAATTCGAGATAAAAACCAACGTTTTTAAAAACAACTTTTTTATATAATGATAAAGTATATTAATTACGATATATTAAATTCAAAACAAACACGTGATAAACACATAAAAAATTTAATTATAATTTCAATTTAATCAATCCTTTATTGAATATTTTTTACTGAATAAATTTTACAACACATACAAGCCTTTCCTTCTTAGTTTCCAAATATTTTTGGATTACCAGATCTAACCACGTGGAGGTGAGGTGAGGCTAATTTGAGTATGATTGGCTAAGAGTAGATAAATATACATGTTCATAAATTAACGATCAAATAATTCGATATAAAAACCAACGTTTTTAAAAACAACGTTTTTATATGGTGGCAAAGTTTATTAGAGAAAATTATTGAAATATTAGTTAAAACTGTTAGTTATTTTTAACTTTAAAATTCACTTAAAAATAGACATTTGTGAGAGTATTAAAAAATTCATTATACTCATAAAATCAAAACATGCATTTGAAAGTTTGTAAGTCATTCTATTAAAAAAAAGAATGGGAACCAGAATTCAGAAAAAATTATTGTGATAAGACATGGCGCCAAATATTGGAAACTTTCTTTCTTGCGAATGATTACTGACTAAAAGTCAGCAACCCTTACTATCTCGGAGATAGTAAAGGGGAGATAGTATCTCCCCTTTGTGAGTACAAAAGGTTTACGATACCGCATGCTGCGTGGGGAGTGCCCGGTGCTCCCAGA
Organism: Nephila pilipes; assembly: GCA_019974015.1. Lineage (NCBI taxonomy): Eukaryota > Metazoa > Arthropoda > Arachnida > Araneae > Nephilidae > Nephila > Nephila pilipes. Next base: position 1,009,851 of record BMAW01117680.1, on the reverse strand, counting down.
GGGGGAAAGAAATTTTTTCCTCAATCCTAAAAGCGCCGAGAGGAAAGAATATTTTGACTTGTTAAAATTATTGAAATATTAGTTAAAACTTGTCGCAAACGTCTAAATATTGCATTGTTAGGCGAGTACGAACGATTCCCAAAATTTCAAAGCTTGATGGGAAGTTGGTTAAATTAACGATCGAAAATTTGATGACACACACACACACCAAGTGAAATTCAGAAAAACGTTGTAAAAAATGATGGCACTCACACACACCAAGTTAAATTCAGAAAAACGTTGTAATAAAAGAAGGAAGGGATTTCCTTTTCGGTGATATTTTCAACGATTACTTTGCAATGGGTTAGTGACTAGCAACCCGAGCGATTCAGACCAAATCAGTCGGATATTGCTCGTCTTTCTTTTTGAATGTTGAATAGACCCATTTCTTGTGCACGTTACTCAGCATAAAGGGTATATTCTTTATGTTTAGTGTAAAAAGACAATTTAATATTGCGCATACAGTGAAACAAGGAATTTTGGAAAGCCCTAATTCCAAAGTTAACAAAATTTTATTTTAAATGTATTTTACCGTCAATTATTGGTGGAAGAGCGCTTCGGAAGATGTCTTTCAGAGAGCCATCTGGAGTAGAAGAAGCAATTAAAAATAAAAAAATTATATTATTATCTGACATTATTATCTGATAAAATTTACATATTCTTGAACAGGATTCCATAAGAACTGTATGTGTTACTTATGTATATTTATACTAATATTCTATGGATTACTGCATAAAAAGAAATTATTTTATTATCAAATGCATATAAAAATTTTAAAAAATCAGTATAAAATGAATAAGATACATTGTCACACGGGCAGGCTTCAAGATTTTTTTAAGCTACATGTTCGATTCTTTTTCTAGTCAACCAATTATCTTTTCCCTTAATGTTCAAAAGATGCCTTTGCGAGAGCCATCTGAAGTAGAGGAAGCAATTAGAAGCAAAAAGTGATTGATATTATATTCCAAAAAAGTTTACATATTCTCGAAGCGGTTTTCATAAGAATGTGTATGAATTATGTATAAATGAAGTTATTTTGATACCAAATGCAAAAATAGTATATATATATATATATATATATACATATATATATACTTTTATCACAAATACACATTGTTTGGCGTAGCATAGTCATATTTGACTCTTCTGCCATAAACGTCTCTTGACTTCGAGGAAAAAATTACAAAATAGTATCATTTGGAGGAAAATGCTGCGTCATGTGGGGAAATTTTGTAATATCCATATGACAACACTGAACAAAAGGCTCTTTCAAATATTTCTTTTTTAAAATGTGTTTCCTAAAGATTATGCAACTGGCATCCCTGTTATAAAAGATTGTGTTATTAACTTCGCACTTAAAAGCAACATGATGAATATTGGCGACGCACCTCACAATTTTGAACCCCTGTCAAGGGACCAGGAGCACACTTGTAATCTGAAATTCTACTCTCCATACTTCCACACCACACCAACGGGATAATTTGGAGCCTCTACAGATGTAACGTACATCAACTCCTCTAAATGGCGGTTTTCAACGAAATGAGGACTCGAATCCATGCCTCGATGAAAAAAGTGTCATGACCTTTCGGCTACAACGACCAGTAATTATGTGAGCATATAATGAATAAGGAGGGAAATAATTTCAACAAAATATATATTTCGTTTCTCTAAAATTTACAACCAATAGACTTATTTTTTGTAGTTACATAAGCCTTCCTTCATGTTACTTATTTTTGCTAAGACTGTCGGAAAAATTGAATCGGAAGAATTGTTATTCCAATTCCGGATCCGAATCCAGGATGGGTAATGATGGTCGCCTATGTGACATCTTCTGCATCGTTACTTAGGATCTGAGTCATCGGAACTCAATGAATATTCATCCAAGAAAGAATTAGTTAAGAAAAATCAAAATAGTTTCTTTCGTATTCTATGAATGACAAAAAATACTATGAATGTCGATAGGTTATTATCTTGTGATCGAACCCAAGATTTTAACTGAAATTTAACTTATCTCAATAACAATAAAATTGGATCCGAGTCGAGATTAATATTTACAAACAGTCTGTGAAAAATATCAGCTTTTTGATGATCACGTAACTTTCCTACACCAATATCGTACACTCTCTTATATTACTAACATTCGGTCTCCAACAATATGCTGGTTTCCATAAGACACATTTTATACACAATGCGAGGTTCTTAAATCAAATAACGTCAATGTAACCCAAAAAGTTAGCATAAGGGACAAAAAGCGCGAGAATCAAAACAGTTTTATTTTCACTATCGCGTTTCAGACAAATCGTGATATTTGAAAGATTTCAGCAATTGAAAATTATGTATCTTTGCTTTTTTGAATTTAAGACATCATTTGCATTCTTAGAAAACTAATTTTCAATCTTTCAAATGCTCCAAATCAATCAGAATTTTTTTCTTTAATTTTTTTTTTTAAAATTTAAATGAAAAATACTTATGTTTAGTTATAATAACTGAGAGGGGGGGGGAGGAACCCTCTGATAAACCAAAAAAAAGTTCAATTTTTTTATGGTAATACTGTTTTATGACAGATAGCTGTTCTGTTAAATTCAACTGCAATAGATATTCGTTGAATTAATTATAAATCTGAGCTAATATGTGTAAACAGTGTTGCCCTCAAACTATAGCGCTTCTTATGTTAAAAAGGTATTCGAGGACTTGATAATGAAATTGAAAATATCCGATTTTAATTTTCAATAATAATAATAAAAAAAGGCGAATGTTACCGATTACAAAGTGTGAAGTTCTACACTGATTAATATATTACATAGATTAATTATCGATTAATTTTACGTGATTTGTTTTCGTACACCAGTTACATAAAAATAAGTTAAATGAAGCTTTCTCCCCCTTTTACTGAATGAATCATTTATGGTCAATGAAATATTTGTTACAGTAATTATTTGGTAAAAATTGATTGACAAAAAGGACGATTAAAAATAAAGAATCGCTGGGGTATCCAGGGGGTGCGTCACCCGTCTTCATCAAAGACGGTAAAATCTAAGGGAAATAAAAAGAGTACAAGGATGTCTTGGTGTTTTGTATTTGCCAATAAAAGGCAAGTTTAAAGACTTAAATTTTGTGAGATGCTTAATTCGATTTGAAAAATAATAATAAATAAATAAAATTAAGTTAAATAAAAAAAATAACTTTTGCAGGAATAAACAAATTAATTCAGTGCATCTTAGAGACTAAATTAAAATTTCACATTTTATGCTTCACGAAATAATATTTTGCATTTTGCTAAAATTTTTAAAGGTTAAAGAAAATTTAGGTAACTTTTAATTTATTTCGGAAAAGTTCAATATTAACTTAATTCAGATTCTCTCTTCTGTGCTTTTACTTCACTAAATCAAAACTTATTTTTTAAACATCTTTTCAATAATACAAATTTACCATTGCACACAAATAAATTTTTATGAACACACACAAAATATTCCCAAACCGGAGAGTTTATAAGTGGTTAGTTCGTAAGCTTTGTGTACGCTTCTGTGAATCATTATTTACCATTAGTCTCAATTTACAAATTGCTATAATTTCATTTCAGAAAGTAACTGTAAATGTTCGCCAAAATTAAGCATTCCTCGCCAAGAGTACGTACTACAGAAAAAAATATGCTGGCGCCATCTGTTGCAGATAGTCCGAAGTACGACAATAATTAACAAAAATTCCTTTGAAACCTTAAAAAATTGATTAATAACGACATAAAACTATATTCTGGCTACGCTATTCAATAGAGAAAAGTGTATACTTCTAACTCATTCAATTCTGATTTAATCAATAATTTTTTTCTTGTAGAGAATGTGTTCGAACATTTCGTCTCCTATACTTTAACATAGAAAATTGAATATCCATTTTACATAAAGGCAAAATATTGCAAGTTTTCTTTAAAAAATCAAAATTCTAAGAACGCTATTTAGTAAATAATTATATTTGTTATATCCATAGTAATTTATATTAGTATTGAAGCATTTATTCTACCTGAAAATGTGTTCGAACATCGGGCCCTATTCTTTAACATTAGCCGAGAACAGCCTTAAAAGGAATACCGATCTTCTGCGTTTCTAGCTCTGGCATTACGGGGCCTCAGTACCCCTTTTGCGGAGGTACTTAGTGGGAAATCGCTTAGGCATGATTGCAAAAGGCCCTGGTTGGGGAAGGGTGTGCGAGGAGAAGAGTTGCGTGTGCCGTCAGTAACAGTTTCGGAACGTGATCCTTAAGATGTTCCTAGAGGTGAGAGCCTTGGTTAAGAATGGCGGGATGGTGTGACCTCCCTCCCATTTCGAAAAATCCTCCTTGGTTTCGGCCTTGGACCCGTACCTCTGCCTGGGCACGTTATGGGGGCAATTCACATTGTCCAGCTTTGAAAATTAACCGGTGGTTACTCATTTCCCCGTTAGGAAAGGGTGGTAAGACGGCATCTGGAGAGGGTCCAAATCGATCTAGAAGCTAATCCTTTTTTTTTCAGACACTATGGCTACAACTCAAGGTAAACCGTTTTTGGCTCCCGAAGCTGTTAAAAAGTCTATTTTAAATGGTGAAACATGGGCAGACCATGGAGAACATAATATTTCCAGTAATGCTGAAAAAGAACATTTAAAATCCACTGACATGAGTAACAAATTTACAAAATTCCGTTTTTTCTTGATAAAAAGAGAAACTGATACTATTTCAACGATATCTCCCTTTTTTAATCCAAAAGGGAGTTCAAGGTGTGGTAGGAACAGTTAAGGATATAAAGAAACTTCATTCTAGTGACTTCTTAATTGAAGTTAATAATTCCAAACAAGCAGAACTTGTTATGAGTTTGAAGATCTTGGGACCTTATCCTGTGACAACTACACCATATAAAAATCTGGACTATTCCCGTGGCGTCGTATACTCAATTGAATTAGTGAATGTGTCGGAAGAGGAGATCTTGGAGAATTTGAGAACCAGCAAGTTTGTGGTGTCCTGAAGATAACGATTAGGAGAGATGGTAAGGTGCTTGATACTTAGCAACTCACCTTGACTTTTTCGTATCCTACCCTGCCATAGACTGTTCAGGCTGCATATCTCCGACTCTCCGTCCGACCATACATTCTAAACCCTCTAAAGTACTTTAATTGTTAGCTATATGGCCATCCTAAGAACGCGTGTAGGGGACAATTGACTTGCACTCGCTGTACAACAATAAGGCACGATAGTGCTTCCTGTAACGCTGCAGAAAAGGGCATCGTCAAGGAAACCACCCTGCATAATCTCATTCTTGTCCTAAATGGGCTGAGGGAAAAAAATCACTACGGTAAAGACGCTCCAGAATCTGTCGTATCACGAGGAGTGCCGTGTAATCGCTTCCCGTACAACTGTACAGGGAATCAGTTAGGCTACGGCCACCCCCACCCAAACAACTAACGTTTCTAAATGCACCTAATTTCCTGAACCTCTTTCCTACCACACAACCTACCACTAAGACACCACAATCAAAGAAAAAAGGAAATGTTCTTAAAACCCCTTCCTCTGCTAAGGTTCGTCAGACTGGGCCATTGGCCAGATCAAAAGCTTTGCAGAGGCAAAAATTAAAATCTGCTGCGAAGAACAGCGTTCCTCGCAAAAAAAACTCGAGTCATTGACGAGGATGCGGTTGTTTTACACCTATCGCCCGAAGATTATGGGGGTTCTGGAAACAGGATCCTCCACTTCCAGTGCGCATATTTAATGACTTTTGTTTCCTGGAACTGCCGTGGTTTACGACCCAGACTAGAGGATCTCAAATCCATATTATCTACACACCAACCTGTCTGCATTGCTCTTCAGGAGACTTTTCTGAAGAGTAATATGACAACCCGAGTGCGTGGATATCATTGTGTACGACGGGATGTTGATGCCGCATCACCTTCTTCTGGAGGTGTCTGCATACTGGCATCCCAGAACTGTCCTCATAACGTCGTTACACTGACCACATCGTTGCAGGCTGTGGCTGTGCGAATTCATACTCGCACTTTAATCACAGTCTGCTGCATTTACCTGCTACCTAACGATGTTGTGTCACAAATGGATTTAGACCAACTAGTCGATCAGTTACCAGCTCCCTTCCTTCTGCTAGGTGACTTTAATGGACACAACCCTCAGTGGGGGTATGATGGTGCAAATTCTTGTGGTCGGCAGATCGAGCGATTGATCTCTGATCACAGTCTCTGTCTGCTGAACACCAACGAGAAAACGTATTTCCATGCTCCCACTAGGACTTTTCATTCCCTTGATCTAGCCATTTGTTCACCGACATTGCTACCGTCGCTGAATATAGAGGTTCTAAATGAACTATATAATAGTGATCATTTCTCCCTCCTAATCTCCCAGGTTCGTTGCAGCGGGGTGTGGCTACGTCCACTCACTTACCACTTCAACCGGGCAGATTGGGATTTATTCACACGGTTAGCGGTTATTACCGGTACGATGGTTCAAGACCAAGGTATAAATAGCTCTGTCCGCAATGTCACTTCCTCTATCGTGAACGCTGCAGATGCAGTGATACCGAAGAGTAGAAATTCACAGAGGAAGATGAGTAAACCATGGTGAAATAAGGATTGTCAATCATCTTACCGAGAACAAAAGAAATTGTGGGATATTTTCAGACGATATCCCTCAACCGAGAACCTCATAGAGTTTAAAAGGGTAAGAACGTTTTTTCGCAGAGTAAGGCGTCATAGTCAGAGAGAATCTTGGATCAGGTATGTCTCTTCCATAACATAACATCGTCTACGACTGTCAACAGTTGTGGAGAAAGGTAAGAGCTGCAAACTACCAGTATCAAGAATTTTCTATCACGATACTGGAAACTGAAAATGCTTCACCTTTTGAAGTGGACAATATCATTGGTCACTCATTTGCAAGTGTGTTAAGCTCCAATTCATATAGCGCTTCCTTTTAGTGACTAAGAATCGTACTGAGCAGACAGCATCAACTTCAGGTGTCGGCAACCGCTCCCTTATAACTGTGACTTTGACATGTGGGAATTCAGAAAGGCTCTGTCTCTGGCTCTCAATACCAGTCCAGGCTCTGATGGAATAACTTACGATATGCTTCGCCGCTTGAGCGAAGGTTCACTTGTCAGTCTCCTCTACCTATTAAACCGAATATGGAGGGAGCATGTGTTTCCTAGCCAGTGGCAGGAAGCAATCGTTATTCCTATCCTGAAGCCTGGTAAGGATCCAAAGAACCCTCTCCACTATAGACCCTATCGCTCTGACGAGTTGCCTTTGTAAGATCATTGAATGTAAGGTCAATGCCCCTCTCGTTTATCAATTGGAAAATAATCAATGCATTCCTCCCTTTCAGAGTGGTTTCCGTAAAGGAAGATCCACTCTAGATAACATCCTTCTTGTTGAAAGTCAGATTCGTACTGCTTTCGTACAGAAAAATCATCTGATTTCAATTTTCTTTAATACCGAAAAGGCATATGACCACACTTTGTGCAATGGGATACTGCGCACTTTATACGGTTATGGTCTGAGAGGTAATTTGCCTCTTTTTATTCAAATGTTTTGTCCTTCAGATCGTTTCTTTACGTGTTGGACATGTTTATCTCACTCTTTTATTCAGTTTGAAGGAGTTCCTCAGGGAAGCATTTTGAGCCCCACTCTTTTTATTTGTCATCTGTCACCTATACTTTCTCATCTGATACCATCAGTTCATGGATCATTATGCGTCGACGATCTGCAGACTTCCTGCGAAGGATCGTCAATGCATCTCATTGAGTGACGACTTCAGACCGCAGTCAATAACCTGGTTACATGGTGTGACGCGAATGGGCATAGTATTTCTGCCAGCAAGAGTAATTGTGTACATTTTTGTAGGAAACGGGGTCTTCATCCCGATCCTGACATTCGCATCCGTGTTACTTCTATTCCCGTCGTCCCTGACGTCCGCCTCCTCGGAGTAATTTTCGACCGCAAACTAACTTTCTTTCCACACATTTTACATCTGAGGTAGAGGTGTGAAAAATCCTTCAATATCTTGACGGTCTGGTTCAATACCTCTTGGGGAGCGGATTGAACTTCTTTACTCCAAGTGTATCAATCGGTGATTCTGTCTCGGATCGACTACGGATGTATCGTTTACAGTTCGGTCTGCAAAACTACCTAGCGGAAACTTGACCCCATCCACCCTGATGCTCTGAGAATCTGCTGTGGTGCGTTTCGAACGTCACCTGTGCAGAGTCTCTATGTGCACTGTAACCAACTACCTTTGGCTTTATGGCGCCTGAAACTGTCTCTCTATTATCATTTTAAAATATCATTTCTTTCATCTCATCCATTTCAGAATACTCATATCAGCTCATCTTTACGTAGATTGTATTGTGCTCGTCCTTCTTTCATCCCTCCTTTCTCAGAAAGGGTGAAAGAAATCATCGAGGAACTCAAACTACATGAATTGGGTGTTCAACAGCAAAATTTTATTAAATTTCCTCCTTAGAATATGCCAAGGTTTACATTTCATAACGCATTTGCTTTATACAGCAAATGCAACACATGTCTAATTGTTTTCCAGAGTATCTTTGCTTCCATCGCTTTTAGAAAACGTATTTTATTTCGATCTACACGGACGGATCGAAAGGAACTGGATATGTCGGCTGTGGTGTCGCTTCAAATGACATCAGGCACAGTTACCGACTCGGCTCTTCCTGCAGTGTCTACACTGCCGAAGCTGTCGCCATTTGATGTGCCCTCAGATTATTCGAGAAATCCAGTTCTCGAAAGTTCGTAATATATACTGACAGCATTAGCCTCCTGGAAACATTGGTACATCTTCACGATCACAATCATCTTATTGTGGTTGACATTGCTGACATTATTTGCCATCTATATAGTAGGGGTTATGTTATAAAATTCTGCTGGATACCTAGTCTTTGGCTCTCAATAGTCATGTAAGTATCTTAGAGAGTGAACAAGCGAACTCGGCTGCACGATCGGCGACGAATCCTCTGCTACTTGCAGTCCTGTTAGATGAAATAAGAAGTCACATTTTAAAGATTATTCATCAGACTCATAACAAATCACACCCGGTGAAGCCGATCATTGGAGAATGGCCTTTTGTTCCAATGCGAAGAGCGGATGTCAGACTGACTCGCCTTCGCATTAAACATATTCAATTCACCCATAAACATCTTTTGTGCAGAGAAGGTGCTCCCGAGTGCCTTTCCTGACATGTCCCTTACACGATTCCTCATATTTTAATTGACTGTCCGGTGTTTGATCATCATCGCCGAATTTTTTTTTCAATCATCAGTTTTAAACCTGTATGACTTGGTGGGGAAAAAACCCACCATAACTTATTTGCTTTTTTAAAGTACATTAGCCTTTTACACCATATTAGAAGATTTACCTTTTTACCTCTTTCATCATAATGTGTTAATTTCATGTTCTTAAAATAATGTATTCTAATTGATTTTAACAAATGTTTTGGCCCAGCATAGCCTACTTTGCGCCATAAAACCCCACAGTCACATTTTGTTAAATATATATAGCTTTACAAAGTTTTGAATCGTTTTTCTGATTCATGTTTTTCTAAGATTTTTATATCAGTGATTAATTTTAAAAATCGAAATTAATATTTGGTATATTTTTAAATCTATCTTCTATTTATACAATAACAGTATCAATTACAGTGTTAAAAAATAACATCTAAATACTCTAACCAGGTTTACCATAACTTCCTCTTCTGCTATTTAGTAATATAATATTTTTCTTTTTCGAATTGGTTTATCAGAGAAATGTTCTGAAGTATTCAAATTACCACACGTGCCAACACTTTTGCTTTATTTAAAAAGGCGTTAAATTTTGTTTTTAAATTTTGGATTTCAATTTTCCTTTTATTAAATAAATTAAAAGCGCGGAGTCAGGAACAACTATTTTTGCTTGAAACATTCTATTGATAAATTTGATTTTGGACTATATTTCAAACCAGGCTATTAAACATAAAATAAATGGCATTTCGTGTACTGAATCCAATAGATTTTTAGCTCAGGATACCGCTGTATATTATCGTAACTTGCATCACTAACTTTTTCTTTGGCAATAAAAATTTGTTCCAAATATGTATACACTGCTTTCACCGAATCTATTTTGGCTTCCCAACGAATGTGTTGCATAATGACTTAAGAGTAATGTTTAAATTGTTTTTGAAATGTCCTATCTTCTTGTAAAAGAAAATTATGAAAAGATTACTTTAAAATCTTTTTTTAAAAAGTTTTATCATATAATCTTTTTTAAATGTGTAAGAGAAGATCACGTGACTTTTCCCACTCCCCTACCAATAATACCCATGGCCAAAGGAAATTGAATGAAATTACCATACTTCCTTTTAACTATCTCTTGGCATGATGTCAATGTGGACTGATATCGTTCATTCTAAAAAAAAATCTATTTACATACGGCCAATTTAGCATTGTAAGTATCGTTATTAAAGAAAAGGAAGCCACATAAATGGTAAGATATTTTGAAAGCTTTTAAGAACATTTTGATTCTATTTTAATTTTTTTATATTTTCAAAACAATCATATTAAGTAACTATCATTTAATTTTTAAATTTATAACTATAATTTATGTTTGTTTTATATGTCGTAAATATCAAAATAATTTTTATGTGCATACTCGACGAAACGGAAACCATTTGAAGTTGTGCGAGGAAATCTAATATTCGAAGGTTATAAACTTTATTATAAAATATTATAAGAAAAATTCCCATTCTAAAATCACTTGAAAATTTTGAAATCGTGATGAAGCTCCAGTAAAATAAATCTGCATACGAAAACCTACTCCAGGTTAGATGCACTTTGACTTTATGAGATAAATACAAAAAAAAATATAAGATAAATACAAAATTATATATATATATATATATATATATATAAAGTTTTAAATTACCAGAAAACCTTATAACCTATTTATCTATAAACCTATATATCTTAAGGATAAGATATATGCCTATATATCTTATCCTTCCGATAAAAGTAAGGTAATACTGAAACAAAACTCTGAGAATTTTTTTAAAAAAAAGAAGTTTTATCAACCATTTGAAATTTTCAGTAACTTTGTTCGTTTATTTAAAACTCGAAATTAAGTTAAATATGACAATTATTCTTGATCAGTGCTGATTGTACAGCAGATGATAACATGAAAGAGATTCGCCCAAAGTAAATAAACATAAAAACTAATCTAATTCATTTATTTTTCAAATGATGCGCTTTTAGTGTGACGTTAATAAAACCAATCAAATAATTGAAAAATATAACTCATTTCTCGGTCAAATTTTAAGAAAGATGGTGAAATCATCTGATTTACTAATCAAATTTTACTCATATAATTCTGTATTTTGATATACAAAATCACATTTTCATACATTCTCTTACAATGAAAACAATCAAATGAAAATGGGGAGCCTAAAGAATATCCATGAGAAGTTAAAGATATGGCTCTGAATAGAAACGAATTGAAGATTTTTTTTTTTTTTTTCCTTTTTTATCAAAATTCAAAAAATCTTGGTCGCTCTTTTCGTGATTCAAAATCACAAGATTCGTTATCAATAATTCTCGTATAATTTTTGGTTAGTGTTTACTCTAACTCCACGAACTGAAAAAAAATCAACAACTCTGGAACCCTGATTGCTGTTACTGATAAATTGCATTTCTCAGAACCTATTAATCAAATGCTGCAATTTTTCGAGCTTCTGAAACATATATATTACGATAAAAAAGCTATTTATTTTTTTGTTTCCGTAAATTATTATTTCTAAAAAAATAAATATACTCATTTCAAGATTATTTTTATAGTTATTTTATCTCTCTGTTCTTTCTGAACTGATTCGAGGTCATTTGTATAGTATCTAACAATGACGTATATAGTTTTATCAGAGAATTTATGATTACGCTCAAAAGGCGTTCAGCTCTCTTCTTGGAAATAATTAGATTATGCATACTCGCATTGTTTCTCGTAGAAAGAACGACCGCTGAGAATCGTAGTTGCGCCTCTCAACTTACTAAGGTAAGGTATTACTTAGCTACGATTAATGTTATGCATTATGATAAATTGAAGATCGTAAAGATTTAATTAATCATGACAGTAAAGGTGAAAGAGCGTTATTTCATTCGCTCTAATATTTTTATTTTCAAAAGGCATTTACATTGACCTTACAATAGTTTAAAAAGCAATGTTATTATTTATCAAATTTAAATTATTAATCATTAGATAGTGCCTCCTTTTTTTATTTATCAATTAAACATCCATAAATATCTACAGTTATGAAAACAAGATTATTATGCTTCATCAGAAATTACACGAAATTCTAAAATTGCAGGTTACCTCGAATATATCACTTTCCCTCTTCCGAGTAAATAATTGAATAATGATTCATCAGTATATATATGTAAATAAAGATTGAAATATTTGTTTGGTTCTATCTAAAGATCATTACTTCGAAAGAAAAGAGGATTAAGTTTGCTTGAAAAGTGATAGAAAGTTAATGAATATATTTAATACCAAATAATATAAATAGTTATAATGAACCTTTGATGTATATATTTTGAATGAAGTATTTGATAGTGATTTATTTTCTTTTTAATTGAGAAACATTTACCTCCTTCTATATATGTAAGTCTCGAAGTAGTGTATGGAAAATAGTATTTATGTTAATATATTAGATTTAACTTAAATATTCAAATCAAAAATCAGATTTTCTTAATTTAAGCATAAACTGATAATTCAAAATACGAGTAATATAATAAGTATAACATAAAAATAATAATTAAAAATATAAATAAAAAATTGTCTTAAAAAGCATTCGTAGAAAATGTCATATTCTATTTTTTTATTATATTAAAATTTAAGAAGACAATAAGGTTTGGTTTGGTTTTATTAACGTTGCACTAGTAGCAACACGAGGGCTATTGGCAACGGACCACGTAATTTTGAATTTCGGTCAAGAGACGAGGACGACACCTGAGCTGGCACCTCCCTCTCATAACTTTCACATCATGCTAATGTTTGACTCTGAGCCACGACAGATTGAATTCCCGGTTACGTGGTGGGTCTTTTGTGGCATCAAGACTTGAACCCACGACTCGACGAAAACCCTCGACCATAACCACTAGACTACCGTGGCTAAGAAAACAGTAAGAAATACGAAGACAAAAAAAATTTATTCCTTAACATTTACTTAAATACTCGTTTTTAGTTTTTACGTTATAGTTATTATCTAGTATGTTTACGAATACCACAGAAAATATTTTAGTTACACATTTTCCTCTTTGAAACGTAATTCTCTTTAATTTTTGAGACTTTTAAAGTTAATTTTTTCTCTTATTTCTTTAAAATAGTAATATACTTTCGAACTTGTCAACTATAAATATTTTAAACATTTTGTATTTATATTTTTTTTAAGTACAATTTTACTTACATTTTTTTTAAGAAAAAAATAATTTTTTGAAAATATAGTTCAATCAAATGAACACAAAACACTGAGTCATGACAAACTTACATATCACTCGGAAATGGAAGAATATAATATATAAATTTAAACTGAATAGAATTTCACCTTCAATTCAATGGAAGCTGCGGTTATTGGTCATGGTCGCGGACTCGCGGTAAGTGGTTTTCGTCGAGTCGCGGGTTCGATCCTTGATGCCATTTAAAACCCGCCGCGTAGCCGGGGCTGATGCACGTTCAATCTGTCGTGGTTCAAAGTCCAAAGTTTGTCGTGGGGTGGTGTTGAAGTTAGAAGAGGGTGCCAGCTCAGGTGTCGTCACTTGACTGAAGTTCAAAATTACGAGGTCCGTCTCTAATAGCCCTGGTGTTTGCTTCTTGAGCGACGTTAATGAATCCAAGCCAATCAATTCAGTGAACTCGAAGATGGTTGAATCAGGATTTAATGTAATAAATTATTAATTACGTGTTTATGATTATTAAATCGGACGTCATTTTTGAACACGATTTCTGTATTTTGCTATTTCAGTCCCGGAATGGCGCCGACTAAAGAAGAAAAGATGGTCCTTCCCGCTTATCAAGATACAGGATATGGATTCAAAATAGCCAAATTATTCTCAATGGAAGCTCTCGAATCGGCTCTGAAATATGAACCTCTTCCGGATGATGTTTTCATCGTAACCTATCCGAAATGTGGTACGACGTGGGTTCAAAATATTGTCGGCTGCCTCTTCAGAGAAGGAAAGCCATTCACTTCAGCAATAGAATTTCTAACTCACACCCCTTTCTTGGAGATGGCTGGAGCAGATTCTGCCAAAAATATGAAACGGCCCGGAGCTATCAAGTCACATCTATGCTTTAATTTTATACCATGGTCCAAGGAGGCTAAGTACATATTTGTAGCAAGAAATCCGAAGGTAAGATAATAAAAAAGATATTCTCTGTTTGGGATGGTTGTTTGAGTAAAACAGACATCAAAATCCTGTTTACAATAGTTTATTTTAAATATGTTATAGAACATGGATTATATTTACAGTGAAAATGTTACTCGTTGCATGTAAATTTGCTAGGCAAATTAACAATATTTTCCAGGAGCTGGTTGCACATTAGATTAATTATGAACAATTATTTACATAGCCAATGGACACGTCCGTAATCAGAATGTTTAAGAGATTTCTGTTGCTCCATCTAGTTAGGAATTTTATATGTAATGAAATTGCTGTTCAAAATTACTATCTTATCTGCTGTTTGTATAGCTGAAATCATAGTTTTAGCTGTTGGCCGCTAGTTAACATTTTTCGCTCGGAATAGAAAATAACACCTGCAAAGATGAGGTGCTTTTGGGTTCCCAGGAGATCTATAAGGTCAAGCCTTGAACTCAAATTTACATGAAGCGAAAATGTCGCCTGACCTTTCACAAGGGTCCCAGTCGTATTTGAGCTAGGATCTTACTCAGGATGTAAGAGGCTGTAAAATCGTTGATTAAATGTGGTCGCCGTAGATTATCACATTCTCATGCCCTCAAAAGAAATATCGTTGGAGTCATTTTCGTTTACTTCTTGTTCCAGTATTTTATTCCATGGTCTATTGTTACATATGTTAGTTTCTATCATTTTCCGCGTTAGTATTTCGGCAGCTTAAATCATTCAAGTTATAGTCATTAATTTTTAAGTAACCCTGTAACCATACTTTCTTTGCCACAGAAATTAAGTTTTCATCAGAAATAATAGAAAATCACCTTGAAGAGTACTATTTGCCACTTAATAACAGCTTGTCAAAAATGGGAGATTTCATAAGATTCTTGCATCGTGTATTTTTATATATATTTAACATATTAAATTTCTTCTGCATCTTATAATCGATCCTTGGCCGCTAAAGGCCCCTTCGTGTAGCCGGGGCTGATGCACGTTAAGTCTATCGGGGCCCAAAGTCCTCCCATTGGCGTGGTATGGAAGTTAGAAGAGGGGGTGCCAGCTCAGGCTCGTCACTTGACAAAGATTCAAAATTATGAGTTCCTCGCCAATATCTCTACCGTTGGTTCATGTGCGACGTTAATAAAAACTAAACTTCCCCTTTTTACGTCATCTAAATTCGTTATTTGAAATTTCGTGTATTTTCTATTAAATAAAATAAACATAATTTTTTCATTTTTATTTTCTGAGCTTCTAGCGAGTACATTCTAACGTAAAGTTTACATAACATTGTTCTATGCATAAAATCAAAAATAAAGATGGACTTTTGGTATTCAAATTAGGAAACAAATTAATTATCTGGAACAAACAGAAAAAAAAGGCGAGATATCGATAAAAATACTTTTAACAACTTTTTTTGTTAATGAATAGATAGATGTAGAGAACTAATTGGGAAACTTATTAGAAAGTACAAGGATCAGTGGCGTTCAAAAGGGGGAGGTGCTAAGAGACATATGCACCTTCCAAGATTTTTTTCTCGAATTTGAAATATTTCAGGATAATTCTTTTACTATACTATTATGGATATCCTAAATTTCAAACGCGAGAACTTTTTTCTCTTCTCATGCTTAAATATTTTTCATCACGAAGGGAAAAAAATGACATAAACTAAGCCGATTCCTGCGAAAAGAAAAGAAAAATCCTTGCTGTCACTGAAAGAGTGCCTCTGGTTCAATGTATGCAGACGAAGAGGGAGATGCATCCCTGAAAAATACCCCTCCCCCTAAAATGCAAATTTTATTCTAATGGTATCAATTATTTTTCTTAAATGCTCTTTACTTCCTAATTTTTTATAACTTGATAAAATTATATCATTATTTGAACAGTTTTAAATAGGATAAATAAGATTGATAAAGCGTATTATTTACTTTTTACCGAGTGGTAATTCTAAACTAAAAAATTGCTTCTGTCATGGCAACGACGATATGCATCCCCCCAAAATTATTTTCTTTGACAGTCATTAATAAGGATAAAATTTATTAATTGAATTCGTTATGTAAGTAGCTTTTGTTTTGGTTGATTAATTTAATATGATTTTGTTCTCTTTCAATTCTACTTCTTACAGTGAGCCATGTTCATTTCCAGACATTTTTTTATGCAAGCATGCTAAGAACAAAAGGGAACAGCATTTTCTAATTTTGTTAGTAACGGCGCTCATAGATGCAGTGCGATAAAGAGATGATTGATATTGTGAACAAAGGAGATTGATGTCGATGGGGTTGCATTTCTTTTTTTCGGAGGAGAGATGTCACCAGCTTCAACTGCTAAAAAATTTATTGGAGAGAATTTTAGTTCTGTTTACATTCGTCTTACTCGGTACACTTTTTCCATCGAATTTGATCCTTTGGCATAAATGTGTTTTGTAGAATCAAATAGCGAAAAAAAAATTCCAAAGAAGCAAGTTATATATTTATGAAACTAATACACTACATACCTTTTAAATATTTCGCAATATTTCTTTTTAAAATCAGCTAGGAAAATTGTTTCGATTATTATTCAAACTGTTGAAATAAACTGGTTGGATTAGTAAAAGCAAGAAAACAATACATTTCGCAAGCAATTAAATTTTCCAACAAATTTTCATTCAAAAGAGTATTACAATTAAAACTGTGTTTTTTTTATATATATTTAAAAAACTCAAATTGTTACAACAGAGATTTTGTAGTTCTACTTGTATTTAAAAGTCCTTAAAGTATTTCATACATTTATTACAAAACCAATAGACCGATAACTTCTTATAATACGGTTGTTATATTCCAAGGAAATTCCATGCTATGCGTATCCATGTTACATGAAACTACGAACTAGTGCTAAAAAGGTATTTAGGCTCTAAAAATTAGAAAAGAATAACGCAACATATATCTTCATATTTAAGAGGAATATATTTTTTAAAGCAATTTTCATCAAAAGTATTACATTTTAATATGAATTAAATAATGTTTTCTTTCATCTCAAATTAATACTCTGTATGCAAAAAGGATTTCAAATTTTTATAAATTTCAAAATTGTGGTGGAAAATCTGTTATAACAAACACGGTCAGATGAAGAGTTTCTAATTAAATGTTTTATGCACTCAAAAACTTTTGTTTGGTTCCGTGTTATTCGGGGATTTCCATCATTTAGAATTTTGCTTTTTAAACCTTAGGTCGTTGCAGGGGGTTTACTTAATTCACAAACAATGATAGAGAGAAACAGAGCTCTATGATAACATTCATCATGGGGATTTCCCCCAGTTCTCGAACGGGTTTAAGAAGAAGCCGAGTTTTAGAAGTGTCATGTTATGAGAGTTACCTCAACTTTGATATACTGAATAGATGCATATGTAAAATCCCGATCATTTTCGCCAAACCAGAAAAAATCACCAAACAATGAATGAATAAGAAATAATTGGTGCAAATTCGGCTAGAATAGTGTCAACTTTCACTGTAGATGGGATTTTACGCTTATGCTACCATATGTTTATTATTCAGCAGGTTACATTTATATTTTTAACAAAATTATTTCTTTCCTGTAGGATTGCTGTGTTTCTTTCTATCACCACACGAAAAACATAACTGGTTACGAGTTCAAAGATGGAAAATTTGATGATTATTTTGAGTTATTCATGGAAGGAAATGTAGATTTCGGAGATTATTTCGATTGTTTACTCTCTTGGTACGAACACAGGAACGATCCAAATGTTCTTTTCATAACTTATGAGCAATTGAAAAAGGACACCAGAACATACACTCTGAAGATCGCAGAATTCATAGGCCAAAAATACAAGGTAAGGCCTTTTTTTTTAAAATATATATATTATACTTGTCTACTAGCAATGAACTGGTTAAAAATTCTAAAGAGTGAACGGTTGTTTATTAATATCACAGCTAAGAAGCAATACAAACTTTTGGTGGTGGACCTCGTAATTTTGTACCACAGTAAAGTGACGAAGCAGATACTAAGCAGGACCACCCTCTCAGAACTTCCACGCCAACGTGGAGGTGTGATAAAAATTCCAAATATATGATTAAAATTTTACATGAATTCAGAAATTTTCTTAATATTTTGTAAAGTACATTTTTACAGGTTGAAATGTATTTTTGTGAGATCGTCCTTTTGATCAAACTATCTCAAACTTGTTTCTCTTAATCTCCTTTTTGACATGTGTGTAAGAGGAAAACACTCCTATAAGTTTTAATTTTACTGTCAGTTGAATTCTAAATAAAATTTAGACGATATTAAAAATTTTACAAATATAACGTTCTAATATTAACTGTATGTACCATATAAAGAACTTAATGTATTATTATGCTTATAAAATAATGTAATACTTTATTATATTTATAAAATAATGTAATACTTTATTATATTTATAAATAATATTTACTAAATTTTAAATAATATTATTTATAGCCTTACTAAATCATAAATAATATTTGTTAAACTTGCAAAATTAAAAAAGTATTCCATTTAGCTGTTTCCATCATAGTCCGGGCAAGTTTTATGAAAAAACGCGTTAAAAAAAAAGGCAAATGTACTGAATTGTCCTGCCTAAGCAATCAAAGAAAATTTTGGCTCAAAACTGCAAAATCTGTGCATCGCTTATGAATTTTTCTCTCTTTCCATAGGATATGCTAATAAATGACGAAAAGCTTCTAAATGACGTCATTAAGTACAGCAGTTTTAATTTCATGAAAGAAACTTTGAATAAAAATGTAGCAGAGCTTGCAGCGTTACCCAGAGATGAGGTTCTTAATCACCCAGATTTACCTCAAGGATTGAAACATCTCCTTGCTGGAGGGGATAAAGGTTTATTCGATTCCGATCCAAATAGCATCTCTTTTGTCCGAAAAGGTATGTTTTCTAAAAATTGACTAACTCTATTTAATTAGTTTATCATCATCATTATTTTTAAGAGCTTCATTTATTTTTTGGAGGGAGGAGAAGGGGACAAACAAAAAAAAATATTTATTTTGAATTCTAAAATATTGACCGATAAATATACAAGGTACCTGATAAATCGATTACTGTTTTCTATAAGAAAGATTCTTTTTAAAAAGAAAAGGAGTTAGAACCCCTTAAGACATCTAGAAGTAACTTAATTCTGTTGAAAACTATCTGCTTTGAATAGGAAAAGTTGTCATTAGAAGCAGATAACAGAAACTCTTCTTAACTGTTTTGCATATTTTATTTTTAAACTTCCCACTTAGTTTCTAATTT
This sequence comes from Nephila pilipes, assembly GCA_019974015.1. Classification (NCBI taxonomy): domain Eukaryota; kingdom Metazoa; phylum Arthropoda; class Arachnida; order Araneae; family Nephilidae; genus Nephila; species Nephila pilipes. The sequence continues at coordinate 990,152 of BMAW01117680.1, read as the reverse complement.
CCAGATAATAATTAAGAAAGAAACTGATAAAGAAGTAACTTTTTAATTACTGTAAAATATTACAAAAGAAATAATAAATACTCGTGCAACATTCTGGTATCATTTCTAAGTTTACGCTTTATAAAAGATTTTGTTCTTATATTTAAACTTTTTAGAATACTTAGAATATTTTCCAATTATGTTTTAATGAATTATCATATTTTTCATTATTTTATTTGTAAATGTAAAACAAATTTAATTTGAAATAATGCTTAGTGTAGTCGCTTCATTTTTGTAAAGTATGTCCTGTTATGAATTTGAAGGGCGAAATTCAAGAACTGAAATTAAAGAAAATATGAAATGAGAGTAATGAAAAATTGAACTATATTATATATATATATATATATATATATATAAAAGGAACATGAATCAATTGTCTTATCTGACATATTTATTTTGGGAATACAGGGTGATGTGTAAAATGCTATAAAATTAATCTGTATTTATCTAATGCATTCTACAATTTATCATATTTATATGGTCAGGTTTGGTCTGGAAAAGTCTTTAAGACATTTCTAAAATAGACTCGTGAATGCAATTCTCTAGGTTTAGGAAAAGCAAATTCCAGAATAAGGAAATTGATAATATTAATTTCGTAGCTGTTTCCATGTATACCCGAATCAAGCAAAAACCAAAAGGTGGTAAATGTATAAGAAATAGCGAATTATTTTTTTTTTAAATTTTAATTTAATTTGTGTAGTAATATAAAAATCTCTAATTTCTTTGTTTATTTCTTTTTTATGTACAATTTTAAAATAAATAACATCTAAAAATTTAATGGGTATCAATATTTTTTTATATGTTGTAATTACTAATAACCATTACTACTTCTTTTTGCCAGGAATCGTTGGTGACTGGAGGAATACTCTTTCACCTGATCAGAACAAAAGGATGAATGAAAAATTCATAGAAAGAACAAAAGGCACCGATATTCCAGAACTTTGGAAGGAATATATGTAAAAAAATATCCAAATATTAATTTTGAAATCCATATATTTTATTTTCATGAGTGCCATCAGCAGAAAAATAAAGAAAAGAAAATTTTTGTATTCATTTCCGCTTTATGAAATCCTTTTTTAAAAAAATTTATATTTACTTACTATTCGATGATAATTTTTAAGTACATTCTTCAAGCAATTCAATTTCATTTCGCTCCGATTTACTACTTTTAAATTTATCATTTGAAAAATACAAACATACACTTAATACATTTTCATAATCTTCTCTACAAGATAAATTCAAAAAAAAAAGTATATCTTTCATTATGATAATTTATAAACGACTTGTAAAAAAAAAAAAAAAAAAAAAAAAAAACTTCGATAATAAGTTTTATATAAAAAAAAAAAAATTTAAAAGTACAAACAAAAGGTACCTTATTTTAACCCTTATTATTAAGATATAATATAATAAATATATAGTAAATATTAAGATGTAAAGATGTAAGATAAATATATAGTAAAGAAGAGTTTTTTTTTTTTTTTTTTTTTTTTTTTGTCTCTCTTAGTTCAAAGTCGAGTATTTAAACAGGATAGTGATATTTTCTCTGAATGTGTAAGTAGTATTTCCATACAAACATTTCTCAGATATAAAAACAATTAAGTCCCTTCAATACGGGTTCTGGCTTATTTATACAATAAAGAAATTCTAAAAGTATCTGAATGTTGGTTGTTAATATAACGAACACTAGATTCATATCTAGTTTTAAATTCCTTTCTCACTTTCTTCGAGAAAGAAAAGTCTTGGGTTTCTGTAACCTCGACATATATGTATTGCCAAGTTAAACTAGGCTCATAATAACTTCGCAATCTATAGGCTCAATCATTATCCTTCCGTAAAGATTCTAAATTCGAAAAGATAAATTCTTATGAAAGTAATATTAATATTGAAAAATATTAGAGTAATCTATGAAATATCAAAAGCAATAAAAACAAAACAAAAAAATTAAAGTATTTTTCTTTTACTTGTTGATCAAAATTTTAATTTTTTATAAATGATTTTAATATTTCATTAATAAATAAATCAATTTTTTAAACTTTAAATGTTATTCACGTGTGATCTAAAGATGTATGATTCGTAGATTAATAAGTAATAAAACAATAAATTTTATGTATGGAAATACAATCCCAAAATTTTACAAGTGAAAAGAAATTTCTGTATAATTTGTAAAATCAACTGATCACTTTTTAAACTCTTGTAAGAGGTGGGTAATATGCCGTAAGTTCTTTTAAATTAGAATATGTAAAGGAGAATAATCATTTTCATTTTACTCTTTAACTCGTGCCATTCGACGATAGTGTTCTTCAGTAATATTATTTGTTTAATTGATTTGAATAAAAATTTGAATTTCGATTTCTGAAGGAAAGAAACTATTTCTGTCACAGGAATTAGTTTCTTTTAAATATTTTAGATTTCATGTGAATTTTAGTATAAGTATTATAGTTTTTATATTGCTTTCAGTTAATATATTATAGTTGCTAAGTTTCCTATTTTTGTAAGATTAATATTCATAATGTTTACAAAGTAGATACATTAATATATTTAATACAAATTAAACCATGCAATATAATTTAAAATATAACATTTGAATTGAATAAAGATCATTTTCTCGATTCCTTCCCATGTATGATGTGATAAACTTATGCTAATTTAGAAATAATGATTCAAGATAAATATCCATAATTTCAACAAAATTGGAAATTACATGTCATAATTTTTTTAAATAAGAGGAAATATTTCCCAACTATTTTTAAATGATTAATCCCTTTATTGCTTGTCTTGTAATTTTCTAAATTTGATATTTTTATACACGAAATTGATTTTTGAACACCTGTTCTTATGATCTAAATTTAAAAAAAAAAATGAAACAAAATTGTGCTATACATTTAAACTCCCAGATATATGTAGATTTTCCAATCTGTAATAAAAAAAATATACTCACCTTTTGAGACTATTTTATTAAAAAATTGTACGGGCAGAGGTTAATGCTAGTCTCATTCTAGATTCGAATATTAACTAGATGAATAATTAGCTCACATGAATAGGTGAGGCTTGTAAAAGGATAAGATTCAAAAAATCTGGCGAATTAAACAGCCATTTGACCAATATTTGCATAATCTAACCATACAGCGCACAAAATCTCACTTCTTTAATCTTAAGTCTTTTCCTCGTTGAGTCGAAAGAGAATAATTTTCAGGAATATTATATTTATTTCATCCACCGCCCGGAAACCATATATTTGGAGTCGAATCCTTTTTCCAATCCCCCATTCTCACATATATTTTATAGAAAACCATTCCACTTCAATTTGTGAGAATGTTGTATTTATATTCCAACACAGACAACGTTTAATATTAAGAAAAGCCGTTGAAAACGTTTGGGCTAATTTCGAGGTTACTGTTCTTTTGAGTTAATTTTAGATTTATTGAAAAGATAAGTTGCATGCATCGGCTCTAATTGTTAACTTATTCATAAATTTTTACATTAACATTTCTTAACAATACAAGTCGAGCCTCTGCATTTCAAACGTCTGTTCATCAGAAATCTCTATGTAACAAACTTTTTTCAAGAACCTTTAACTTTCAAAATTAAAATAGTTTCTGCATATCGAACAAAATTTCCATGTAACGAATAATTTTCGAGTTGCAGCAATTTTTACTCAAGGACCGGAACTTATTCATGCCTCATTACCCACCGATCAGCTCGTATTGGATATCTGTTTAAATCAAGATACAGTGTCTTACAGCATGTTTCTGTCCCCTGATACGAATTTTAAATTGCCCCTCTCCCCCTAGAAATAAAATAAATAATAGTATCATTAATGTATTGGGAGGGCATAAAATTATATTATTTATATTTTAATACTTTAAAACAAATAAATAATATTCTATATGGGTAAAACAGCAAAGCAATTGAAAAATTTAAAAGTAAACGAAACAAACATTTACCTTAACACTCCAACATATTCGATAAATTATATAAAACAATTAAACTTGACTTTATAACTAAAAAATGAGGTGAAATTTTATCAAAGTATAAAATAAACAATATCAGCGATGCGTCACTCTTTTAAATAACAAAAGAGTTTAAATTAAATGTCACCTGCTCACCGTCACGTCAAAATCACTTGTTAGGCTGAACGGGGACTCGTCAATGAAGAGAACAGTCGCCCATTGATCCATGCTTCAATCTCTATGATCTCTACAGCATTTTAAGCGGACTGTCCTGTTCGCAGATCTGACTGGGACGCAAAGAACACGGATTCTTGCAAACAGTCCTCTCTCATGAAGTCTTCTGGAAACAGTCACCCTTGAAACTCGGTTATTATGGCTGCATTCAACTCATGAAAGACCTGAGAAGCTGTAGCATCCCTTATACGCCTCGCTGTAATGGACAAATGGTGATCTTTCCTGGCCGTCAAGGCTCTTGGATGACCTTGCCCAGGCTTTCTCTCAACGGATCCGATATCCTTAAACTGTTTCCATTAGTTGCATACGACACTGGCTGTTGAATCGAATTCTCAGCAAATCTGGATTTGAGACTGGCCTGCTTCTACCCTCAATTCGTCACCTAATTCCATCATCTAAACGTTGGTCGTTACTCACGTTTACTGTTTGAATTTTAATTTAAGCGATTTCTGCAAAAGACACCAAGAAATTCGGCGAAATGCACTAGCGAACGAAATGCGGATTTTGGCATGCGCGCTTATAAATCCTATTTTTCGACTAGTTTCGTCCCCATACACGAATACGCTTACGCATTCGACGTAAAAGATTTGCATCTTTGTTTCGAATCTTTGTTCGATTTTTTTTTTTTTTTTTGTTTTTACATTTCTTTCAATTCTTTTCAAGAAATTATACAAAATATGCAAATTCTCTTAATGGTGAACACCAGTGTAGTATGGGTAAGCTTGCAATTGTTATTGCTTATGCATCAAGAGTTTATTGATTTCAAAAGTAAATAGTTTTTTCCATAACAACTGATAGAGCACCAGCTATGAGAGGAATAACTGTTGTATTTGTGTAACTAATGGAAAATGAACCTGGTCGCTCACTTTTAGTTATTATTTCATTACATCATACATGAAAAAAATTAATTTGCAAAGGGATCTACGTAACAACTTAAAATGTGTACTGGAAAAAGTAATTAATAGTAGTTATGAAAGTACCATATAAATACTTTAGTACATAAGTGTTTCAAACTTTTCGGACGAAAATTTAATCGAAATACAGAGATATGCTGTTACATTCGGAAATACGATTGTTCAGTGGCGACAAAGTTCGTTATAGATTTGTAGTGTGTATTAATAAGATACAAATGTATTTCTTTACGATATTGGTAAACGGGATCTGGATTCATTGATTAAGTATGGTTTTTTTGTTCTTAAAAAACATAATGAACCGTTATAATGATTTCAACCTATAACTCCAAGGAGATAATCAAGCAGTTTTGAAAATATACGAGGAAATGTAAGAATTTGTCTTCAAACTGACATCAAAAGCAAAGAATTTCGTTACCCCCCCCCCTTTTAAAGGACAGCATGGAAAAAAAATATATCGATGAGAGCAATTCCAACGTCTTCGAAAATTTCATTTTGTGCATTAAAAATGAATTTGAAAGTCAATTTCAAATTTTTAAGAAACACGGCAAAATATTTACTTTTATAATAAAGCTCGAAGAGATAGATAAAAATTGTTTGAATTTGTAGTATTTTCAAAACCTTAAAGTTAACCATTTTAATTTAGAAACATTTCTTTTTTTTTTTTTTTTTTTTTTTTTTTGGGGGGGGGGGGGGGGCCGGAGAGTTCAGCGTTATGAATGAATAAATTCAAGACATATTGCCTAAAGATTTGGAAAAATCAAATGATTGTGATCTTTGCATGATTCCAACGCGTTAAGCATTACTTAATACAAAGTTTTTTTTCTCTGAAGAAATTTGCATTGCCCTTTCATCCACATTCGACTTACAAATAAGATAAAACATTTTCACACGAGAAATTTGTTTTAAGTATGCACAGGAACCGCTTAACTACCGAAAATTCAAATGCTTGCATTCGTCTTAAAATGACAAACAAAAAACCAGATTTCACTACACTAACGTCACAAGTTAAGCATCAGGGGAGTCATCGATGTAGAGAAGAACAATTAAGTTCATTCTATGATAATTCCTTTTTTTTTATTAATAGAATTTTGATTTCTATTTCCATGTAATTAAAGTGTGTAATGTAATTATTTTCTCATTAAAAGTTATCTTATTATTATTCACCACAAAAGATGATTTAAAAATTAAAATACCACAAACTCGAAATGTCTTCTAAATTATATACATAATGTTTGATTTTGACCCGCAGACAAAAAAGGTTGCTGATTGGATTGGATTGGTTTTATTATCGTCCCACTAGTTAGAAGCAGCAGGAGGGCTGTTGGCGACGGACCTCGTAATTTTGAAGCTCGTTCAAATGACGAGGACGACACCTAATTTGCATCTCTCTCTCCTTACTTCCACTCCACGCCAACGGGAGGACTTTGGGCCTCGATAGATTTAACGCGCATCAGCCCCAGCTACGCAGTGGGTCTTGTGGCATCAAGGCTCGAACCCACTACTCCACGAAAACCGCCAGCCGTTGTTTATACCTCCAAAACTAAAAAAATTCTTTTCCATTATTTAATTTATTTCAACATCGGTTGTTTTAAAAATTGAGTATCATAGTATATTTCACTTAATAAGTAACATATATCAGCAGCAGCCCAAGCAACAACAAAAAAACGTATAAATAATAAATGTTCAAAATCGTTGTTTACTCGTACTTGTTGTTATAAAACTAATATTGTTAAACTTTATATATATATATATATATATATATATATATATATATATATATATATATATATATATATATATATATTCAATAATTAATAATAATTGCACAAAAATATTATATAGTATGATAGTATATGAGGAATCCAAAAAGTTGAATGTTTAAGGAATTATAAATTTTATCATATGTTTTAGATGGTATTTCATAATCGCATAGCCATGGGAGGGGGAAATTGCAATTTATAAATGTGTTTGTCTTACTTGGGTATTTATAATGGTAGTATGCATTACACACATCATTTCAAAACACAAACATGATTATTTTTTATTTTGATTAGACCAACCGTATACACTCTAAAACAGATTGCACATGAATAGAAATTACATTTAAGAAAGATTTCGAAAATAGGTCCTTACACATATTTTTCAAATCGTTATTATTTAGATACAAAGAGTTTCAAAAAATCTATTATAAATTCCATTACGAAATTTATTGATAATGTCAACATACTTTACTAAATTCGTCTTTGTTCTCTTTTTTAATATTCTGAAATTAAAAGAAATTAACGTGTAATACTATTAACCTACCATTCTTAAATATTTCAGGAAAGAGAATAAGTTAAATTACAGCAATTTCACCATTTTTAAAAAATTTAAAAAAAAAAATCTTATTGTTTTATCTGTTTACTAAATCGAAAAAAAAAGTTTTGATGCTCTTCTTTAATATATTTGCCCTTGATTCGGAAACAAAATATGAATTGCATGTCTTCAAAAATCCTGAAATGAAATGATTCAAACATGTTATATAAATTCTTCACATATGTATCAATTATTCTTTTGTTTCCGCAATTTAGAAGTTTTCGTAGTGAGTGCTTGATGTATGTGATGTTTATAATACTGCGATAAATGAATGATTTCCCATTAAAAAAAATTGTGACGTTGAGCTATTCGAGATTTTCTCTTCACTTACCTTGGGGACTTTATAGTAATTTAAATAGCATAAAATTATATTTTCTTCCCGACCAAAATGAAGCCTGATTAAGTAGATTATATAAAGATGAGAAATAAATTTAATTGATTTTGAAATAGTGATATATAAATGAAGCAGAACTGAAAGGAAAATGAAGGGAGATATAAGATAACGACTGATTGGTAAATATTTGTAAGTTAAATTAAAACTTCAAAGTTAATTCTTTGGAATGAAACGAATCTTTGTTAAAGTACTGTGAAAAGAATCGGCTATTTGTGAATAAGTGTTTGAATAAGGAAGAATAAATTGGTAAGCTAAGACTTAATAAGTTGATCACAATCTAGAATAGATAAGTTAAAAGGGATTCGAGAGAGTGGCCATATTTATTCCTTAGTGATTAGTAAAGTATTTTATATCTTCCTCTTATGTTTCTTCAGCTGGAGTCAAATAATCTTTGACATTCCATTAGAAGGAAGAGAGCAGTAGAATCAAATAATGAAAGACGGTCGATACAAAATGAGGCAATTGTTCTTTTAAATTACAATTTTGTAATAATATTTCCTGGATAATGGTTTGACTAAGAAAGCGATATGAGTTCAACCTGGGTTCCCCGGAACCCTAGGATTCAATGGAACTTTGACAGAAATTCCGCATGTGATCACTATTCGCTAATGAAAACGCCAAAATTTCAATAAAATTTTAAATTTTATAAAAGATCGAATTCTTGAAGGCAGTTTGCTTGTAAAATAAATATAAATAAGTATTTAATGGATAAAATGAAATCTTAAATTTCGTTAAAGTCACGTGCTTCAAATACCCTGTACATTAATCGAAACGTGTTAGTCACGTACTGGTCTCCCTTTGGTTCGGGTGAATAATCGCTCACTTATTCGGCGCGTTTCCTTTGGCGCTTTTTACGAGAGTCATAAGTGCGCCAATTGTGGAATTCAAGACGATTCCAGAAAGTGTGTTTCGGTGCACTTTTTGCGCATACTTAGGACATATATTAGATTGAAAAGTTTAAGTTCATAAGTTCATAAGTTAGGCAGTTGCCGGCTAATGTTAAAGAATAGGGCCCGATGTTCGAACACATTTTCAGGTAGAAGAAATGCTTCAATACTAATATAAATTATTATGAATATAAAAAATATAATTATTTATTAATTAGCATTCTTAGAATTTTGACTTTTTAAAAAAATATGCAAGTTTTTGTTTTTATGTAAAATATGGATATTCAATTTTCTATGTTAAAGTATAGGAGACGAAATATTCAAACACATTCTCTACAAGAAGAAATTTATTAATTCAAGCAGAATTGAATAGGTTACAAGTATATACTTTTCTATCGAATAACATAGCCAGAATATAGTTTTGTGTCGTTATTAACCAATTTTTTTAAGGTTTCAAAGGAATTTTTATTAATTATTGACGTACTTCAGAATTTCTGCAACAGAGGGCCCCAGTATTTTTTTTTTCCCTGTAGAACGTACTCTCGGCAAGAAATGCTTAGTTTTGGCAAACATTTACAGTTACTTTCTGAGATGAAATTACAGCTATTTGTAAATTGTGACTAATGGTAAATAATGGAGAAAGCTTTATGATTCACAGAAGCGTAAGCGAAGCTTACGAACTAACCACTAATAAATTCTACGGTTTGGGAATATTTTGTGTGTGTTCATAAAAATTTGTGTGCAATAGTAAATTTGTATTATTGAAAAGATGTTTAAAAATAATTGTTTTATTCAGTGAGTGAAAGGAGAGAAGAGAGAATCTGAATTAAATTCATATTGAACTTCTCTGAAATCAATTAAAAGTTACTTAAATTTTCTTTAACCTTTAAGAAATACAACAAAAGGTTAAAATTACTATCTCAAATTAATAATTTTAATTTAGTCACTATGATGCAATGAATTAATTTGTTTATTCCAGTAAAAGTTTTTTTTTTTTTTAATTTAACTTATTTTCTTTTATTTATTATTATTATTTTTCAAATTGAACTACGCATCTCACAAAATTTAAGTATTAGAGCCATTGGAAAAATCATTAATAAAATGCTGTTACTTAAGCTAAATATTCAAATAATTTATATTGCGTACAAGACACTGTATTCATATTTCAATTTATATTGTAATGTGTTTTAGAATCATGAGATGAAATTTCTAATTGCTCAATAATATTCATTCCAATCGTATGAAAGAAATAAAACACAAAAATGTTGCTTCAATCAACTGTAATTTTTCTTTAAGAATATTGGCATATAAAGAAAAATATAAAATAAATAAATAAATAATGGTAGCAAAAAACTGAAAATGAATTTCAATCTTTCGAGGTCAACGTCATTTGAACTTTTAAATAAGCTATTATATTTGTATACATTATAATTTGTAATAAGTGTTATTTCTGTCATAAATGTAATTATAAGTATACATTATATTTTTAAATTCTTAGTATATAAATATATTATCAAAAGATTATATAGATCAGTTATTATTTTTGCATTTCAATCTCATCTTCTCACAATCTCTTCAGAATTATTATACATTTCCCATAAGGAAAGCTGAACTGAATTCTGTGAAAATGCGCTTTCCACATTCGTTAAAAAAAATCCATTTCGAAGCTCAATCATTGATGTTATAACTAAATTCCCATTTTATAACTAAATTTAAGTATTTTTCATTTAAATTAGAAAAAAAAAAAAAAAATGACGAAAAGATTCTGATTCCTTTGGAGCATTTGAAAGATTGAAAATTAGTTTTCTGAAAATATAAAAGATGCTTTACATTCGAAAAAGCACAGATACATAATTTTCAATTGAAGACTGTCAAATATCATGATTTGTCGGAAAAGCGATAGAGAAAATAAAACTGTTTTAATTCTCGCGCTTTTTTTCCCTTCAGCTAACTTTTTGGATTACGTTATGACGTTATTTGTTTTAAGAATCTCATCTTGTGTATAAATTGTGTCTTATGTAAACCAATATTGCAGGAGATCGAAGGTTAGAGAGCGTATATTATAAGAGAGCGTATGATATTTGTGTTAGAAAGTTACGTGATCATCGGAAAGCTGATATTTTTCACAAACTCTGTTTATAAGAATTAACCTCGACCCAGATCCAATTTTGTTGTTATTGAGATAAGTTGTAATTTCAGTCATAATATATTTTAACTATTGTAAATAGTTAAATATTTAATTTTAACTATTTACAATAGTTAAAATAAAATATTTTAACTATTGTAGTACATAAAAAAGATTAGAATATAAATAATTACCCATGCATTAAGAATTATGATTCAGTTGGGATGCAAGTATAAGCAAATCAACGAATTAAAGAAGTTTTTGTAAATTTGAAACTGTTAATAAAAATAAAAAGACAAAGAAACTATTAAGAAAATAAAGAACCGTAGAATGGATGTAATCTTAAGAATATCTGTCGGACTTGGGATTGAAATGCTTGGTTGAACTTAATTTTATTGGAAACTATTATACTATTAAAGAAACAACAGTTATCAGGTTTCTTACAGCGGCCATTGTAACTTAATTGTTGGTCTATGCGATCCTTCTTTCTATCAAATATGAATTTGAAAAGGAAGAGAACATTAGGAATTTGAAATAAATAATTTTAAAAAAACCGATACAATCAGAGTTAGTATACCGAAACAAATACTTAAAGAAACCTGTAGGGTTTTCTTTTTAAAATTCTTTAATTTGAGGTAGGGACGTCATAAAACTTTCAGGGGCGATGGTATATTTTTATACCACATCTTTAACACCCTAAAAATCTCCCTAAAATACCTTTCTTCCCCACACATTTATCTTCAAATGGGAACTCATAGTGTTATTTACTTAAATTAGATGGCACAACCATGAAGAATTATTATAAAAATTATAGCTTTGAATCTAATGAAAGTTCCTAAAAAGTCGTTGTTTTATCCCTTACAGAAATGTTTCTGAAATGAATTGAAAAATTTAATTTCATCAGTTAACCAATCTATATGTTTGAAACTTTATGTATATATTACTAATTATTCAAAACAAAACATATATTGTATTCGTTTCATATTTCAAAATAAGTGGTATAAGATTTATACAGGTGCCCACACAGAGGGTTAGGGACCAACAGAGGCAGCACTAAAATTTTCGAGTCAGACCGATATGTGACGGTTCACTTTATTACAGTGAAATATAGAGGTCGTTAAAATGTTGTAAAGTGCTAGTGAGGCAAAAATCAGTCTTATTCTCCGAAGAAAAAAAATTTAAAACAGAAAAAAAAGTTCTATGCTAAGTTTTGCAAAGAACAGATTTAGCCACCTAAGCTGCATTTTCTTAATAATTATTTTTAAATTACTCAGTTAAATATAAGAATTAAAAGTAAACGATGAAATATAGATAAATGGACAATAGTAAACTTTTCCGATATTAAAATTAAAGGAAACGATAAATTAGTAAATTAAATATGTTTAAGATAAATGTAATTAAAATTAAAACAAACGATAAATTAAAAAAAAAATGAATATATATTAGCTACATGCAATTAAAATTAAAGAAAATGAAAAACTATTTGAATATATTTAAAATAAGTGTAATTAAAAATGAAGCAAACAATAAAAAAAATTGAAAACTGATCTGGTTCGCCAAAACACTTCACCTAAAACAATAGCCCCTTAGATGGCTAATAAAAATTGATCAACGCTGTGCTTGTCCTCGAAAAGACAACAAGCAAAAGCTAGGGGAAGAAAAGATTTCTCAAAACCTAAACTATTGCAAATAATTCGAGATAAAAACCAACGTTTTTTAAAACAACGTTTTTAAATGGTGGCAAAGTTTATTAAAAAAATTATTGAAATATTAGTTAAAACTTTGTAAAAAAAATCATACCTCTCTCGTCTTTAAGATCACTCTCTCTCTGCGTAATTCAATATATCTTCCATAGATGGAGCCATTTAACTGCACAAACTACGTTATTAAAAAAATTTATTGAGACATTAGTTAAAACTTGTCTCAAATGTCTAAATATTGCATTGTTAGGCAAGTAAGAACGATTTTCAAAGTTTCAGAGCTCTAGCTTGATGGGAAGTTGGTTAAATTAACGATCGAAAATTTGATGACACACACATACACACCAAGTGAAATACAGAAAAACGTTGTAAAAAAATTTAACAAAGCGAAAACTGAAGGCGAGTCTTCGTAGGCATTTAAGATATAACTGGCTGGAGACAGCAGATTAAGGATTGGTGTTGTTGGTAGACATGAGACTTATAAACGATAATTGATGTATAGTGTTAGCATGAAATAAAAGTAGAAGATAAGCTGCTGACAGTTGAGGGACGACAGTATGGGCTCATTGCCTCTAGCAGTGAACTTTATCAAAGAATCTAAGTAAACTAAGATGTAAATCATTGAAGAAAGGTATTACAAAAGATACAATACAGCAAAGAGTTACCCGCTTTGTAAGAAGAACAGGGCCCTCAGCGCACAACCCATAAATACTTCAGAATAAGGAGGGGTTTCTTTTTTTTTTTTTTTTTTTTTTTTTTTTTTTTTTTTGACTCATTTGTCCATATATGTATAGAGAGGGTATGTATCGAATGCGAACAATTACTATGGGTGGCTGATTTTTGAACTCTTACGGATATACGCTTATTCTTAATTTTATTTATAGTGGCCTTATAATCTAGTTTTAATTAATTTCTTAAATATATGTATTTCTAAAAAACATTTTTAAAAGAATGCCACACGGGGAAAAAAACTTGTTTGATTTAAAGAACTCCTTTCTGATGGATCGGGGTTACCTTCAGAAACAAATGAGGAAGAAAATATCTTTACAGTGTATGCAATAAAAAATATTCCTAATTTTAAATAAAACTGCATATGCTTTTCTACTAGATTTGGTTCATTAAGTTTATATTGTAGTTATATCACTAAATTATGAAATATATATATGTATAAGAAAAAGTTATACTTAAATTAATTAACACATTTTCGCACAAATTATCACTCATAGAAATAAAAATTCATCATAAAGTTCTCATTCTTTTAAAAAATGTTATGTCATTCTAATATTTCCCAAATTAACTAAAATAATATACTTTCTTATGAGTGATTATTATTTCTTCGAATTAAATACAGGAACTTCGAGAGAGCAACGAGTGTACAAACAAGATGTCCTAGAAGGGCGGTGGTATATTATTTATACCGGGTCTTAAAAATCAGGAAATAAATAAATAAAAAAAAATAAGTTTATTGCTTGATAATGTGACCTTTTAACCTTCTTAATTCATATCAGATGAATTTCAACTAAAATTTAATGTTTTTTATATACCACCCCCTCAAAGGGTTAAGGCATGGGCCAACTGGGCCCAGGGCCTCCCCTCATTCTCTACTCAGCCTCAATTAGATTATGATCAGAATATTTTTTATCGTCAAATTTTATTCTCAGACATGACTAAATGAAGACAGTTACTTCTATATAAAATATTTCTATTTACAACGTTTGCTAAGAATCAGGGAAAATATTAGTTTTATTTCTTCATCGATATATGTCCAATTTATTTATAAAAATGCTGTTGTGGGAAGGATAGTCACAGACATAACAGACACTCCTTCTAGCGACCTTTTATTTATTTGCACACATGAGTTAAGGATCACTCATGAATGGACAAGAGATACACTTAAGCCCCCAACAGAAGTGACAAAAACACATTCCCTATTTTATAACTGGAGTCAGGGCTAATAAAAAAAGGGTTGATATGATCATGAGGGAAATCACACTTTTTTGAGAAAACGAGGGACCTACAGTTTTAAATCAGCAATTCCTTCGTTTAAATTAATTTCTTTGAAGTTAGGAGAGGGAGTTCTAGCTCTGGTATTGTCCTTGTCACTTGACCGAGGTTCAAAATTGCGAGGTACGTCGCCACAATATCCCTCGTGTTGCTTCTAGTGCGACGTTAATCGTACGAAACCAAACCAATCCTATGGAGTTTCGTACTTTTCTATTTAATTACATCTAAGATATTGCTTTTAATTGCATGGAATAAAATGCACTCGAAAGAGACAACAAAAATAAATGTTTCTCAAGTTTTTGATTTTTTTTTAAAAAAAAAAATTGTAAGTATTTTTAGATATTTAAATATTTTTATGATCCTGGATCGCTTAATTAATGATGAATTACAAGCAGCGGATACTCGACTTTCTGCTAAAAAGTTTAAATATTAAGATGAATGACTTAGAAACCACTTTTTAAACTATCCTTTGGAGTAACGTTTTGATACGTATTGACAACTAAATCTATTTCTTCAGAGTGAAAGTATGGATTTCTCGAAAGGAATAAAATTATTAAAATTTTTAATGATATATATAAAAACCAAAAGAGACTCTTTTGACTATTATGAGACAAAAATCAATGAAGTATCCTTTATAAAGAAGTATCATAGTGTTCACAAATGTGTAAGACAACGCAGTATTAGGGTAACTCTCCTTCAAAACAAGTAATACTAAAAAAAAAAAAAAAAATAAGTCAATTCCTACTTAGGTCAACAAAGAAATTTTTTATTTTAGTTACTTTTTATTCATTAATTAGAATCGTCGGCGTAGAATCTTCAGGCTTTCGGATCGTATCTCGTCGAAGCATAAAATTTTCTTATTTGATTTTCAAATAATTAATTTTAGTTTTATATGGATCTCTTTTATAAGATATTTAGCTGGATATAAATTTAGGAATACATACCGTCAATGATGGAGCGTGTAGATAGCCGGGAAAAAAATTTTGCTACTTAATATTGTGATTCTATTATTTGTATATACATATTTATATTAATTGTATTTATTTAATGAAAAGTAATTAAAGTAAAGATTTTCTTTGTAGAACTAAGTAGGAACTGACTTTAATTTTTTTTTTATATTATTTGTTTTTTAATTATACTTCTGTTAAAAGCTCTAATGGGTTAAGTTTAGCTCTTCTGGATGCTGTATCATTAAAAAATTTTTGGATTCATGCAATATACTCAAACCATTTAGTTCGATTTGATACGCAGGGTTTTTATAATATTGATATAATCATTTTATGTATGATTTAAATTTGTCCATTTCCGAGAAATTCCTACAATAATTTTATTATGTTCAATACCTTCATCTAGACAAAATCTCTCACTCTCTCTCTCTCTCTTTTTTTTTTTTTTTTTTTTTTTTTGAGGTAAATGTATTTCTGTCCGTAATAATTCTGGAAGGATTCCCAAATGCGAATTGTTTAAATTTATCGATTACTTCTTAGTTTGACATTGATTTCGCATGGTAAAGTCTAGAGAAATCGGTAAAGGCATCTATTACGGTAAAAATATTATTACAGTTTTTATTTGTCGATAGTAATGGTCATTAGAGGGGAATTTAAAAAAAAAATCTCTAAATTTAAACTTTAAATGAAGTGTCGTGCAACGTTACCATGGAAAAACGCAAGATTTGGTGCGAAATAGATGATTTTGGAGACATTATTAGGATCAGAAGGAAGAGAGCCTTATTAGGATACTCTCTCCCTACCATGACACTATATCCTCCGTAGCAAAAACTTAAGACTAGATGCAGGAAAATAAATTAATTTTTCAAAAAAAAATTTTTAAAACAGAAGGAATAAATTTTTAAAATGTTAAAAATAATTACCGATTATCGAACACGGAACTAATCTAGCTATGATTTGGGAGGTTTGTTCTAATACAAGTGTTACAAAATTAAAATAAGAATTAAAATAAGAATCCTACAAAAATTAAAATAAGAATTTTAATAAAAAGCTTAGGAAATGTTCCGGTGAAAAATTTTCGGCCTTTTAATACGTCATTAAAGAATTATGAACTCCGTCATACAAAACAACAAAATCCTTCCTGAACCCACCCTTCCACTTATAACCAACCTCCCGAATAACCAATCAGAAGACACCCTCTCAATCTTGAGAGAAAAACTCCAGGCAACCTACAAAAATACCAGACTGGTTGAGCTAGCAGAATAATAATATCTACTGAACCAACCTATAAATATTATTAAATTTCTCATAAAATAACTTTTTCCAAGCAACACCACTATAATAATTAAACTAAATTTAACTAAGTAAAAATTTTAACTTTTAAGATAGTAAAAACTTAACTTTAATGCATTTTTATAAAAATAATTTACTATTCCTCGATTAATTTCACTAAATTTGTAATGTATTAAATTTTTACTCCTGGGCAAGTGAGAAAAGAAAGTTCATCTTATATATATAGTAAATTCTGAGGATTAAAGCAAGTAAGGGTTATGTACCCCAAAAACAAGTACTCCGCTATATATTAAAAAATTATTAAAGAAATGCGCAACCTTTTAAGCACTGAAAAATGTTTATAGTTTGGGACCAATGCAGTACTTCGTCTTTTATCTGAGCTGGAATGGAAGTTCAAAAAAATGATAAACTCCTCAATAATTAGTTAGGATTTAGAGGCAATCTAATGAAAAAAAATTTAGATTGTTTTTTAATGCAATTAAACTTTTGTTCCAATTTTGAAACCTTATGTAGGATTTCGCAAATTAGGATGCATTAGCTGATTTTCGGAAAGGAATATTTATAGTGACGTGATTCTTTTCGAATGTTTGACAGCTGCAGATGCCCAGATGGGAAAAGCATACAATATAATTAGTCTCAGTATTCTTTTAACGGACACAAACTTGTGTCTGATCGCAAACTTTCTCTTTTGATTGATTGATTG
>BMAW01117680.1:928114-972597 GCA_019974015.1 Nephila pilipes | reverse complement strand
TTGATTGATTGATTGGTTTTATTGTTTGTAACTAGAGGCAATACGAGGGCTATTGGTGATGGACCTCGTAATTTCGAACATCGGTCAAGTGACGAGGACTGAATCTGAGCTGGCACCTCCCACCCCTATCCAATGGAAGGACTTTGAGAGACGACAGATTGAACGTGCATCAGCCCCGGCTATTCGGCGGGTCTTCAGAGGCATGATGGCTCTCCCTTTAGAGAATTAAATCTCAATGAGCCTAAAACTTATGCCAACAACTTTCTGATGTACAGGTAGAAATTGGATTAATATTCATCCAATACACACTAATTGGATGAATATTAATTTTCAATCTAAGAATAACCTATGTACTTGTATTCGGTGACCCAGAAGGCATATTGATCAAAAATAGTGACATAATTTAAATTATCCGTGTGCCGTTGACTCATAAAGAGAGACAATGAGCTTTTCGAGGCATTAGTTTTAATTTTTCCTCCATGATTTATATCTGTCGTTGGGAGACATTGTTCTACAATCTGCTAATAATTGCACGTATTTTGTTCCATGATGTCAGTGTCGTCCTCTGTTTGATTGAATGTAATCACGAGGAATAAAAAAGGACTAACGAGAAATTAAGAAGCTACAAGAGGGCTATCAGTGTCGGGTCTCGTAATTTTGAACATTGGTCCAGTGACAAGGAAGATTTCTAAGGCGGCACCCTATTCTCCAAACCTCCAAATCATCTCAACGTGAGGACTGTTAACCTCGATAGAATTGCAATATATCAGCCCCATAACGTGAGAACTTTAGTGGGCTTTCTTTATGAAAATAATACTATCCATGAATTCGTGATCGTGAGAACTCTTCATCAGTAGTCGTGCAATGCCGTTGAAACTCATAACTAAATTTCACTAGACCGAAATCTTAACTTTGACCGTAGATCAGAATGTTTTTCCCTCGCTTTTTCTATTTATTTGTATTTAAATGTTACCAATGAAAATAAACAAGCAGCCCGGAATTCATAATGGTAATTCAAGACATGGATGGACGTTCTGATGACAATGGTTATGGAAATCATTCCTATCGGTGTCCAGAAAGCATTTTGAATGCGGTACCTAGTGATTGTCGGAAAATTACTTTTGCTGAATTGATATTAGGAGAAAATTACAAAAATAAAGCAGTTATTGTGAGTATCATTTTCTTTCATTTATTCTAGTATATAAATTATGATAATTTATGTTTAATCACCTACCTTATTTTTTCATTGAGTTATTGATACAATAGATGACGATTTTCCTCATCGCTTAAATTATGGTATGATTGTGAAATTTAAATTCATTGTCTTGGTGAAAATGAAAAAAGAATATAATTAATCTTGTATAGTTCTATCAAAATGGGAATAAAAGGGATTCTCTGGAAATTTTCTCTTTTTGGAGAAGTATTATGTACAGGGTTTTCACTTGAGAGTGGCTTTAGTAATAAAAAGGTCTTGGGGCCAAAAATAAACTCGTGTGGTGATTGGGTGTGAAAGAATAGTCCCACTGAAGTCATGTCTTAAGAGGTGACTAAAATGGGTATACAGAGTCTCAGAGTATAGCTGGGAACCCTGCCCCTAGGGATATATCAGGGGATCTGCCCCTGGGGATTATATCAGGGGATTATGTCTTCTATGGGTAGGAAGAGGCATTATGACTCCGAGGCACACTAGTGATCTTTTTCTTTCTTATGGGGTTTATTCTCTTTGGTAAACCCTTCTCAATTTTCCACCCTCCTTGACAATCAAAATTTATCTAATGTATTTAAGTAGTGCCACTAACCTTTTTTGGTAGGATTTCTGAAAATCGAAGAAGAATGATACAATAGTGAATTCTTCGGAATAAATTTAATGGGAGTTTCACATTTATGACTCAAAAATTAATTCAATTAATAAATTGTTTAATTCGGCATCCTTAGGAAAATGTGAAAAGAGCTTTTCACATGTGTGCAAAATAATTTATTGACAATTCCATCCTGTCCAAAAGTCTTCCTTCCATTTGAAAAATCAAAAGATTTTTTTTTTCCTTTAAGAATGTTAGTATATTTAGGGGAAAACTGCAAATCAAAGGCATGCTTAATAAAAGTACAGTTGTAATGCGAAAATAATCTAAAAACTACAAAAATAATCTGAATACTATTTGAAAATCTGAAATAAAATAGGATAATATAAATTAATAATACTAAATACTGTACACAAAATTTTTTAATTAATAATAAAAAATTGAAAGTTCTGAATTATGGAATTTAAAAGACTTGTACTGAAAATAATGCCTTTACATGACCAAAGTTAAAATGTGCAAAATGGAGATACAAGAGATAGATAACTGAGTCATCATTTTGTTTTATTTAAGCAACTTGATTGAAAGACTGCCTTTGACTGTTAAGAACAAATCTATAATTTGGTGCCAATCATGCCAACCAAGAAGTCTTTATAACTGAAACTCTATCTTTTTCTTAATTGTGAATGCATTTAACTTTAAAATTTCAAATAAATGCTGAAGTGAATTTTATTTTGTATTACTTAACCCACACTTTCTTCGATTTAAGTGATCTCATTGAAAGACAACCTTTAACCCTAAAGAAGAAATGCTAAAATTTGTGTCAAATACTCCGAAAATTTTGCCAAGCCATTAAGTCTTTATGCTAAACCTCCACCTTTTTCTGAATTTTAAATGCATGTAACTTTATTATTTCAAATATATTTTGTTGTGAATTTTATTTATTACATAGCTAGAAATCTTTGATGGGAAATTTTTTGCTAAGTGTTATGTGTAATTGCCATAACATGGTTTTTTTTTATTTTGTTTGCTTTAAAATTCTCTCAAACTCTAATTGCTTTTTATATCAAAGATTTCTTATTCTCCTTATACATGTGAATTAATAATTCTTTATTTTTACTTGATAAATGCATTGAATCATTAGATCCTTTTTTACCTCCATATATCCTATATTTGTAAACAGATAATTCTCTATCTCCATGTATTATAACTTTGAAAAACACAAATGCTTTGTAGGAAACAAGTTGTGGGAACAAAGCATAACTCGCCCTATACCATGACAGACCCACTTGTAGAAACTAGTGAATTGTCATATAAGATGCTCTCTACCTCAGAGATGTAACTGCCTTCCCCAATGTATGACCTTGATAAATAACAAAATTTTATATTCTCTGTTTAAATGTTTCATATCATCAAAAAATAAATTAATTTAAGGATATTGAGTAAGTCTGTTATATGAGTTTTCGGATTATTTCACCAACTGATGATTTGAAAAGCCAATTATAGACAGGTAAGTAAAATTTCCATAATTCTTAAATACGAATTCTAGTGTATTTACTCATCATTTCCTTGTTGACAGATGAAGGAAGAATGAGGTTTGCATTGTAGGTCGTAGCAATAATAGGCAAGAACCATCTAGATTTCCATATGGATTTCTTTTCATTGCTAAAAAAAAAATTGAAACATTTATCCTTCTTATACATGTATTTTTTATTCTCTGCCCAAATTATGCTCTCATCTCTATGAAATGCTTTGAGTACTTGCCACATATAATGAGCATGAACTTTAATTGCTTATTACAATAATGAACTGAAGATTTGGATATCGGGATAGCTAGGTTATTGGCAATTTGACAGTTTGGTGCTTCGTGACTGGAAGCTGCTTACGAATGGTGTCTATCCAACTGTTGAGATGCCTTCTTTTGTCTCTATGTACACTTTCTTGCTCTAATTGTGCTATATTGCAATAAGATATTATATATACCAGATGTGCTGCATAGCATGCATTTAGAAATATGTGAAACCTTCATTACTTTATATTTTAAACATCTAATTTTGTTTCAATCAATTTGTGAGAACTCAACATTATAAGGCATATTGCAGTAAACTTCAAATAAAAAAAAAATGATTCATCTTTTTTAATTGTACAATTATTAGGTCATAGAAGATATGCATTTTTTAAAATTCTGAACTTGTAATTCTGATTGTTATAATTGTTCATATAGTTTTTGGACTCTATATTTTTATATTAACTTTTATTTATTCTTACTTAACTCTCTGTGCACGTTACCTCTGGATCACTCAAATCCGATTGGCACACACTCTGTGTCATTTCATTTTTTCCATCTTTATGCTTATTTAATTATATTCAACTTTATATTTAATGTTATCAAAAGATTAGAGGTTAAATGGATAGATTATCTATATACATACATAACATGTTCACTGCCAAAGCTGATTTGGTGTGCTCTCTGCATTTTCATACTTTTAAATTATTTTTTCTTATAATAAACAATTCTGAGGATCAGTGATCCATTTCAGTTTGCCTAGAGCATTCTCTTGCTGTATGCAAAACACCCAAACATTACATACATTTACCACAGCAGTACTCTTATTCAGTGATTTTGGTAAGGCAATTAAAAACACATTATCTCATACAAATGACAGTGAATGTGATAAATATTTTTGTATTCTTAATAAACGCTAACTGATTTTTAATTATTTTTCTTTTAGATTCATTATGCATATCTTTTATTATTTTAATTGCTCTAGCACCTTTAATTTAATTGTAACCTTAAAAAAAATAGTCCATATATTTGACACTCATAAGATAAATTTACTCTAATTTGATTTTTTTTTAAAAAATTTTAGGGGAAAATACATCAATTAAATCCTCTTGGAAAAAGAGCTAATGGATTCATTCGAAAACTTGTTATCACTGATGGTATTTATTGCAACCATTATTTCCATTTTATCAATCAAATTTATATTTTCCTATTAATTTAAAAGTACTGTTTAACATTTCTCAAGTTCTTTACTTTTAATATTTTTTTTTTGAAAATCAATAATTTTCTTGGCTCTGCTCTTGTTATTTGATTTCATAATAGTTGATCATGTAACTCATTTATAATTTCAGCTCTCTCTGAAGAATCTGAAAGCCAGATGAAACTTATAGTATTTCTACTTGATCAGTATGCTCATGATTCAGATGCAGCTGAATTGGAGGTATCAATTTTTTCTGAGTTCAGGCCTTAATAGCAGTATTAATTATTTGATAGTTTGTGTGTTAAATAATATCTGTAGTACAATAATTTTTTTATTTTTTTCAGGGCTATATAATCATTTCTAACTTTTTGCTTGAAAAATCTACATTTCATAAAGATAACGAATTGCCTGTGCAAATTATAGTTAAATCAAAAGAATGCCAAGTTTTGGTGTGTATAAAATTCTTGATTTTTCATTTCCGTTCTGTCATAATTAATAGCTGTGTAATGTTGATTCTTTAAAAAAAAAAAAAAAAACCCATTTGATTCTTAGGTCCCTTCTTCCCATCAAATATTTCTGCTCTAAATATTCATTAAAAAAGTTCTTCTAAATATAACTGCTACTTATAAATAATTGATTAGTTAAAAATTACAAAAAAGTATTATTATATTTGGATGTGTTTTCATAATGAATAAGAAGCTGAAAATTTGTTTAAAAAAATGGCATGATTTTGAATAAATTTTATTCTTCGTTTGTGGTAAATCTCCTGTTTTGTTTAATTCTGTAAAAATGTACAACTAACTTTTGAACAAGTATGATGTATTTATTGGTAGTTTTTATACTTAAATAGAATTAAAAATGGTGATCATTATAAATAAAATGAAAAATCATTAGCAGAGCTATTTTATATAGTATTTGAAAAAAGGGGGGGGTACAATTATCCTATTCATACTGAAATTCATCCAAAAATCCCATTGATACCAAAATTTGATGAAATACTAATTAAACTTATGCCAATCATTTCCAATCCAATCATTGTTTGGCAACAATTTTCTGGTTTGCTGAAAATGGTTGACTGGATTTTACACATGTACCAAAAAAACTTTTTCTTTGAGTATATAAGTATTTTAAAATATTATTTATTAGAATATAACATTTCACATTGAAAAATTTTTACATTTTCATTAAATTGTGAAATTTAAATGGAATTTGAAAACAATTTATTTGTAATCATTTAAAATTCCTTGTAATTTTTTCTTGGAGATTTTTAAGTTTTAATGATAAAAATTATACTTCATTGTGTTTCAAATTTATGGAAGCAATGGTTTAAATAGTAATTTAATGTGGAGGTTGGCATCAGTATTTTGTTAAGAACCACACTCATTTTAGGATTAAATATAGTTTATTAACATATGAAAAATTAAAGAAAAAGATGGGCACGTATTTTTGTGTGCTTACACCTCGAGATCTCACCATCTAATCTGTGTTGAAGGTGGTGCTGCTGTAGCACAGCAGATCAATGCCCACAATTGGCCATCCGACAATATCACTTGACCTCAGGTGAGCCAGTAAAAGTGCAATTAAAAAAATAATATATATGCATACAATATTAACAAAATAATAACACAATTGAAAATTAAGAACATGATCACTTAAAAGTTGATTAATATATGGTTGAATATTAACAATTAGGAAAATTCAAAAAATTTAAGCTGCTTCACAATATCTGAAAAATTGAAAAGAAAAATTAATACACTAGAAAAGCACAAAGTAATGAAAAAAATGAAATTCACTCCTATAAGATAAAAATGTTAAGAAAAAAAAATAATGTCTTGTTAAAGTTCGGATGAAAATGTCATTTCATTAGTTCATCAGGTAATAGCATCATTAGTCCAGTGGTTGAGATATTCAGCACAAGTATTAGTTTTCGCTGGACCTTCAAAAAAACCACACTTTTGAACATCGTATGTGTCGTTTGGTTTGATTTTCATTATATGATACGGACCTAGATATTAGGGTTTCAGTTTGAGTCTTGGTCCCAGTTGAGTACGTTTGATGATGACAAGATCATGAAGCTTGAAAGTAGTTGCTGGTTTTTCATAAATTCTCAAACAAATCCAATGGAATGGTGGCACAATAACGTATTAAATTTTCGTTAATAAAAGTGCTGTTTGCACTTAATACTCACAAGTCCTGAATTTTTTTAACACTGTCTGTACTCCGACGAAATCACTTCCACCATACCATCTATACTTTTTGGCATCAGCCAATCCCTTAGCCTATTCGTGTTCTAGTTGCAAGATCACATTTTAATTTAAGTTTAAATCGTGATTCATTTGCCGAGCCCCCATTGTGGAGGTTGTTGTCGGTATTTTGTTAAGAACCACGCTCATTTTAGGATTAAATATAGTTTATTAATATGGGAAAAATTAAAGATAAAGACACACGCATTTCTGCGTGCTTACACCTTGAGATCTCACCATCTAATCTGCGTTGAAGGTGGCGCTGCTGTAGCGCAGTGGGACAATTCCCATATTAATGAGAAAGGTTGGTATTTGAAATTTTCCAACAATAACTTCTCTTAGAACATATTGTACCAAATACAATGTAATGTAAAAGAACAGTTACACAAGAGTTAACAGTAATTACTAATCATATTATGTTGTAAAAAATTATGCTGAAAATATTTTTAATGCTATATATATTTCAACAATTTTATCAATGCTCTTTTATTTTTCTTAGTTTGGACGGAAACTTCTGACTGTGGCTCCAGAATCATCTAATGATAACAAATCAGTAAGTGATTTGTTTAATTGTTCCTCTTTCATTATAAGAATTTCTTAATATCATAGTTTTTATAGTTATTTAGTAACTTTAATTGATAAGTGTATTACATTTGCTTTTTTATTGGCCTTATTTTTTTTCCATCTTTTTTACCTGTGAAAAAATAATTTTTAATTTGTTATGTTTTATGGAATTAAAATTTTTTATTCTCATATTGTCTAATTAATATTATTTTCTTTTCCTTTAGACAAAGAAAAAGAAGTTTAAGGAGAATGCGGTAAATAAGCTAGTGAATTTTAAAATTTTGTTTTGTTTGATTTTATGAAGAAATTTTTTTAATGTTTCTAAAGTTATAAGTAAAAAAAATCCTACTCTTTAAAATAATGCTAATATTCTAGTGGTGTTTTTTAAATGATATTTTATTAATATTTGGAAGAATTAAACGAAAATGCTTATTTCATTTTGCAATTAATCATTATTCATGAATTGATTCATTTCCCCTTTATATTTGACAAAAAATAGTTTGATATTACCATTTCATCTATTTTAATTTGCAATTAAAACATTACTGAAAATTATAGAATAAAAAAATAATATATATAAATATATATGAGAGAGAGAAAGTTACAAATTATAACTATTAAAATAAAGTTATTAGAACTAAAAAAAATAGTGAATATTACTGAATGATTTATTGTTTTTAAGAATTTTTTTCCCTCTCATTAAGAGCATATGTTTGGTTTTTACTGGAATGTGTCCTTTTATTAGTTACAGCTGATTGAACTGCATGTGGTTACATCTTTTTTTTTCAAATATTAATAGCTATTAATATGCTATACAGTATGACTAAATAATTCATAATGATGTATTGCATTGCTTTTAATGATAGTCAAAATCTATACTTCATTAAGAATAATTTGGCATGTCTCAGTTATGCTATAATGCTTATAAATATGAAAGAAATGTGAAAAGCTTTCTGATATTTTTTGATTAAAAAAATAAAATGGTCCAAGATGCAGTATACACCTCGATATCAACTCGCACCCCATCATGTTATTAAAACGTTTTAAAAAATACATAAACCTTTAGAGATTTTGTTTATATTATATTAAAGCAACATGAGGGCTATTGGTCACTGACCTCATAGTTCTGTACCACAGTCACATGACAAGGACAGCTTGGTATTGTACTCTCCTGACTTCCACAGCATACCTTTTAAGAACTTTTAAGCCATGTTCCTTTTAATGTTCTGCAATATCATTCTATTTGACTGGTCTGTAATGGATTCAGGGTTCTATACAAATTTAACTGGCTATGATGCTTGTGAACTGGATCATGCACCTTCTATATCCATATACAAATCTTTAGAGTATTCATTGAATACTTTTTTTAAAAATATTAGCATTCATAGTTTTATCATATACCTAAAACTTTCTGCATAATTTTATTCCTTAATGTTACATTCTATATATTAATGGTTTTTCTATTTCGAAGTATGTTCGAATTTTTTTGTATTCTGTTATAAAGTTTTTAACCTTTTATATTTGATTTTTTTTTTATTTTAAATAATTGCCTGCAATAAATTTAATAATATTAAAATATTTTATTTTTAAAAAATAGATTATTAGAAAAATTCTGGGCTGTTATGTTATATATATATATATTTGTATTATGTTTTTGGGTGTCTAGAAAAGGCAGAAAATTGAGGATAGTGGAGAATCTCATGTGAGTTTCTACAAAATTTCAAATAAGTATTGCAATTGCTGATCTTTAATATTTTAATAATTTAGTTTATGTATTAATAATCTGATAAACATTGGTGTTTAAGATAAATTGTAGTACAGTTCATTTATATTAACTCAATTTAATAATTTTTATAATGTCTATTTGTAATTAATACTTTGTAAATAAATATATCATGTTCTTGTTTTACCCATACTTTTTTTTTTTTTTTCTTTTTTTCATATAGCTAGAAAACTAAAAATTTTTTAAAAAAAAATTTATATTTTTTTTTTTTTTTTTTTTAATTTTCATATTCTATAGAATATTAATCAATCCACAGCAAAATAAAATTAGTATAGGAACTCCCAAATAGTCATATTTTATTACAGTAAGCACAATAAATTTAACATATGTTAATATGTTTTTTTATATATATATTAATTTGCATAACATGCTAGATCAATAAAATGTTGATAATAAATTTTATAATATGTATGAGTTCAAACAACTAAGACTTAATACTCCACTAACCAAATTTCCACTGTTTTCCATGTAAGGACTTAAAATCTCTCTTCAAATTAATATTCAGCATCCTCCATTATTGCACACAACATTTATCAGTTGTCTAGCATTTGACTCAAACTGATCATGAAACTCAAAACTTTAAGCATTTTTTACTACTTTGATTTCATTTGTGTGTTTTAACTGTTGCATTTGTGTGCTTTTACTCAATTACTGTGTGTAAACAACAGTAATTGAGGAATAAAGAAAAGAAAACGTCACAAAATTATGTGTTGCAATTGTGTAATTTATATTGTTGAAAAATGAACATTTTAAAACAATAAGCAATATTAATACAGTGATAGATTGTAATCATAAATAAAATCAAATTATCTTTAGATTCTGGGATTAAATTTTTACACAAAATTATGTGATTAATTTAAAATAGTTTGTTGATTTCAAATAAAGTATTAATTCATCTCATATAGCATTAAGAAGTTCCATAATAGAATAAAAATATATTTGTAAAAGAATGTACAATTCTTTATCCATTAATATGTCATTCAAACTTTCACTAAAGTATTCTAACATTAATTATGAGGTGCATTCAATAAGTCCTTAGAAAAAGATTTAAAAAATATTTTTGGTAGATTTTTTTTCAACATAATCTTTTAGCTCTTACACTTTTCCAAGCTTTTCTCCAATTTTTTTAAGCCATCCATAAAGTAAAATTTCAGAAGGTCCTCAAAATAGGCATCTGTTTGGGTGTTCTCTCTGTATGATGTGAACCGTTGTCTACCAAGCCATTTTTTTTAAGTTTTGAAATTTTAAAAAGACATTAGGGTTCAAATCCAATGCATATGATAGATGTTATAATAATTCAAACTTTAATTTCATGATTCCGGCCATCGAAACTGCATAAAATGTGCACTGTCTTGATGGAAGATGTTTTTTTTTTTTAATTGAGGGCATTCTTTTTTTCATGATTTCTTTGCTCAACCAGTGCAATAACAATGTTTAATACTCTCCAGTTATTGTTTTTCCTTTTCCCAAGCAATTAGCTTAGATGATTCTGTGTGCATCCCGAAAAATCGTGGTCATTGCCTTGCTGGCCAATTTCGCCATCTTTGCTTTCCATGTTTCATTCACAATTATTTATCACTGCAAAACCTCATCAAGATTGTAATAAGAAAGTGCCACAACAGCCTCTGAATCGACAACACAATTGCATTTATTTTTCATTGAGAGCATATGCGGAACCCATCTTAACAATAATTTTTTCCACACCTGTATTTTCGTGCAAAATTGAAAACACTGTACCTTGTGTTATCTTAATAGCCTCAACTATTTCACACTCTTTGATTTGTTGATAACTCAAAACCATTTTGTGGATTTTCTGAATTCCTGAAATAGTCGCTTCCCCTGGACATCCTGAACAAAATTCATCTTTTGTGGATGTACAGTCACTTTTAAACTCCTTTACCCAATTGAAAACAGTTGCAAACACAAGAACAGATATACAATGAACATCCAACTCAACTTTGATCTCTTTCAGTTTCTAGCTTTTTAAATATAAGTGTTAAATCACTCCTCAAAACTCAGCTTTTTTTCTAATTTTCTAAATAAAAACAAGTTTCTTGCTTCAATCAACAACAATAAAAATGAAACCATTTGATGGAAATAACTAAAACTTAAACATCTGTCTAGTGAGTCATGATTCTAAAACAAAACAAACTATTTTTGATGCCACAATGTTTTCCTCTTGGATTTTCTATAGACTTTTTGAACGACCCTCGTAACATGCAAATAGATGTCATTTTTGCAATTAATTTAGTTATTATACTAAACACATCACATATTGGGTAAATACCAGATTCACATTCTGTATTTTACGGCACATTAAGTGAAATTTTTAAACATTTTTTTTTCTTTTTATGGATCTTAGCCAAAATTTAATTTTGCACAAATAAAACTATTAGAATGCTCTTAAGAGACTAAAAGTACAAAAATCAATCTCAAAAATGAATAACATTCCACTGCATAAAATGTTAAATTATTATTGTATTAATTTCATACAAAAATACATAATGTTTTATTTCTTAAAACTCTAAAAATAAATATATTATAATACTTCACATTCATTTTTTAAAATTATATTTTATTTTGTATTAACTTTGGTAGACAATTTTGGCAAATCATTATGAATATGTTCCTCTGGAAGCATTACAAGAAACTGAAACAAAAACTATGTACAATGTTTATGGCATTGTTGAAAAATGTAACCTAAAAGTTATACAAGGTAAGTTTTGCTTTATATTTTTTAATCTATTATATATATGTATATGTATGTATTTATACACACACAGCAGATGTCTTCTTAACAGTTTGTCACTTTAATAAAGAGTCAAATAAATGTATAAAAGAATTTTCTCCCCTTATCTTGGAAGTTTTACCATATTTTATATAAATAATTTAACTGTTTCATTATCCACAAAAAGGTATGTCCTGTGATGATTGGTGAAGAAAATATCTGTGTATGCATCACAGATATACTCATTCATGCTTATACTCATTTTTTAAATTCTAAAATCCATTAAAATTTTAAATGAATTTCTATTTTAATACTTTTTTCCAAAAATATGAATCAAAATTTTCCACCTCTACTTATTTCAGTTTTAATAAAATCCCACACTGGGAGTTGAATGAAGTGAAAAGTAATTTCCTAATAAAAAAGAATTTTACCTATTTTTTACTCCATTTTCAATTTTCTCGTTGTCATGGACATATTTTGAACACCTTTGGGAAAAACTGATTGTAGAAAAAAAAATTTAGTCATTAAATTTAGATGTAATAAGACTGCTATTTTGAAGTTGCAACTCAATGAACCTTTAAAAAATTGTAAATAGCATTGATAAAATTATAATAATTTTAAATTCTAATGCTTCAGAATGCATCTTTTGATTACAATTCCCTGTTGTGCTAATTGCTAACTAAATTGATTCCTCAAAAGATATGTTATATAAACTTTTGTGTCACCTTGCAATATTTCGAAAATGTAAGAACAAAATTTAATGAGTACAAAGTCAATAAAAAAAAGTGTAACATAATGTTTCTTTAGCCATCATTTGAATTTCTGAATATATATGTGTGTGTATAATAATCTCATATATATTCAGAATATTTAATATTAATTTAATTTATATATTAACACATTATATATTTATTTAATTTTCTTAATTTTTTCCATTATCGAACTCAAATGTAAAGAGTTCATTCCAATTTTCTGATCCAATTCTAAATTATCCTTTTATTTGTTATATCATGCACTCATAAAATCTCTTGAATCCACTTTACCATAATCATAAATCTGTCAGAAATAATCCCTACCAGACTGATGATGTCATGTTATTCCCTCAGAATCCCTTTCATCTCTTATCACTTGATATAGAAAAATCCCTGTCTATAAGATCGATTGCTCAGTAACAATTCTCTCTCTTCTGATGTAATTGAAGCAGCGGAACTGTGTCTTTTGCCTGATATATTTTATTGGTGTACATCTGTTGCCTTAATTGAAAATTATTTATTCATCTCACCGAAATGAATAAATAATTTTCAGTGAACTAAGGCATTCTTGCTCTGCCCTAAATCAAAAATGCATTTTTGTACATCAATTATGGAGTATTTCATATGAAAGATGTTATCAGAGTTAATGATCCCTTGTCTATTGGTCGTTTTCTCTGTAAAATAAGAAAGAAAATATTTGTATTTGTTTATATCTTTAGTTTTTGTACTCATGTGCTTATTTAATTTTCAGGAAAAAGAACACAAATTTTAGACTTAACTCTAACGGATGAAACAGATGCAGGTTTTAATTGTTCTGTATTTGGTACAAAAGATGAAACATTCCCTGATGTTTATCCTGGTGATATTATACGTATTCACCGAATGCAGGTACTTTATATGTTTATGTATACATCAAAGGACAATTGTATGTCAGCTAAAAAAAAATTTCTTTACCAAATTTTTTTAATTTTGAATTGGCATGTTGTGTTATTTAAATCACAAACACAATTGTAATTTTTTTAATAATATTTTTATATGATTTTTCCCCCATTTTTTTTCCTTTGAAAGTTTTAACTAATTATTAGGTTGTCCAGAAAGTTTGAGCAATTTTCAATAGGTGGCATAAAGGCTGGTCAGAATGTATCAAAATGTTTAAAAGCAAATTACATGTGTGCATATTCTAAAAGACAATATTTCTGGCATATTTGGAAAAAAGTTAGGTTATTGTACTTTAATTACTGTCAATTTTATGTCTCTTGAATAGCTGCAATCTGCATTATAAGCATTTAATGCTTTTCTGTAACCAGTAAGGCAAAAATGCCACACAAGTAACAAACAAAATATGTGCTGTTTATGGCAAAGGTGCTTTAGGCATGCCTTTAGGGTGTTCTCTCTTGACAGAGGAGAATTGATAGGAAATGTCTTGTGGGATGGGGTTTTACATTGCTAAACCTAATCTTAGAAAAAAAATCACAAAAAAAAGTTTTTGTTCTAATGTTATAATTTTTGGTAACATTTTGTATTATTACTTAAGCTGTTGTATATTTTAAAATTAGAATTTTTAATAATATTTTTCCTTTAATTTACAAAAAGTGCTTCCTTGAGAAATAATTTTCAGAAGCGCTATTTAATTTATTCTGAAGTTTTATTGACAAAATACTTCAATAAATTTTGAAATTAATTTTAAAAATATACAAGAAAGACTATTTACAAGAAGTAACAAAACTTAAAAGTGAAGGTCGAGTATGGTAATTCTTGAAAGGCATAGAAATCCAAAGTCTTGCATTGTCAGTCGGTGACAAAATGTCCAAATCAGAATCACTAGAAATAATGCTTTCAAACCTTTTAGAAAATTAGTCACACTATCATCATTAATTGTCTCATTGATCATGTGAATATATTCTTCTGATAAACAACACCTTCTTCTAAACAGAAGTCAAGGCTTTCCAAAATATAAAGGGAAGTAAACAAAATTCATCAAAAACCAATGCAAAGTGAATCAGTACAGATGGTAAAACTCCAAAAAAATAAAAGAAATTATGAAAACCAATATAAAAAGCATTCGGAGAAAAACCAGAAACCTAAATATACCTCGTGTGGAAGTTTAAAAAAGCTGAGTTCAGATTGTTTACTTTACACTTTCCCTCCTCCCCTACAACAGTTGATGAGCAAAATACTGAATAAAGACAGACAGTGAAAAAACTGGACAATTTTTCAAGGAGGAGATCTTAAAACCATATTCAGTTCAAAAGTCCACCATCCATGAGCATTTTCTGAAACTTTGGTTTATAAACCATTTTGATATATGTGTTCCCCTCTATTTAACCCTAATCTGCTACCCATTCATCTGGTAGACGAAGCAGATAACAAATAACTTTGTACTGCCTCCCCCAAATCAGGAAATGGAAATTGCAACTCAGTACCTTTATATGACCTTAGCTACTAGA
Source organism: Nephila pilipes (assembly GCA_019974015.1). NCBI lineage: Eukaryota > Metazoa > Arthropoda > Arachnida > Araneae > Nephilidae > Nephila > Nephila pilipes. The sequence goes on along the minus strand of BMAW01117680.1, from coordinate 957,300 downwards.
GATAAGGATATTTGTTGTTCTTAAAATAATTCTGCATGTAGTGTTTTCAGAGGAATGTTAGCCTGAGAGATGAATAGATAACAGTAACGTTTGCATTTCAGAATTGCTCTTTGTTGTTGTTGTTTTCATGCTCATGAAGATGTTAAAGCATTTTCGCAGAGGAAATTTTTGGAGTAGATCTTAGGCTATCCATGAACTATTAAAAAATCTAAGTGATGAGGAAAATTATATTTCTGAAGATGAATCAGAAAATGAAGATTTTGTTGAAATTCAAAATCACAAATGTACAGATAGTGATAAGGATGAAAATGATGAATTATCGTTTGAGAGTACAGATGAAGGAAAAACAAATCCAGGAAGATGAAAATAAGAATTTAAAATCTGAGGCTAATACAGAAGTATCCAATTAAAGGGATTGGTTTGAAAAAATTCCAAACTGTTTTGATTCATATAACAAATCTAATATTTCCCGGAATAATTCAGCTTTACTGGTAAAGATAAATTCAAGTGGACATCTTTTTCTAAGTCAAGCGACACAAGAACAGTGGCATGAAACATTATTCATTTTATCCAAGGATCAAAGGACTTAACAAAAGAACTTAACAGTCCACTAGAAATTTTTAACCAATTTCTTACTCCTCAGATACTAGAAAAACTTATTTTGCATACGAATTCTGATATTAGAAGACATACAGATCGGCTTTCTGTACAAAAATTTGTAGTATCTGAAACCTGTAGTGATGAAATTAAAGCATTATTCAGATTACTTATTTTGTCAGCGGCTATGAAAGATAATAATTTTGCCTCAAGTGAATTATTTGATACAACTTTATGCTGTCAGGAGTACAAAACTGGTATGAGTGAAGGGAGATTTCGCTTTTTACTGAATTGTGTACATTTTGACGAAAAATAAAGTAGAGAAGAAAGAAAAGAAAACAATAAATTTGTACCAATCAGAGAGTTTGGGAATGAATTTACCAAAAAATGTACGGATTTTTATAAACCAGGATCGTGCGTTACTATTGATGAACAGTTATAGCTTTTCAAGGAAGGTGCCTTTTTAGAATGTAAATACCAAATAAACCTGCCAAAAATAGTAATGATGTGTGATCCAGGAACAAACTATATGGTTAATACAATACCATATTTTAGTTATCATTCTCAGACCAAAGGTGTTCTTCCTCTTGCATCTCACTTCGTCGAAAAATTAACAAGGAGCATTCAAAGAACTAATAGAAATATTACTATGGATAATTGGTTTACTTCAATACCCTTAGCTGAAAAACTTTTGATGAAGCCAATGAACTCAACAATCATAGGAACTCTTAGGAAAAACAAAAAAGAAATTCCGCCTGAACTCTTAGAGTTACATTCTCGAAATGTTGGAACTTCAAGGTATTGTTTTGACCAAACCAAAACTCTTCTGTCATATAAAACAAAAACAAATAAGATGTTTTATTCTTCTGTCTACATTCCATATAAAGCAAAATGTTAATCAAAAAACCGGAAGGATAGAATTTTATAACTCAACAAAAGGGGCCATAACAAATTAGGTCAGATGTGTAACAACATATCAAGTAATAGAAAAACACATCAGTTGCCTCTTTGTGTATTTTATGGGATGATTAATATTAGTTTAGTTAATGCACATGTTCTACATGGACATAATATGGCTTGAAAATTCGAAAAAGCTTTATCAAGAAAAACTTTCGCTATAAAATTAAGTGAAGATCTTCTTGCACCCTGGATGAAAAAACTTCTGGAAGTACAAACTTTGTCCTGATCAACAAGGACAATTACATATGAAGTTTTAAATCTGGAGAAGGACATTCAACCAGCTGAACAATCTGAATGGAGGAGGAGGGAAGGAAAATTTGTGCATTTTGCCCATATAAGTAGTGCAGAATGACGCACAAATTTTGTCTGACATGTTCAGAGCTATGTACAGTGAACATCAAGCAGACATGTATAAAGATTGCTTTGAAAATAAATAAATTATTGATTTTCACTTATTTCAAGATCCAGAATTATATCATTTGCAGATAACATTTTTCAAAAAAATTTTAACTTTTAAGTTATGTTTTAAGCAGGCCAAAGTTCACTTAGTCTAGGAGACTAATGGAAATCGTTCCTGTAAGTTTTTCAAAAGGTAGCATTCTAATGGAGAAAGTCTGATGGATTGCATTTCCATTTGTGACTTGCTTAATAAACACAACTAGATGACACCATTTTTTTTTTTAGCAAGTAGTAAGGGAAGATGAAAAATAGATAAAGGTCTTGGGAAAAGTGGAATGAACACCTTTAGTAATTCCAAAAGCCAGTCTTCATCCAAAGAAGGGCATACACTGAGTCGGGTGGAATTGGAAAGGAATCCTGCATTATGAGCTTTCACAAAACAAGTGAATGATAAATTCAGAAAAATATTGTCCCAATTAGACACATTAAAGACGGCAATTGAACAAAAACATCCAGAAATAGTGAATTGGAAGGGTGTCATGTATCATCAGAATGTGTGGCCTTGTGTGTCTTTGATAACTCAACAAAAATTGTTAGAGCTTGGTTGGGATGTTCTACCCTACTCAATATGTTCCCTCACCCCACCATCCATCTTGTGCCCTCAGATTTTTACCTATTTCATTAATTACAAAATTTCCTTAATGGAAAAAACTTCCAATTTTTTGAGTAAGATAAAAAAAAAATCATGCAGGTTTTTTTTTCCCTTGAGAAACCTGGTAGTTCTGTATGAAAGAAATTTTGAAGTTGTCTGAAAGATTTAGAAATGTTGGGGAATAGAATGGCACCTGTGTAATTTAATAAATTAGTACTTCAATTTAAATGTGCTACATTTCAATTTTCCTTCAGTATCAGTGCTAACTTACTGGACAACCCATTGCTTATGAAATCTATTATTGCTTCTGATTTTATACCACTTAAATATGTTATGTGTTTTATTAAGATATTTTTAAAACATCTGTTGTTTTCCTTCCGCTGATTATACCTGTAAAACTAATCCTAATGTTGCAGAAATGAATTTGATGTTCTACTTTAATTTTAGTAAAACTAATTTGTTTTCATAACTCCTTTTTTTAATTCTTGATATTATTACTACGTAATTGCATTGGGATAAAATAAGATTTTCTTATCTTTTTAATGAAGAGGCATTCATTTTTTTTAGTTTAATCTGTTGAAATTTCATATTATTTCTTGATTTCTCAGAAGACTTTAATGGTATATTTGCTTAATGTAAATACATTAAAATTTAATTTAGTTAATTTATATATTTTAACATGACATTGCAGTATATATTTCTTTATTTGAAATTGATGATAAAAAAAAAAACTTAGGCAAAAAAAAAAGAATTCCATTATTTTTTTCTGTCATGAAGTTCGTATATGTATTAAATTTGTGATTTTAATACCATTACTTGTAATAATTGTATTAAATATTAATTAGAATAATTTGTAGATTGACTCTTGTAAAGTTCTTAAATTCCTGTGGATAATTGTTATATAAATTATCACTTATGAATAATTTTTTTAAATTTATTTGGATACATCACATTTATTAGTCTAATTGTACAATAATAACAATACTTTTGAACTGAACATTTAAATAGGTGTATAAATTTCGAAGTCAATTGAAGGGAAGATGCATATCTCCAAAATTCTTATTGGTCTTCAATAAAAGTAATAATGGTTCCAAACCCAAAACAGTTGCTAAAACTTTTACCTTCATTCCAGATGATTCTGCCAGAGTATGTATTGTTCATTTAAATAGAATAATAATTCTCTAAATATGCTTGTCGTGGTAATTTATTTCTGCTTTTATTTAGGTACAGGAATTATTTGAATGGTATAATAAGAAAAGTGAACCAAAGTTAATAAGTGAGCTAAATAGAGGAGATTATGCTAATATTGTTTGTCAAGTAAGTTTCTTTATAATTTTGTCTTTTGTCTATTCAACAAATTGATTTAATTTAAAATAATTTTGTATCTTTCATACTTAATTATATATTACTGACAAGTTTCTGAGAGTTTTCAAAATAGATCTCCTTAATTTTTAAGAAAAAAATTATGATTTTTAATGAAAAATAGGAATTATTGTTGCATTATTAAAGGTTAATTAATGTTTTTAGAAATATATGAAATTATAAAAGAAATAAAAATAATATATATATATATATTGCTAAAAATAACTTAATCTGAAAAAGAATTTATTGTATCCATTGCTTAATTATGAGATAGATTGATGAAGGATGTGGTGCAATATAGGCTAATATCCCTTAAGTATGAGAAAAATATTATGAAAATATTAATAAGGCATTATGTAATAAATATTTGTCTGTTAAAATAATTTCAGAATTTTTTTTAAAAAATTTATTCTTATTTTTGTGTAATGTTTTCATGTTCCTTAAAAAATAATAAAGTTCGTTTGTGTTTTGTCCATGTTTTGGGGTCTAGAAGAGTATGACGCGTAATACATGTAGATTTATCTACACTTAGCCAATCATACTCAAATTAGCCTCACCTTGCCTCCATGCGGTTAGATCTGGTAATCCAAAAATATTTGGAAGTTAAGAAGGAAAGGCTTGTATGTGTTGTAAAATGTTTCAGTAAAAAATATTCAATAAATGATTGATTAAATTGAAATTATAATTAAAAAAAATTTATGTGTTTATCCGTGTTTGTTTTGAATTTAAAGTATAATAATTATTATACTTTGTCATTATATAAAAACATTGTTTTTAAAAACGTTGGTTTTTATATCGAATTTTTATTATATTACTCTTTTTTATATATGTAATGTACTTATATACTTAATATTCTTGTTTATATATATATATATATTTACTTGGTAATGTTATAATTGATATTTATTATTCAATAGAAATACAGTACTCCCTTGATAATCAAGCACTTTATCTATCTGGTCTGTCAGTAATCTGGTGTTTTTACTCCATCTGACAAGTCATGCAAAAAAAATTTTATGTCTTCTACTGCAATAGAATAATATTGAATATCATTACAAAACAATACATTTGTTTGTTGTTGTTTTAATAATTTCATTTGTTTGACATTTTGTTTGTTTATATTGTATTAAATTTAATACAATTTTATACATAAAATTTTCACTTTATTTGTGTTATTGTTAGTGATTTTTAGTAATCCAATGGTGTTCTGGTCCAGTATCTGCCAGATTACAGAGAGAGCACTGTATTAATAAGCTTGTATATAAACTGATTATGAATTACAAACTATAGCAAAAATAAAGTTACCAAATTTAAAATGCAAAATTAAAAATGCTATTATTACCTAGATAATAAAGTTAAAATAAATAGATTAAACTATAAATTAAATGAACGTAAAAGAAAATAAAGTCTTCAAATTGTTGAAAGTATAATATTAAATGAAAATATACCAGAATACATAATAAACATGTGTATAACCTAATGATAAATAGCACAACTATAATAAATAAAACTTAAATATGTATTAATGAAACCAGTAATTTAGAAATATTCAGTTATTACAGTGTTCATAATAGACAAAAAACACCGCAAAAAATTAAAAACCATAAATTGAGAAAAAAGAAAGTCAAAAATGCAAATAAAGCAGTTTAAAATGCTGTGTCAGGTTAAACTGAGAATGCTACTAGTGTTATGGAGCTAATCCTTCACATTTAACATAATTACTTTTCTACAAAATTGTAAAAACCAAATACAAGCAAAAGTCTTCATTCAAAAAAGTAATTAAACTAGAGAAATTTAAAAAAAAAAAAAAGGAAACAAAAATCATTTTAGCCAATTTTAAAATAAAATATACATATTTATAAACTTTTTAAAAGTTGTGAAACTTATTAAGAGTTATGAAGCTTTTATCTACTTCAATCCACATAACCTACAAATTCAAATGTTTGTGTGCGTATATATATATATATCATTATGTCAAATGAGTTTATTTTTACAGGTTATAGGTGTATATTGTGCAAAAAAAACAGATGCAGTTATTTTAAAAATATGGGATGGAACCAAGACAAATCAGTATGTAATACTTTGAATCATCCAGTTCAAGAAATGACAGAATAAATAGAATATTGTAATGAAATTTACTTTATACTGATAAAATGAACAACAAAAGACAACATTGTTTAAAAGATTAAGAGAAAAAAAAATCTTGTTTATCAACTAGCTATTTTTGAAAGAATCATATTTGTTCCCTTTGTGAAGAAACATTTATTTTTGAAGCATTTTGAAATTGAGGTTTTTATTTATATTTTAAAATTTTCAGTTGTACATGTGTTTAAGAAAATACTGTGAAACTTATTAGTTCTTCTGTGTAGTTATTAATAACTATTGGTATTATTTCATTGCAATTTTAATTTTCTCTGTTACAACTAAAATATTTTTTACTACATTAATCTAAGTTTGTTTTTCATTTGATAAGATAAATGTAGTTATGCATGCGAAGTGCTATATTTATTATTTTAAAATCAATTTTTGTATTTTGTATAGTCTTGAAAGCACACACTGGGGCCTTAAAGATGAAATACTTGATGAAAAACTATTTATCATTGCCAGAAATTATTACGTTATTTTATCTGTTTATGGCCAGCATATTGCAGCTGCTGCTGAATTAAGGGTATGATTGATTTTTTTTCTTAACATGTTTTATTATTTAAATTTGGCAATCGTCATGGATTTTCTTTACATTACATGAATATAGAAAGTTTTCAGTTTAAAAAAAAGAGAAAAAAAAACTTCAGAAAAACACATTACTCTTATTCATTCATCTCTGATTATTTCCAAGTTATTGTTCTTGTTAGTTGGATAGTTTTCTTTGAAAATATGACAAATAATTTATTAGTCCAGTTTGAAAGTAGCTTTTGTTGATAAATATGTGTGCACATCTGTCCTAAGCTGTAAATAACTCTTAAAATTACTTTATTTCCATTTTTTTAAAAAAAAAAAACTTTATTGTCTTTTTTATAATTTGATTTATCTCCTAATTTTAACTTTGCTATCTTGCTTTTCTCGATTTCTACGTTTTAGTGATTTTATGTTATTATTCCTCAGGGGCTTACCTTTTTTTAAGTAGGCATGGAATCATTACCCCAAGGCTCTTTCATTTTCTATGGGATTTATTGTCTTAGGTGAACACAAGTAACTTATTTCTGGGACATCCTAGCAGTTTTTCTCTGTTTTCGACTCTCCTTGCCAGCCTTTTCCCCCCTCTTCTGCCTTTTTAAACACCTAATGGCTTCAATAGCCTAGTGATCTTGGTTGTGGACACGGCCGGTGATTTTCATTGAGTTGTGGATTCGAACCTTGATGCCTCTGAAGACCTGCTGTGTAACCAGAGCTGATGCATGTTAAACTGTCAAGGCACAAAGTCCTCCTATTGGTGTGGTGTGAAAATTAGATGAGGGAGGTATTGTCCTCGTCTCTTGATTGAGGTTCGAAATTATGAGATCTGTCACCAATGTCCCTGGTGTTGCTTCTAGTACAACGTTAATAAAACCAATCAATCGTGTCTACATCACAGATTATTTAGTACAGTATGCCAGATTTGGCTCATGGGCTGTAAAATATCAACTTTCCTATGTAGTAATAGTATATTTATATTTAATTTTGCACTTTAATTTTAGTATTTTCTTTTATTGATTGGTAATTTATTATTAACTTATGTTAGAGAGGGCCAACCTTTTATGGAAAAATGCCACTGTTGGAACAAAAAGAAATTGTGTGCTACTTCCAGCTTTTCCGAACATATATATATAAAGATGAAAATATGCTATTTAATGTTATAAATGATTATGAGATTTTTGCGCACTGCACTATTTTATGTAAGTCGGAATAGTGGAAGCATAAAAATTAATGTAACAAATAATATAAAAATTCAAAGTTAGGTTTTACTGTCATTAAACATAATAAAGATTCAATCAAAGTTAAGCTAGGTAAAAATTAAAATGAATAATTTGAAACACCTAAACCTAAGTAATTATTAAACAGTCAATTCTTTAACAGTGTTGTTTTTGAATGTTTTTTTACCTAGTCATGTATATTAGGATTGGTTCTTGAAGTTAACAAAATTTGGTGCTTTAGATGCATATCATTAAATTTTGAGCTATATTTTAATCTTATGTTCATAATAAAAAAGATTTGTTCACAAACGTATGTTGATCTGAATCTATATCTGATCACAAAATCATGGAAAATTACTTGTTGGTACCAATTTCCAAACCTCATTATAATTTGGATCATTTGCAATTGAAATAAATTCCTTATAATTACTTCTTAGTGGAGTATGGTGCTCTAAGTCAATAATCTCAATTTTTGAATTTCAGTTGGGTAACAACTAACATCTTGCAAAAAAAAAATTGAAAAAGGATTTGTGAAAAAATCTGTAGCTTCTTTTATCTCCTTGAAACTCAAATCTAGCACTAAATGAATCCTGCAAAATTGAATATTAAATTTTTAAATATATCGTAATTCAGAGCATTATTGACTGTGGTAGCTAGTTCCTGCATTAATGTGAAATGTGTTTATGTTTTTTCTCCAAATCGCAACAAAAAGGCAAAAGGTTGCTCACTAAGGAAGATATATGACTAACAAGGGCGAAAAGAATACAATTTTTTCCCCATAGCTACAAATTTAAATTATTTAAATGTCCCATAATATTGGTAAAAAAATTCATAATCAATTTCATTCTTGAGTAACAAAGAGTTCTTATACACGCTGGGCAGTTCATCCTATTCTTCCTGATATTTTAAAACACACTCTATCAAATTCCAAAATCTTGCAAGTGCATTTTCTTTGGAAAACCAACTCACTCTACAATAAAGGAGTAATTGTAATTCGAAATCATCCTCCGTTTCTTCCTGAAAAACTCCCGAAATCATCATCGATTCTTAGCTTGAGTTCATATTTTGTTCATACAGCATGTTGCAGGATCAACATCAGGAGACAAATTAAGTCCTCAGCACATACAGTTTTGTGATGGATAATACAGTGATATTTAAAAACTTTTCTTACCAAATAATTTTTGAGAAATGGAACAAAACCTTTTATATTGCTAACCATGCAAGGTGCTCCATTTGTGCAAACATTATCTAATTTTGCCCAATCTACTTTAACTTCAATTACATTTTTAAGTTCTTTAAAAATATCCACTGCTGTAGTTTAAAGTAGGAAATTAAGAAGTTCTTCCATGATATCAAAATTATCATTCTTGTAAAGCAAAAATTGCTTCACTCATATTGTCTGTGATGTAACAGCTTTCATCCAAATTTAATCAAAAGTATCTGCAATATTATAGTCCAAAGACAATTTGTGTGCCAACATTCTGTACCATGTCATCTAATTCACACATGATGGTATTTCAAGACAAAGCTATTTTATCAACCAATTTTTTTTATTTTTAAATCACCAAATTTTCAGCAAATAACAGGGTTTTTTTTATTTTTCTGTTCTCTATCAGAATAAGGTTTTTTATTGCGAGCCAGTAACAAAGAAAGTTTGTTAGAAGACTTCAGCAATTTCCATTTAATTGCTCCTCTCCTGGAATAGAACTATTGGCCTTCTATTGATTTTTTTTAAAAATTATTATTGATAAAATCTGCTCCCAACTGTGAACCGACAAGTTATTTACTGCGGAAAGCAGTATACAGTTACACATGTCAGTTAGGACTTTGCTATGGCATTTCGGTTAGTATCTACGGCAATGTGCCACATTGTGGCATGTATGGTGTGTGTTGGCAATATCTGATTTACATGTGTGTTTATTATGTACTTATTACATACATTATTATATTTATATTTTACTGTATTATATATATATGTATATTATATACACTGATATAATATACATACACGCTAATATATATATATATATATTAAATGCACTGATTTCAATGAAGATGTATACTACTATTGTAAATTATTACATATTTTTAATATTATTTTAATCTTCCCAGGTATATTATTCTTTTTAAAAAAGTTAAATCATTGAATGCAAAAATATGTAATAAATCAATTTTCAGATAATAAAAATTAAAAATCAAATTTCTATCTTATAAATTTTCAACATATATATGTACAAACATTTATTGAATTTTATGATCTTACTGTAATACATAAATTTCTTTCTTTTTGTATTATATTTTTTCATATATATGTAATACTTTTTTATTACAAATATTCATTAGGGGAAGCATGTTTAGCAAAACTAAAAAAAAATGTCTCTTTGCAAAAATTGCTCTGTAGTAATTTATTTTTTATCAAAAATAATTTAGTTATTTAATTGAAACAATTTAATGAGACTTGCATCTTTTGATATTTGTAGTACAGATAGATGACTTTGAATCTTGTAATATGGTGATTTGTTTTTATCTTAATGCAAAGAAGTAGAATTATTTTGAGTTTTACTGGAGAATTTTTTTTTTTAAAAAAAAATCAGCTTAGATTCCTTTTTCTTTCCATGTTTTCTTAGAATTCCTTATTGTGTGTAGCAAATTTAAGTAATGAATTCACTTTTTAATATTTAAAAATTTAATGTTTTGATAGAATTATTTCGAAATTATTAAAATTGAAAGTTTTTTTAAAAAAAAAACTTTAGAAAATTGGCATGGCATGAATAATGAAAAAAGTAGCATATGGGATGGGGGAGTTGTTAAAGTATTTTAAATAAAAAAAAAATTATTATTTTGATCAAAATCAGACATATTTTTCATTTTATAACAAAAATTTGAAATCTGTCATAAATTATATTTCTATAAAATCTAAATGTTAAAAAGAATTAGAAGACTATATCTACATATAGAAAAAAATTTAATAAAATAAAAATCATGAAAATTAACCGATATTATGTAACTAAATTTTATTAGCTATCAAGATAAAATAAAATGCAAAAATATTTTTAGCCAGGGCAGTTTATTGAAGTTCATGATGCTCATCTTTACAGTCCATTATCAAATCCAGATGAAAGTAAATTGTGCTTACATACTGGAACAAAAGAAGGAAGAGGAATTGAAGTTTTAAATGATAGTGATGATCGAGTAAAAAAGTTAAAAGAGTAAGATATAAAATAACTTTCCTGATGTAATTCTATTACTTTTTTTTTTTTTTTTCATACTTGCAGTGTATGGATTTTGTATTAATTTATCTTTTTGATTCATTATGTTATGTAAGTTTTAAAAAATAAATCAGTTTAACGTATAGAAAATTATTATAGAATTTTAAATTCATTAATATAATTCAAAATATGTAAAAATGCCTTAATATATTACATAATATTTTGTTATCTTATTAATTATGTAATTTATGGAAAGATAAAGACGAATAACACATGAAACTTTATTAAGGTTTTTTTTTTTTTTTTTTTTTTTTGATGTAGAAAATTACCTAATTTTTTTAAAAATATTTTTATGCCTTTTATTATTTTGTATATTATATATAAATCAATAGTTATTTAAGTTAGAATTTCATCCTTATATTTTTTTTACTTTTTTAAAAGACATATCTGTATTATTAAGATGTTTGTTTGTTACTCGTTCTTTATAGTGCATCTAAACAGATTTTGATCAGTATACAAAGAAATTATAAAATAATGTAATTTAATTTTGTATGTTTCATCAATTGACTGATTTTTACTCAAAAAATTTCTCTGTAAAAAGGTTTAGGAAATAATTTATATAAATATTGTTTACCAAGAGTGTTTAGAAAAAATAGACACATATATACTATTAAACTTTAATTGTGGCTTTATATTCTACTTAATTTATTTCATTTTGTAACTGATTTCAGACGTGTAGAAAAAATAGTTGTTGATGTGATGGAGTGTGGAAATCAGACTGATGATTTGCTGAGTCAAAATAACAGTCTCTTTTTAAATTGTGGTATGTATATTTTAAAGTTTATTATATTATTTTTTTTAATTCAGATTTTAATGTAGTGTACCATTTTAAGATAGTATAAGCGAGATTTTAATATACTTGGTTAATAATCATTTATATTGAAAAATAAAGGTTTCTCTTTCGCAATTTGTTTGCTCTGAATTTTTATATTTTAAAAACCTTCCTCAACTTAACTATAAAATGTCATATTTTAATTTGTCAGTTCCTAATATTTTTAAAATTTACATTGTCAAGGTTGGTCTTTCTTTTATTTTACATGACCCCAGTAGCCTAGTGGTCATGGTTTCGGATTCATGGCATGCGGTTTTCGTTCCGTCGCAGGTTTGAGCATTGGCTGCAAAAGATCCACAGGGTAGCTGGGACAGATGCACATTAAATCTGTCAAGGCCCAGAGTCCTCCTGTTGGCGTGGTGTGGAAGTTAGGAGAGAGGGTGCCAGCTCAGGTGTTATCCTCATCACTTGACCGAGGTTCAAAATTATGAGATCCCTCACCAACAGCCCTTGTGTTGCTTCTGATGAAACATTAATAAAAAAAATAAACTAAACTTTTATTTTACACTTCAAAGTAATTGGTATATTTTTATGACAACTATTAAAAGTTTAACAAATTTGTATATTCAGAATTAGTTATAACTTAATATATCTCATGTTTTGTTTTATAGATATTTCTGTTTATTCATCTAGTCAGAGATCTGCAAGAAATAATGTGGAAGATGCAAGTAAGATTTGTTCAGTTTTAGCTTTTCTGTGTTATTTATTAAGTTTCATTGTTGATTATCTCTCCCTTCAAAATTATTATTATTATAAGTATAATTCTTCAATTAACATTTTTCATTCTTAAAGCCAGTATCTATTTATTTAATTTTTTGCTTCATATTTTATTTACAAAATATAAGTATTAAATATTCTTTTTTCAAAAACCTTTTTAGCTGTTGAAGCTTTAAATAGACCATTAAACTCAAAAGAAGATGCAATACCTCTTCAAAATACAGGTTAATATAAAGCATTATTTTTTTTTTTATGTGAATGTAAAATCACTTTTTAATTTACTATCTTTGTTTGATATGCTTGTGTAATCTTAGTAAGAAATCTTGTTCTAAATAAATTTAGAATTTCATATTGATATTTAAATAATGTTCATAATTAAAATTTAATTAATCTTATGCACAATAAAAAGTCAGCTTTTATTTCTCATCTGTTAACTAGTTAATTTTGTAACTTTCTTTCATTGAATACTTTTCAAATATAGTTATTAACTTAAGAATAATTTTGAAGAAAATGCATTTTATTGTATAATTTTATGCATAATCTTTATTTTATGGAAGATATTTTTAAGTTAAAGAAGGGAAAATAAACTTACAGGTGTAATTATTTAGACACTAAGAAACATTAAGAAAACACTAAAAAAAGAAACTGTTTAAATTGTTCTAGTTTAATTTATTTATAATTTTTTGATATATTTTAAATCTATTTTTAATTCATAAATTTAATAATCTAGGTATTTTTTAATTTGATGTTCTAATTATTTATTTATTTTTAATTTGATATTGTTTCAGTGCTTTCAGTTTTGGAAGCTTCTGTAAAGCCTGGTCAAAGCACTCAAGAATTTGGTGGTAAGTACTTTTTTTTGAAAATTGAATTTCATATTCTATCTTGAATCTTTTTTTTTTCCCCTTCCACATTTTGAAATGTAGTTTTAAAAAACAACTAGAAGATATCACTTTCTAAACATTTATTAATTCATAGCTTATAATTTAGTTTCTTTAATTATTTAAATGCATTTATTTATTTATTTAAAAATGTTTTTTAAGTGACTCAAAGAGACATGCAAGAAATAGATAATTCAGAAGATGGAGTGTCAGCTCCCACACAACAAGGTAAAATTATTTTAAAAACATAATATTTATGTTATTTGACAAGAAATTCTTCATCTAAGAGGTATTATTTGGTTTTATCATTAACAAAAGTAAATAATCATTGAAATTATATAATATTTCTAAATTAATTGTCATACTAAATAAGTTCAGTTGAATCAACATTTAAGTTTTGTTAATTACCCACCTAAGAGGCTATTGTTTTAGGTGGGGCATTTTGGTGTACCAGATAACTTTTTTTTATTAATTTAATTTTTATTACTTGTAGCTTATACTATTGTCCATTTCAATATTTCATCTTTTACTTTAATTTTAATATTTAATCAGGTAATTAATTTTTTTTAAAAAAAAAGTTAGCACCTTGCATGACTAAATCTCATCCTTCAAAACTTTGCATAGAACTTTTTTGTAACTATTTTTTATTGTTTATGTGGATTGGACAATAAAAGTTTCGTAAAAAAAACTGATACATATTTATTATTTCATTTTATTTGAAATCATATCCCAGTCCTAAGAGGTCCATCTTCATTTCTGCATCTTTTTGGGTCTGAGGTGCTTATTGCAATCTTATTAATAGTGCTTAAATACTTCCTGAATAATCATTTTACTACATAAATCCATTATTGTTATATAAAAGAGTACTGCAAGAAAAATAAATGTATGTATATATATTAACATTTTGTGACTAATTATTTGAATTTTTGACAACCGATCATTTTTTGCAATAACATTTTATACAGAAATTCTGTTGGTGAATTTAAGTAGTTTTGTGACATTGGGCTATTCGCGGTTTCTCTTCACTAACCTTGGGGACTTTTTCAATTGAGATTGATTGCTTTCGCTAAACAACCTTTGCCCAACCAAAAATGAAACGTGATGAAGAATGTAATATGCAAAGCAGTTAGGAATGAAGTGAAGCAGTTAAATTAAGAAGTATATAAACTCCATCTGAAGGAGTAGAGAAGGAGGATCAGAGAGGCGTTGCAACGAGAGGAGGTGGAATCTAAATGTTATAGTATTGTAAAGCTGATTTAAGGATTAGAGTTGAGGTCTGAGTGTAAAACATTCGAGTTAGAATTTGTTCTAGTGTTTTCAGCAGTTGTTCCAGATTCAGTCTAGCAGTTGGTAAGAAGCTGTTAAATTATTATTGGTAGGTTGAAGTAAAGTATTAGTAAACTTGACCTGGAGAGCTATATCATTATTGTCTTAGAGGATATATATTAATAAATGTTGAAAGTGGTTTTGGTGGTTCTGTAATTATTGGTGTCATATTGTTTAATATTAGATATTAGTGATGGCACAAGATAACATCCGAGGTAATCGGATGTCATAGTTTGTATTCAAAAAATTGTAACAGTCAATTGTATAACTTATAAATTGTTTTATTAATTAAATATATATGCATTTTCTTATATTTCAGCTTCATTTTGTGGAATTAATAATTATCTTTTTTTTTTTTTTTTTTTTTTTTTTAAGATCCTGTAATTAACAAAACACCTCTGGAATATAGAACATTTTTGCACAATCCATGTATGTACTTCTTTTTTTTTAATATTTGAATCAATTTAAGTTATTGCTTTTAAACCGCAATGTTTTCGTTTTTTGTCTGTATGTACAATGATGTCATGTTTTATCTCTTTATGTTGTTACAGTTTAAAACATTATTATTTTGTATTATAAGTATAATCTGTCATTTAATTTAAAATACTGTTGATTTATTTTATTTATTATTTATATTGTTTAATATATTGATAATTGTGTAAATTTTGTCGAAAGATTTTTAATCACGAAGGTTTTTTCTTCTCTATTTTAAAATTTTTAAATTATGACAATATAATTTGCTTAATTGTTTAGCAAGCCAAGAGAAATCCAGTTTTCCTCCTTTTATTAGTGATTCAGAAATAGAATGGTGGAAATCCATACCAACTATTTCAGGTAAGCAGTGTAAATTGTATACCATTAATTAAAGTAGTTAACTTATTCTGTTTTCTAAAGAATTATAGTAGTCTAGGATTCTTATGGCATGTTTGAGATATAGTTATAACAAATGCATGCACATTTATTTTTGTATTACATTCTTTTTAACCATTTAAACCAGTTTCATCTCTCACATCAAAATTTAATATGAGAATTATTGATTATTGGCACAAATTTTGCTGAATCTTGGTTGCAATGTGCAAAATGCCACTCGTATTGCATTTTGACAATTAATTTGTCTCAGTATTTGTTTTTCATTGCAACCAGTACATAGAAGTCCATTCAACACAGATAAGTCATTATAAATGGCAGAAGCACTTTCAATGCTTTGTAATATAAAGCTTCATACTGTCCACTAAGCTTGTTCCAAAATTGAATTAAAGTTTCATTTTCAATGGTTCTCAGCTCAAATTCATCAATTTCATTGTCAATAAATGGATTCTGTATTTGTACAAGAACTTTGAGAAATCAAAATCTTTGAAGTAATTTTAAAAATATGCAGCACCAAACTATCCAACTGTTGAATAAAAAAAGTTTACTTACTTCAATATGAGTTGTTCACCAAAAATTTTTTGAAACGTAAAACATGCCCAATTCTCTTTGAATTTGATTTCCAAGCTCCAACTTTTTAATGAAGCTTTTACTTTATCTTTTTGGGTAAATAATTTTGCACCCACTAGTAATTTATTAAAACATTTTAATTTTCCATTAATTCCAATCAAATAGGCAGGTTTTGCTATGAAATTGTTTGTTCACAAATGTGCTTCTCTGTAGTGATTTTCTTTGACTAGAAAGTCATTACTAAACTTCTAGCTTTCATGAGATAACTAACTTAGCCGGCGAATTTCACAATAATATAGAATGGAGGTATATTTAGCTTCCATATCTACATACTACTTTGCAAAAAGCCCAACTCATAAAGGACTACTCTTAAAGTAGTTAACAATTTTTATAAAAAATGTTAAATTCATCACTTTTATTATATGACATTAGAGTTACTTTGTGAAACATAGTGTGTCTGGACATTCAGATAACTCCATCGATGAAGAATTCTATGCAGTTTTTCTATGCCATGTCATATTTTAAAAAAAAGTGTCTATTGTATTAAAAAATTTTAATGGATATGATTTTTTCAAGAGTAGGTTTACAAAATGGTATCCTCCAACATATTTTCTGCAACATTTCAAATATGTGCAATTAAATAAACATTTTTAGTCATATCAGTTGCCTTGTCTATTTGTATGAGGAATTTTGAAGTGCACAATCAAGAAATTAATTTGCCTCAAAGATTTTTTGATATATAGTTGATTCTTTTTCCAACTATATGATCATCAGGTGGAATTTGTGTTAATAGTTTTGCATTTAATTCACTAAACATTATTCAAATCATAACAGCTGCTGGTAAGTTTGGTTTCTTTCATTTTTGGGTTTGGTGTGAGATGTGATACAGAACCATTGAACAAAAGTATAATTTTAAACATTTGCTTTAATTATCAAGCTTATCCAATTTTCTGTGATAAAGTTCAATGTTTATCGACATATTCAGAATGTAGATTTTCTTGGTGTCATTTTTTTATTTGACAAGTCTCATACTATCTGTAACTAAAGGTTTGGATTACAACAAATGCATTGGTTTTTCCAAGCCATCTATAACACTCCATCTCCTAACTTCCAAATCAGGTAACAGGAGGACTTTGAACCTCAACAAATTTTAACATGCATCAACCCAGGCTACACGGCAGGTCTGTGGAGGCATCTAGGCTCGAACCTACAACTTGACGAAAACTTCTGACCACAAGTCCGCTGCCTTATCCACTAGGTTACTGCTGCCCTATAATAACATTCATGAATCCTAATAATAAATACATTATTTTCTTGTTAGCTTTACCTTCTTGTTCTTTTTTATTTTCGTTCCCATTTTTATCACATCAGTACCTTCATTATTAATGGTTTTTCATTTATAATGGTTTATAAACTGATCTGTAATTCTATAAAAATGAATTGATATGAATGAGAAATGTGCTTTAAAATAAGCTTACAATTGTTTTTTGGAAGAAATAGTGAATATTATAAAAATTCTGCAAAACAAAACAAATAAAGGGGCCTTTATTATATTGTATGGTATGAAAATTGATTTTTTTTTTCAATAAATTAAAAAACTTCCAGGTTGGAAAGCTCTATTTTAAGATAAACATTTGTATTGTGTATGGTTTTTCTTTTTGTCTGTTTCATTCTATTAATGAAAAACTAGTATAAAATGTTTGTTTTATAAAAGATGGGAATAAGTAATTTTTAAAATCATTTTTCATTGAAAATGACTCTTTAAAGTGAAACAATTCTTCCATACTAACAACTGTGAGAATTGAATTTTAAGAATTATCACTTAAATGTTTTGTATTACCTGTTTGAAGGTTCATTTCTGTTATTTTTAGAAACTGATCACTCAGAAATAGTGCCTTCATCCTTATCTGAAATAGTTCAACATGATGTTCCTCATAAATTTAGAGCTTTGTGTGCTGTCCTATCTTATAAACCCAAACCTAACTTTATTTCCGAAATAATTCATCTTTGTTGTCCTGTATGTCTGTATATGTGAGTATGTTTAATTTTATTAAGTATATTTTAAACTTTTATATGAGGACTAATAATTTACTTTTTTTTTTAATTATAATATTTTAATGGCTGTTTTTTTCTCTAATATCTTGGATAAATGCTAATTGATAGGATTATACTTTTATTCAATTACTTTTAATTAATTGACTTGAATTATCTTTCCTTAGAACTAAAGATTCTTCACCAACATTTAACCCATTTGAACAAAGAGATGGGATTTTTTATTTTTACTGTCCAGAATGCAGTGCTAAAAAAGGTTAATATTAAATTATATACTCTAATTACTTCTTAAAAGTATATGTAAGATTATATTCTTAGATATTCATAGCTCTTTATTTATTTATAAAATTTAGTTAACTATAAATTACTTTTTCTTTATTTTGTAGCTGATAAGAAAGATTGGCCTGTGTTAAAATATACTTTTTTGATTTCTCTTGAGTTACATGATGGAACTGGTCCTTCAAGTCTTGAAGTACAATTATGGGGTGAAAATGCAGTAAGTCTTTGTTTAAAATCTTGTTCCCAATTTTTCTCAATCACTTATTTCATAAAATATAATTAATTGTACTCTTCTACTTAATATAATATTCTGCTTTGTAAGATTTTAAATGTTTAAAAATTTTACTTTTCTACTTCAGGCACATGTTAATGCACTGGGGTTCTGCAGAACCTCTTATGATTAGCTGTGCTTTTACAAAGAGTAGGGCACTGGGGGGGGGGGCCCTTAGCTCATAAAAGAGTACAGCGAGTGGAAAAAGTTTTGAAACCACTGAGTTAGAACATTGATTTTTCAAACTGTTTTCATTGCTTACTCTTTATATGATGATTAGAATCCAATACATTCCTAATATTACTTATATTTTTACAAATTACATATTTCAGTCCAAATGGTTAGATATGAATATTCCCAGTTGAATGAATCATCCACATTGTGGGAGTTCTTTTCATCTTGATTATCTTATACTGGTTTTTTTTTTCTTTCATTAACGAGTGAATAAAAGAAGATTTTTGGATTTTTATTCCGATTTTTTTTTTTTAATCTGCTTGCTTAGTCCTTCCAAAACCTTAATTTACCTTAGGTTCAGGCTGTTTAGAACCATTAGGTTAGGGAGTAATTACAGTCAGATATTAATAAGCATCATAAAAAATTATATATATGTATTGTGAGGAAAATAAGGTTTTGAGTGTTTATCTGAAAATATGATCAAGCTTAATGTTTATCATGGGCAGTGATAAAAAGATAATACATAAACAGTCAGACAAACCTCTGTAAGTTGATATCACATAAAAGATAATTGGATAAATTATTTTCCATCTCTTGAGTTTTAATAATATCAAAAAAAAAATTAATGAACAGATATTTTTGACATGATAAATTTCTTAGTGCTTAAAATGTGCCCTTGATCTTTTAAACATGTCTTAAAGCAAACCTTTGTGGATACTGTATTTGTAGTACACTTGTCCACTGTGAAATTATAGTATAAAATGTAAATAAATTCATATTTATATAATCAGGAATTTTTGAAATTTCTCTACAATTTTGTAAGACTGGATAAGCTGTATACATGGATACAAAAATTCTGGTGCTAGGACATCCACTTTGACAGGTTCAATAGTATATCAAATTCCTTTGTAATCTCAGAAATTAAAAGAAGTTGAATTGTTTTTCCTTAAATAAACAATCAATTTGGAAAATAATAGTGTTTTCATATAATTATGATTCAATGTATATGTTTTATTATCTTTATATGCATTTTAAATAACATTGCAATTCAAGGCTAATATTTTCCTGTTTCAAATATTTTATTGCAAGTATCATATTATGAGTTTCACTGAACAAAATTATAGATTTTATGGCAAAAGAATCCTTTTTGTTTTCATTGTTGTATTAGTTAGATTAAAATATTTATTGTCAATTATTGTTTGTAAATTAAAGTTATATATAATTCATATAAAAACCATTTTAATATGCATTTATTTTTAAATTTGTCTAGTGTTTTGATGTTTTGTGATGTCCTTATTTTTTCATTTTATTTTTTCAAAAATTCATTTTTTAAAATTTTTTTATATTATTAATTAATATTTTCTTACACATGGAGTTAAATTTAAACATTTTGATTGTGTAGGTAGAATTCTTCAAAGGTATTACTCCAGAACAGGCCCTTAAGGATGGAGCAGCTGGTCAATCAATCCTCCAAATGTTGTGGTGTATTTGTCCTAACAGCAGACCTTTTGATGCTAAAGAAAATAGAGAAAACAGTTTTTCTGCATACCCAGTATTAAATTGTTGCATATTATCTTATACAACTCCCAGTGGAACGTTTTATCAAATATTTGACACAAGATTACTCTAAATAAAAACTATTGTAATGTTCATTAAAAAACTGTGAAATTTTATTTTAATAAAATTATATTTTATAAGTAAATGTGTCTAACATTAATGTATTATATATCTTTTTAAACCATCTCTCTTTATATGATTCATATGAAAATGCCATGCATATGTATACAGGTGGGTGACAAAATAATATAAACACCTTTTAAAATAAGTAAATAATCTTTATTAGTTAGTCAGTTGTATAACCCTTTGTCTGCTATATAGATCATGTGTGACATGGGATAGAAACATAGAGATCACGCACAACATTTAAATGAATTTGAAGCTATTCATTGTGTATAGAGGTCCTTAATTCTAAAATTGTAACCTCTTGAGGAAATAGAGCTGGGAGTTGGACTCCAGATATCACCATAAATGTTAAATATTAAGTCTGAGGAATGAGAATATAGGAGAAGATGTTTTATTTCATCATCATCATGCTCTTCCAACCATTCTTGAACACGCCTATCTATGTGGAGTAGGGTGATATTGTATCAAATATCAGTTGATCTCTGGGAAAGATAGTCTAGACAAATGGATGCAATTCATTGCCTAGAAGACTAATAGTGATTGCCCTTATCCTCTTTTGCAAAAGTACGACTGGGCTTAAACCATTCCAAACTGTTGCATCCTAGACCTTAAGAAAGCCACTTCTGTATTTTGGTGTCAGCAACAGGCAAGCTGGATTAAATACATTTTGGGCAATTTCTACTCCTAAATGAAACCGTTGGTCTGTAAGAAACTGAAAATGGATTCATCAGACCAGATTTCTTGGTGCCCTCATAGTATTGTGTGTCCTCAGGGATTTCTGCCCCATTGGTCTAGCTTAAAAGTGTTGCATGGATTTACCTGTGGTTTACATATTGCAACTCTGCTAAAGTCGTATATAACTATGACAACAACTGCTGGTGTTTTGAGTCGCTATACATTAGGACTGCCATCTATCTCAATCTGTCTCATCTTACCACTTTTCTTAATTGTCATTATGGCTGATACCTTCACATTTGCAATTTTCATTACTCAGTCTCCGACCATTTTCCCCATAAAGTCTTATTTAAATCTTATTTTGTCATTTTCTCTTAAAATTCTTATTTAAATATTCCATGGAATTATAAAATACTGTAAGAATTTTTTCAAATACTACTATTTAATCAGATGTTTTCATCTAAGGGTCTATCTTTTTCACATATTTCTTTTAAAAAAATAAAATAAGGTCATAAATAATTTGAAATCTTCAATTATGTGTGATGATTTTTATAAAGTTGGTAATCAAATAATATTTATTTAATAAATTTGGAAAGCAAATATTCTGACTGTAATCTCACTTTGAGTATAAAATCTGAGAACCAAATAAAAATGTTTTCAAGTAATTTTTAAAAAAAAAAAAAAATGTGCCCACAAAATTATTCATCTCTTGATTAGAAGTACATTGTTTACAGTATAAAAAACAGAATTGATTTACAACACATACTTAAAATTTAGTTGGAATTTAAGATTTTCTTTACCAGCCATTTTGAATTCAAATACACTATGTGATTAATTTTCCCCCTCTGGTGAATATAGCTGTCTCGATTGATGCAAAAAATGTATGCAATATTGGTTCTTTTGTGGCAAATAATGGGAAATGATGATGTAATTCCCTTATTTGGTTTATCTTTGCTTTCACTTCCCTCTCCTCAATAATTTGTGATTCTGGACTTGCATGGTTTTTGCACCATAAACCGATTTTGCCTTCTAAAATCCAATATTTGTCACAAACTGAATTTATTGTATAATAAACAATATTGTGATGTTATAAAATACATCCAAAGAAGAATATAACGGATGTTTCTATCTAGCTATATATGTATATTTACTTTTATCTGCCATTTATGAATTTTATATTCAATTTGAATTATTGGCAATAGAGTTTAGGCTCTTTATGCAATCTGAGAAAAACTTCCTTTTTTAACTAATTTAGATGCACCTTTTAAAATAAAAATTGCTATCAAGGTTTAAGGTATAAAAATATATATATCCAAGGATTATATATAATATTATATTCTTTAATTTACAAGAAAACCTTAATCATGCTGTCTTCAATCAATATTAACCAAATGCGATATTCTGAAAGAGAAACTACAACAAATAAGTGTTACTTTTAAAGCTCTCTAATTTTTAGTAAGTATACTTAGAAATTTTACTATTTCTTAATCATTTCAGTTGTAGAAAGAACTTTCAATTAAAATCTTACAAGTTCTGAGATTGTTTCAAGGATTTTAAATTTTATTCTTTACCTTATCAGCTTTTTTTATTATGAGGGGCTAAAAAATATTTATTAAATGAAGTATAAATTATTTACACAGATAGTATATATTTCTGAACATTTTAAATAAATATATTCATTTGCATTAACTTACGTATTTGAAATTTCGAATATTCATCAGAATATATTATACATATTTAATAAAATTTTGTCTTTACAATTAATTTTAAATATCCCCCTCCTTTTAGTTACAGATGATTTTAATTTGTTATTGAATATGGAAATTCACTATAAATGATGACACAAATAATGGGGGTGGGGGAATTTATGAACTATTCATTTATTTAAATAGTTTTCTTCAGAACTTTTTGCTTTATGGAATATTTCAGACAACTGTATTCAGAAATAAATTTTTTAAAAAAGAATTTAAACAGTTATACACCATCATTCGTATCAAAAATGATAAATAGCAAAATCGAGTAATGTTATCCAGTTTGAAGGAGATGCAAATACCATTTTCTGCACTTAAAATATTCATGTAATATATTTTTTTAATGTTTGGATGAATTTTTTCATTTAAATTAGGAACATTATATATATATATAATTATGTTAACTTTTCACTTCATATAAAATGTGGGAAACCCCAGTAACATCGAACTAATTGTACTATTTCCAAAAAATCCCGATAGCCGAGTCAAGATTTCGTACTCGCGGCCGGCATTGCATCGTAGACTCGAGTCCTGATGCAACTGAAGACCCATGAAACTGATGCTCGTTAAATCTGTCGACGCTTTAAATCCTCCCATGATATGGTGCGGAAATATGGAGAGAGAGACACCGACTTGATTGTTATCCTCGTCTCTTGACCGAGATTCAGAATTACAATGTTCTCCTGTAGCCCTCATATTGCTTCTAAGTGCTACGTTAATAAACAATCAACAAAAAATATAATTAATATTATTTTTTGTATTATAACTGGTTCATATATATGCCACACATTGCAAATAAAATCTCTGCCAAATGTGGAATTGATATATCTAGATTTATTAATTTCCTTTATTTAATAAATAGGAGCAAGCAAAATTCTAATATATATTTAATTTAAATGTATAAAGTTTTAATAAATATAAATGAATTCAGTTGTTTAAATTTAAAAAAAAAAAAAAAAGGTAAACGAACCTGAAAATATTGTTTTGTAATTTAAGATTTGTGAAAGCTAGAGAATGAATTATTTACCTTTTTTTAAAGCTGTTAATGTTGAAATAAAAACTTACACTCAAACAAATTTTTTAAAGAAATTGAAGTTTACATTTGAATGTTTGCATATTATTAAATATAATAAAAATATTTTATTGAATCAGTAGAAAATATATTTCAAACAACATTTTCATTTGAAATTAAATCACAAACAATAGATAATGTTTATAAAATAACACACACAGAAGCCCTTATACATATCAGAAGGCATTTTTAAGTAAATATATGCATATCAAAATAAACTGCACATATTTAAATTTCAATTATATTATTCAAAGTTGATTTAATAATTAGTCTGATTAAAAGTTATGCCTTTTTGAAAAAAAAAATATATTTTGCAATTTTTTTTAATTTACTGCAAGAAACAAAATTTATTTTGAAAAAAAAAAAATCAAAGTACAGTGAATTCCAAAAATCAATTTTATCTAGGCCGAACAGGCAGTATTATTTTTATGCTTTCTTCTCTTATTCTAATTCATCAATATTTAAACTAATTTTTTTCCAAATTTTCCTGCAAGCTTTATAGTATTAACTTTCCTATTTATAGTATTAAATTTCCTATATTGTAACTATTTATAGTACAAATTTTCCTGCATCTTCAACTTGATTGGGAAGAGTGGTGGCATAAAAAGCAGCAAGTATGAAATATTTTTTTAACATTATATAGTTCTAATATTCGATTAAATGGACGATATTCAAGCTATAAATTTGAATATTATGTACATAAAAGGGAGGATTTTTTTTTAATCTAAAATTTCAGAAAAGCAATCAAAGCAAAAGATTTTTTAGTTTCAAACCGATTTTTTTTTTTCGAATGTAACGACACAAATGTATATAAAAAAAAATCCCTCTTCACAGGACATTATGTATGTTCTTCAAATTCTTTAATAGTATTTCTAGATTAATTATGATTATTGCTACTGCCAAAATATTTACATGACACGAAAAATTCTAATTTTTTATGAATGCTCAGTCGTAACTTATTTAACGCAGCAACACTCGACAAAATATGTAATGTACACGTAACTAACAAAAAAAAATTAACATTCTTCAGGATCAAAGAAAAATTCAAAATTTATCATAAAAAATAAGAACTTCGATGAAATTTAATTTCAAAATTCGAACAAAGCACTTAGAATTTATAGAACATTTACAGTATTGAACATAAAAGATGCAATCGTATTTGTTTGACTTATTTCATGATTAAAAAACTTCAGTTAACTGTAACGTAAAAAATAGCGCCGATACAAGCAACGCTCACGCCAATGCAAGAGCATACTAATTTGCTCAATTTGATTGGATATGACTTTCACGTGGCAAAACGGTAACCCTACTGATTTTCACGCCAAGATATACGCTTTCACAGACGAGAGTACTTCGTGACTTGTTCGAAGCGTAGTATTTCCCTTAGTAATTCGACAAATATCCGATCAGAGCACCATCGAATTATCACTACTAATTACACAATAAGGTAGAGAAAGCTATGTATTATTATATAAAATTGAATACAGTACACGAAAATAAATAAACATACGAAATATTTAAAACATCAAAAAAAAAAAAAATGTGTTTTGTATTGGGATCCGGCATTATTCCATCGAAATTGAAGGTATAATACAATTTTCCGTGATTAATCAACTGGCGTAAGAAATGCTGGATTACTGGCAAGCTAGAATGGTGAAGTGCCAGGTTATAGAGGGAATATTGTATGTAGTTTTTCTTAAAGATTTTCAAAGTTTATATTTAATATAATTACTATGCAAATTTTTAAAAAAAAAGTTCCTAATTGTTTGGACTTAACGCATAAAAATATTGTTGAAGATATTTATTTTGCAGTAATTTTCAGAAGAATTTTTAAGACACTAATACCTAATTACAAAGCGGTACCTAATATTTGGTACTATTCTTTCTCTGTGTGTTTAGATTTAAAAAGAAAATGCTACTTAAAAAGATGGTTTTTTTTCCCCAGATGTGCGGGATTGAAAGCTTCAATTTTTATGTTTGTTTTAAAGAAAACCATTTTTTTTTAAAAAAAAAATATTTCGTTAAATTATTTACACATAAATTTAAAATAAAAATAACTGTAATTTATATATATTTTTTTATTTTATTTCATTTATTTATTTATTTATTTTGCAAAAGTGCGTGTATTTTTTCCCCGAGTGTATATATATATTTGACTTAAAAAGCAAGTTAATATCCTCAAAATTTAGTGAAATATTAAATTTTAATTATAATAACAATATACAAAATAATTACCATCACTAATAATTTAATTAATATATTTTATTAATTTGCATCATTTAGTTGTATATATAAATTGATCATATGAAATTTTAATTATTATTTTATTCAGTAATGGTGCATAAATCTTTTTCACGCATACATATATTATTACAAATTATAGAAATTATGACATAAAAATATGTAATATTTATAAATTATTTTCCTATTATGTATTACAAATATATGTTTAAAAAAAGATTTTATTTCTCTTGTCATTACCTCTCGCGAATCTGATTAGGTTTTGAAATATAGTGTACTAGGACTCATATATATCTATATTCCTATAGAATATGTAAATGTTTGTTTATAGTCTCAGATAATTCTACCCTAGGGATAAATAAAACATTATGGGGTAAATGAAATGGAATTACAGTTAAGCACCTTGTTTCCTAACGATAAATCGGAGTTCCATTTTTATCTTAAGTAAGAACCGTTGGAAAAGTTTGTTATTACCAAATGCTTTCTTATTAGTATCTACCTAGATGTTTGGAGAGTTTAAGCATCGGGATTCAAATGTTTATTTTTAAAAATAATTTAGCCGTTTTCAGAAAGGACTTACTGATTAATTGAAATCGATAACATTTTGCTTTAATTGTCTTCATTTTTGGATTGTTAGATATAATAGATTTATCTTAGAATGAAAAATTTTCCCTTCAAATATTTGTTCTAAAAGACAATAGACTTACTTTCTGAAAAAAAAAAAAAAAACTTGATGTACAAATCTTGCTTGTGAGACCAATTTTTGTTTTCCAAAGATTTTTGGTAAAACAGTTTTTTATGACTTTTCTCCATTTGGTTTATAAATTACATACTTGTTTTACTTTATGTCCTTTTCATACTTTTTGTGCCCGCGGAAGGAGGGGAGAGAGGTCAAAAATAGATAAACATTTAATCTTCCCAGTCCCATTCAGGTATGGAGTGTGTCCTAGGACCGTATAATCAGCCAGCATATACAAAACCCATGTAAAACGTGTCCATGGGTGAGGGAGGACACGACGCAAAAAAGCAATATGCCCGCAGATGGCTACACGGTCCAAAAGGAAAAACTGAAAACGACCACTGATGGTCAAACGGCGCACAACGTGTTGAAAATTTGAAAAAAATTAAGCTATTTTTGTTTCGAAACTAAGAGAAATGCGTATAATATTAATTATTATTATTAAAAATTATGTTATTAATTTAACTTTATAATTAATTCAAATAAATTATAAATAATTACTTTAATATATATTCCAAGAGAAATATTTTTATTTAGAGAGGATTTAAGAGAAATATTTTTATTGTGTTCTAAGGAGATGTCACTCTAAAAAAAATTCGGAATGCTTTTTAATGTAACCGCATTAGAATATTTCTTAAGAAATGTTGCCTGTATTGTCCTTTATAACTTTTTCATAAGCTGTTGAGGGTGACCTGAAGATTCCAAAATTTTTTGGAGCTCACTCGAGAATAATTTATTTCTTCTGGCCCTTTTTTTTGTGCCACTTATGAAAAGCCACAGAA
Source organism: Nephila pilipes (assembly GCA_019974015.1). NCBI lineage: Eukaryota > Metazoa > Arthropoda > Arachnida > Araneae > Nephilidae > Nephila > Nephila pilipes. The sequence continues at coordinate 929,259 of BMAW01117680.1, read as the reverse complement.
TTAAAATTTTATGATAAAATATTTATGTACTTAAAACATTATTTTGGACGCGTAATTATTTTAACCTAAGATTCAGTCGTCGCGACAGACGGTGTTGCTTCAACAAACTGTGTGTGTGTGTGTGTGTGTGTGACTTGAAAGAATTCTTAGTGAGATGGAAAAAAAAGTATAAAAACCAATTAACGTCATTTTTCCGGATCAGGCCCAAATACTTCTAAGGATTTAAACTAAAATGGCTAAAACTCTGTACTCTCATTAGACCGTACATTTAAACTGAGTTATTATATTGTATTACCAAGAATTGATTCGAAGAACACAGAACAGGTTCTAATGGACTAAAATGACTTGTTTTTGACCAAAAAAAGTGTATTAAATGCCCTAAAACAGTAATCTGTCCCATTAAAAATATTTAAGCAGGATCTGAATATATAAATTTGAGAGAGAGAAAATTTGTTTTTGTCGGGAAAGGCAAATAGGAAATTCTTGTAGCTCCATCTCTATCACGGGAAGACCGATGCACAGAAGTTAATCTATTAAGATGCCTGAGTGTGTCTATACAGAGAAGATATTTCAGTGGTGTTAGAGGGAAAGAGATTATGGTTTTCTCAAGTAAATATTGTATTTCTTCGTTCTGCATTTATATCAAATTATGTTTTGCTTCAATAATTTTTTGGGGAGAATTTGTCATCATTTCCTTTATTTATCAGTATATATGAAAACGATTTAGCATGAATCCTATAATATTTTCCTATTTTAAAGTTATTATTAGTACCACAAACACTTTCCTGATTAAAGTAATTGCATTTGTGTGTGTGTAATATACAATTAAGCATAAAACAATTAATTATAATTAAACATAACATTCACAACGAGTTAGTGCAATTTTTTTTTTCTCTTTATTAATTTTTTATTGCAAAAATTTTTTGAATTAAGATTTTTATTTATTTTGTACTATTTTTTCTCTAACTTTTACTGTAATTTTTTTTTCTGATTTTCTGTTCTTAAAGTAAATTTTAATTTGAGCAATATATGTAATTATTTCCTGGCTTTCATTTAATTCTAACACTATTTGGTGGATGGCAGTGCTATCTTTTGCCTTATATATATATATATATATATATATATATATATATATATATATATAT
>BMAW01117680.1:820860-923114 GCA_019974015.1 Nephila pilipes | reverse complement strand
GATGTGTTATATATATATATATATATATATATATATATAGTAATGTCCTCCATCAGAGAGAAATAGTACTAATGGAAGAAAAAATACAATTGCACATTTACGGCCAGCTTTAAAATGTTACTTCTTTAAATCACTTTTTCGCACGGATAAGTATAATGATAGGACAGTTTATTTGCATCATCATATATTTAAACATAATATTGGGACTGCTCAAGCCGTCATTTACTTATTAAGGGAAATAATCTCCTTGATTCCTAACATCATTTCTTACGTACGAGATAAAAAGTACGGTCCGTAAATGAGTTAAAACTAAAACTAGAAGGATGTTTCTTAAAAAAATCCTAACCAAATTTTTTTTTAAAAAAAGGCACGAGTTTTTTTAAATAATGCATCTTAAATTACTTAAATTCAAAAATAATATGCTTGCAGGCAAAAAAAAATTATCATAGATATTTTATTTTTGTCACAAGACTAAAATTATGCAAAATATAATTATAAATTATGTTTATAAATATGCCCATCTTAATTAGCCCGTCCATAATTCAACTTTATTAATCTTTATGCAAAATAAATCTCGCTTATGAAATTTTTTCTGAAAAATTTTGTTATCTTATATTTTTTAAAAAATATCTAATATTTCGGTTAATTTATTTTTACATTAATTTGCAAAAAAATTAATTGTTCTAGATAAAAAGATAAATAAAGTTTAACCTCTTTATTATTATTATTATTATTTTGAAAGAAAAAAACACATCATCAATACACCGAAACCTTTTAAAACTATTATAGTCTTTGACATTATCTTCATAAAAATAAAAATAAATATTAACTAAATAGTTACTTGAAGGCCTGATTTGTGGTACACCTTTTATATATTTATGTATTTCATTTTTAAAAACTATAAAATTTTGTTTTAACATTAACTTAATTAAGTAATCAATCTTTTAATAGGCAGAGTAACCTCATTAACATTAAAATCTTACAAATCTCTTTTAGATCTTTAATAATATCATCTATGTAGATCCAATTAAAAAAACTTCAAAACCATAACTATAAATAGCATAAATCTGTTTATTGTTAGTATGTTTGACTATATCTCAGCACTTTTTTTAATAATAAAAGTACAATTCAAATTATTTGTAATAATTTGTATAATTTTTTTGTAATTTTTTGCCAGTGAGAGTAATATGAAGTGTTCGAATCATTAGTTACTGTTCTAATTTAAAATGAGTTTTATGAAATTTTGGAGTTATATATAATAACATAATAATAAATACACACACACACATATATATAACACAAGTTAATTCTGATGAGATTTCACAGTCTTGACGTTAAGGTGTAGGAATTTTTGGAATGAGATGCGCTGTCATCTAATTAAATCTTAAAGTAACATCTACATCGCAGATAGATCATTGCTTTGTCATTATTGTACGATATTTATTCAACAAATAAAAGTAAAAGGAATGACTGCAGATTTTCATTCGGGGGAAAATATGTGAAACGAAGGTAGCAAGATTGGAGAAGCGAAGTGGATTTGTATAATTTGTTTTGTGTGAAAAAGTATTTATACCTATTTATATCTTCATTTACCGTTAATATATCATATATATTCTAAAATGTCTATCCAACTTACTCTTATTGCTGCCAAAGATTTCTTTCGAGAAGCTCATTTTCCATTAAAATGAAATGAAACAAAAAAACACGAATACATTAATATATATTTTGATTTTTGGATTTTTTTTTCCTTTTAATACTGCTAATTATGATCATGTATGTTTAAATTTACATTTTTTTTTTTTTTTTTTTGTAATGAAAATAATTTAATTTTTATTATTTTTTTTTAAATTTAAATTTTTTTTTTTTTTTTTTGGTCATGCAAATAATTTAATTTTGACTATGTTTTCAAATGTTATTAAATCTGTTACAAATTAAAAACTGATATATAATTTGATTCTAGAATAATATTTGTATACTTACAGGAAAAGTGTTTCATGAAATTATTGAATGAAAATATCCTTTAATTTTTTATTTTGAACATTTTCAAAAGCCACTTTGAAATTTACGAATTCCTCAGAGGGAAAAAAAAAAAAAACTCATAAGTTTTTTTAAAATACTTATTCCATTAATTAAAAGAACATCGGTGAAAGTTAAGATATTGTTTTTAAAGACATTTTTATTCTCTGTACAGGAATGTATTTGGGAAGGAATTTTTTATGCATTCATTTTTTGAATTTAACAATGAATTGACTAATTACTGATAAACGTAACAAAATATATGAAATTGTTTATCCTGTTAAAAATTAATTACCTGCATCAAATTAACAACATTGTAAGTCATACAGTATAATAATTTAAATCAATAAAGTTCTTATTGCAAAATATATCAAAAATTTGCTTAACATGTACAATAATTTTTTTGAGGTATTAAAGATGCATATAAAAATAAAGTTTTAAAACATTTAATTTTAATCAAGTTTTTCAAGAAAGAAATATTATTAACATTAAGTATAATTTCATTGTTATATTTTACTTTTAATGTTCGGAATTAATTACGACACTAGCTCATATCGAATATTAAAATTCATTTTCTTTACCTTTTTATTTTTAATTTAAGTTATTTATTTTAAGACAGGATTAAATTCCTTTGGATACTCTGCTTTTCGAAATGCTATATTAATTCTGAACCTATCACGAATACATCAAAGTCTCAGTCGTGTTTATATACAATGCTACTCATGTTTCTGTCTATTTATGTTTTTAAAAGTTATGGAATTCATGTATTTCTTATACAAGCAGAAGTAAGATTGAAGATGATTGCAGAGGATTAAAAATCATGTGATTATATTGGAAAATAAATTGCAAAATGAGGAAGTAAAACGTCATATCAACATACTTGAAAGCTAAATCCGCTTTTAGAAAAAATTGTAATATATAAAAATGGGAGAAAAATGTTACATAAAATTAAATTCCGCATTTAAAAAAAAATTCCGTCATGTCCATTAAATAGTCTAATCTTATTTTGCATTGTTTTGATACTTCAAACTGATTGATGATACTGATGTCTTAAAACTATTTTATTTGTTAATTCTTTTTTTAAAAAAATTAAATACAAGCTATCTGTTCAAACCCATTTTAATTATTATATTTGTACTAAAATAACTTTTTTCATGGAGATAATTCTAACTATTTTCCTTTTCTGATCAAAATGTTAATTAAAATATTTTTTTTAAATATGTTGTATACGTTTTTTTTTGTTCGTTAATTAATAATTTGTTTTTTAATTAATAATTTGTTTATGTAGTATCATACACATCTCGTATAAAAAAATTCACAACTTCGACTTATTTTACTTCACTATTTCTCTATTCAAAACTCGCCAATATAGTGATAAACAACATTAAATAGAGTTCCTGTTAAATGATACGTAACACCCATTCTGTGATATCACCAATAGGAACTTCGAATTTCACTTTCTTGAGTAGTGCGATCTAATTTACTCTATATGCTCTAACGTCGTTTTAGCACCAAACTGTTTCTTTTTTCTTTTCGTTTGTAAAAGCACGATTTTTGTCTGAGGGAGCAGCCATTTTGCTTGCTCTGTTAGAAAACGAAAGGCTAGCGGATCTAATGTTCACATTGGGCTCAGCCTGTCGTCATTCGTTTTGCATTGATATCTCCCATTGAAAACTAATTTTAAAGGTGAATTAGGCTATGCTGAAATTCGCTAAAGCGAAGTACAGTACGTGACATTGGTGAAGTTATATTTTTAGATGTCTAGTGCACAAGATTCTCGCACTACTGATCAAAGCCTGAGCCCACCGGCGAAGAAGTTCAGGTCTGCATTATATAAATCACCCAATTCTTTTAACGAAAATTACAGCTCAGTAAGTATATCTTGTGACATATCAAATAATACTTAAATTTTTTAAAATTCATGATATGAACAAAATAGAATCCTGTTAAAAAGTATGGGGTCGTAAATTTTTCTTTTGTCTTGGAAAATATATATAACAAAGCATTCTTCTGTTTTTATACACTTACGAGAAAACGAAGTTTTATTACAATATAAATCCATAATTAAACATTCGATTATTCATGGGTAACTCACGGATTCCCGGATGTAGTCTGTAATCTTATTCCCAGAATATAACGTCCTGTATTCTTGATTTAACGTACGATGTTTCAATACCAAAGGCTTTGTTTAAATTTTAAATGCTTTAGCTATTTAAGTGTTCGATACCATGATTAGTAAATCTTTTAACCGAAGCACGAAAGATTTTTCTTAAAAATTATATTATACCTAAATAATCTTTTTGGAATATTTCAAAAATGCTGTAAGCGTACAACCCTAAACGATGTAAATTAATTAGAATTTTGAAATGTATCTTGTAATCTACTGTTTAAAATTAATTTTTTAAGAATTGCTCTGGAATGCCAGAAAAGAAAAAACTGATAGTCGAATTCAATATTGTATTTTTCTGATTTCCTGTTGATATTATCATCAGTTCAATTAAAAACTTATGAAGGGACAAAACTTTTTTTTTTGCTGTTGTTAAAGTTATATAGGTTAGTTCATATTTGGAGGGGGCCTGGCACGCTTTAACTTTTTTTTTGACTATAAATCATTAGAGAAAATTAAATATAGTAATGAAAATAGTGATAATTAACCTAATAAGGAAAGACTTAATTAATCTTTTAAAGCTTAATACATAAAATATTTGAAGTTATTTAAATGCAATGTTTTGCTGAAAGTAATTGATTAAATAAAAACCAATTTATATTAAGTCTATGAAATGTTAAGAAATTTATATTGTATTATAAACCTTATAAAATATGCAAGTTTTGTCCTTTGTTTTTGTTATAAGATTTGCAATATTGCTGTGCTTTTCTGATGATTGTAAGCTGGAAAAAAAATTTTTTTTTTTCATCGAGATCTCAAATATTCTTTAGGTGAATAAAATTGTTAATTTTACCAGCTCCCACTGACAGATTCCTGACTCATAAAAAATTATTGGCATTGTATTCTTTCTTGACAATGTTTAGGATATGGATGTCTTATAGCCTGGGGCTACTTTTCTTTCTTTCTTTTTTTTTTTTTTTTTTGTAAAATTTAGTATTTAAGCAATTGAGTTCCAGTCGCTGATGAAAAATGTTTATTTTTATCTTTTTCAAAAAAAGTATTGTGCTGCAAATTATGGATATCTATAACATGTTGAGAACTAATTTCTGAATGTGTATTGTGTGGTGAATAAGTTCTCATAGCATTTTTTTCCAAGATTGTTTTTAAGATCCAACTTAAAATTGCATGTTGTGCGTCAGTTATATCTTATATTTGACATTTGTCCCCGCTAACTTGAGATTATCTAATACATGAAACAATTATATTGTTCCTAATCTGACTAGAATTTTTTAATTATCTGTTTAAAATTGTAATTAATGATTTGTTAATTAATGTGAGAAAGGTAGAACTAATGCATAAGGTCTTTTTGGGTGCAGTGAAATTCTTGGGTGATTGACACCAAATTTTGGTTATTTCACTACTAGAAGTAGTAACAGCCTTTTCGCAGCCGCAAAATGGGACCAAAGTATTTGTTGATTTTCTGACTTAGTTTGTAGCTGTTTAAAATGATTTAAAATTGCTGCTCATTCAAATAATTATTTCCTTAAATAATAAAAATTGTAGAATAAGATATTCTTTAATGACTACTCAATGGGCATTCTGGTATGGCTTTGAATGTGCAGTTTTAAATAATAGAAATGACATAAAAGGAAGGTGCTGATGTGGTAATTTGATGAATAAAACTATAATTGATATCTTTTTATTTAGAAGTTTCAGGTAAAATGATAAAAAAGATATAGTGATTTGCAAAAGGAAGCAGAATCCTAAGACAAAATTTGTGCCAAAACTTGGAAAAGAAATGAGTTATAACATCTTTATATTCTATAAAAATCTATTTAAATGAATTAAAACATCATTTTCAAGGTGATAAATAACAAATGAGTAAGTTTAAAAGTATAACAGCATTTGATGTGAAAACTGACAATAAGGTATCTGTACTTTTCCATTTCGCCAAGTAAACTTTATTGGTGACAGCACACAGTGTATATATATATAATGTAATCAGTTTGGTATTGTTTTATATAATTTTTGGGGGCTTTATCGCCTGTGCTGGCAAAATAAAAAAGTACCGGTATCTCCATGCAAAAACTATTTTGTACATTTCAACATGATGGCTGAAAAGTTCATGTAAACAAAAAAAAAAAAATGTAGACTTACTTATTGATGTTATTTTGGAATATGAGAACAGGTTTTTAAATTTTCTGGAAAATAATGTATAAATTATGACTTAATATGTAGTTGACATATAAATATATCAACTCATTTTATTATAGAATGCATAGAGCTACAATCAAACAAAATACTTTTTAAGAAAAATTTGATTGCTTCAAAGAAAACTATCCATCTCTTTGCAATCACATTTAATTTATTTGTTGCTGTTTGGGAGCACCTACATTTTTGTGAAGATATTTTCAAGGATGAAAATAAAATTAGCATTAAAATATCTGATAAGGTCTTTGATAGCTCACATAGACTTCAAAATTTAATTTGATGGAAATAGTTTAAGTTTTAATGTCTCAAAATCAATGTCTAACATCTTAATTTCATATTGTAATTAAACTAATAAATTTACTGATCTAAATAAAAAGTTTATGATTAAATTACTTAAATATATTAAATACATATTTTAAGATTTTTTTTTTTTTATTGTTGCACCTGGGTTATCAGTGCATTTTATGTATGGTCCAAAAATTTTATCTTTTGATGCAATTGTGAGAAGTTAATATGTAGGACTTCCCTAAGTTAGTAGAATTATATTTGTCCTTTATAAATCCTGCTGTTCCAAGTTAGTGCTTGTTGACTATTAAAATGGAACTACTTTTATCAGCAATAATCGTTGATACTGAAAAAGTGTTCATATTATATATAAACTCAATTGCTTTGTCTTTGTTAAATTCCAAATTGTATACATCTTTTATTAACAGAAGGTAAAATTTTTGAGTCTTTATATTTAACTTCTAGTTTTAAAATCTAAGATTTTTTTTCTTATGTAATTTAGTTGAACAAATTCATGAGAAATTGAAATACCATAAATTTTATTTGATAGTGAATAATAAAAAAATTTCTGATCAGGATGTTTTGTGATCTAGAGGCAAGTTACATTAATCTGGTAACACTTACTTTCATTTAGAAATAAAAGTGTCTCCTAGACAGTAATGAATGCGATAGGTTTCAGAACTCTCCATTAAAGGCAAACGCATATACTCTAATTTTGCAACGTTTTTCTGAATTTCACTTGGTGTGTGTGTGAGTGTGTCATCAAATTTTCGATCGTTAATTTAACCAACTTCCCATCAAGCTAGAGCTTTGAAATTTTGGGAATCATTCGTACTCGCCTAACAATGCAATATTTAGAAGTTTGCGACAAGTTTTAACTAATATTTCAATAATTTTAACAAGTCAAAATATTATTTCCTCGTCGCTTTTAGGATTGGGGAAAAATTTCTTTCCCCCTCTGGGAGCACTGGGCACTCCCCTCTAGCTGCATGAAGTATCGTAAACCTTTTGTTCTCACAAAGGGAAGATACTATCTCCAAGATTGTAAGGGTTGCTGTCTTTTAGTCAATAATCATTCCAAGAAAGAAAGATTCCAATATTTGGCACCATGTCTTATCACAATAATTTTTTCTGAATTCTGGTTCCCATTTTTTTTTAATAGAATGACTTACAAACTTTCAAATGCATGTTCTGATTTTATGAGTATTCTGAATTTTTTTAATACTCTCACAAATGTCTCTTTTTAAGTAAATTTTAAAGTTAAAAATAATTAACAGTTTTAACTAATATTTCAATAATTTTCTCTAATAAACTTTGCCACCATATAAAAACTTTGTTTTTAAAAACGTTGGTTTTTATATTGAATTATTAATTATATGGTACGACATATACTTATTTTAAATTAATATTTTATTGTGGTAAGACCAAATAGAGCCAAAATATCTTAATTTAGTTCTTAAATACTAGAGCTCTTCTAAATTTTTGTCATTGTCAAGAGTCATTGGTATTTTGTAGCTATATGACTGAAGTATCTTTTTGTGGTATGTTGTTGGAAATTTAATTACTAGTTTTCTTATTTCCCTTATTCAGCTGTGACTCAGTATTACAAAATTAACTTAATTTCCAGGAAACAGTTGCCTTTCTTACTCTAAAATTGTGAAGATAACCTGAACTCTAATTACTGGGCAATGAAATAAACTTTTTAAGGTACTTTTCCATTCTGCTGGTGCAAATCTCACCAAGCAGACTTTTTTGGCCACAACACACAGTGCACACATATTCCGTTTGGCTTCAGTTGTATCTTTTTGCTAAATTTATCGCTTGTGCTGGCGAAAATGAAAAGTACCCTTTTTTTAGTTCTTTTTTGCGAATGTCAGTAATTTCATAAAATATTTTTTTGACATATTCATTATATGTTAATGAATAATTGATTTATGATATCTAGTTTAAAGAACTTAAAATACTTGGAGTTCAGAGGATAAAATTAATTCAAAGAAAATTTAAGGGTTTAAAGTATCTAAATAGTACCATTTTAAACTTTTGTTCTTGTCCACTACCATTATCACCATGTAGTATCTTTTTTTATTTTAAATCTTATTTCAATAAATGTTTTAAATATTTGGCTAATTTCTAATACATTTGATAAAAACCAGAATATTCTTTTATTTTCGGTTATCTTTAAAAAGATTTTTTAATCTTAGTTAGATATTTATTATTGTTTCATCTTCATATTTTATTTCCTGTAATTTATTTCTTTTTGACAAAATAGACATAGTTGCCATTGATTTTTTTGCTTCATTACTTTTTCTTTGGTTGACAATTATTTTCTAAATATTGAGCATTATTAAAATTAAATACGCAAAAGCAAATTGATGTTCAGAATTTGCAAATGCATAATTTAATAAAACAGAATTGGATGCTTCTTTAAATTTTTTCTGCAATTTTTGTTTGCATTCTTATTGCCAAGAAAATGTGATTACTATTGTTTGTGCATATTAACATTTATTGGATTTTCATTTATAAAAAAACATTTTCTAGCAGGACTTATTAATGGATATTTTGTTTCATGTGTATGTTAAAAGAAGCAGTGTTTCTCTGCCATAATTTCATTATTGAAGCTTTTTTAATTAATCAAAACCAATGTAAAAGTATTGAAGTGGAATATATTATCAGGATTTAAAATGTTTAGTTTGATAACTGAAGAATTTCAAATATTTCTGTGTGATAAAATTAATTTTCTCAACACACACACGTATATATATATACCTACTAATTCAAAGAAGAAATAATCTAGTATGAGTCAACTCTGAAAAAGTACAGGGTTTCAAAATTTTAAGATAGGGAGACATTTTGTTTTAGAGTGATTGAAATTTAAGGAATGGTAAGTATTATTTGAGTAAATTTCTCTAATTCTATTAAGAGAATTTGGTTTTGACAAACAGGAATTTTAACAAACCATGAAAAATATTTTAACTAGTTTGTTATTAATGGTTAGCATATAAATAAAAATCTGAAAAGAATATTAGAGACTCATAAGTAGACAAAAGGGAATGTTTTCTGCATATCATTCATTTTTTAAAAAAATCCTACCTTAACTGTATTTTTAGTTTGAATATATTTAATATTCAAAAAATATTTGGTGGTATTAATTGTTGCTTGATAGCTTATGTTAAAGTAATTATAAAGAGTTTTAGTAAATCCTCTTCTTCCTCCACAAAACTTTTCCAGAATGAACATTATTTTTTGCTTTATTTCTAATATTGATGAAATAATTTCAAAGAAGCTTTTTCTGCTAATATACCCTCCCCCCTTTTTTTTAAGAATTATTACTACATAAGTATTTTAATTTTAATGAACTGATTTTTTTCATTGGATTAATAATATGCTTTAGTTGATCTTTTATTACTTAAATCTGGTTGTTCATCTAAGATACTTTTCTGTAAGTTTCATTTTAATCTTTATATTCTAACAAAGCCAAATATTGTAAATAGTGTCGTTTTCTGAGGCAGGTAGCATTTGAACTTGTTGATGGTTTCTTTTCACTGTACATTTCCTTAGAAGAAAAAATTAACTTCATGGATAAATGTGTTACACATTCAAGTGTTGATATTTTTAAAAGTTAAATATGAAGTTAGTTTTTTTTTTTTTTTTTTTAAAGTTTTGTTGTATATGGAAATTTTTAAAAGGATTTTTGTAAAAATGTTGTTAAGTTGTGAAGTGCAGTTTAAGAAAAGGAATTTGACTTTCAATTTAATAATTGAAAATAAATTTTTAAGCATATTTTAATTTATAATTATTCTTTCTAAGCATCTCTTTGTGTATGTGATAGGTAATAAATTCCATTGTAATTGATTTTTTTAGTACTTTTTGCTCAATCCAAAGATTATCTAAGATTTTTAAATCGACAGTGGGCCAACACAGGGAATAGCAATTGTAAAAGAAAAGTGTTAGTTCTAAGAAAGTTATGCAGATTTTTTTTTTCTTATCTTAAAATTTAAATTAGCATTCTATATTTATTTAAACATTAACTATTAATTACATAATAAATGTGTAATATTTTTCATTACTTGCAAATAGAAAGAATGTCTGAAGTGAAAAATTACTGATGCTTTGGAAAAATTTGTTCTCTTAATATCATTCACCATGGAATAAAGTTATACTCTTTTATAAAACAAATTTTCCCTTTCCAACTTTTGGACCCTATCTTTTTCAGACTTAGAACAAACTGTGAAAAAAATTGTTTGAAAGGAAATAACTAGTGCATCATACACTTTCCTCAAAAATACAAATCTTCAAGATGTATAATGGAAAATGCTTGATTTAAAAATCCTTAACATAAAAAATGGTTCGGCATGAATAATTCTACAATACCAACAAAACATTCATTTTTTTTTTTCTCCTTTAAATTAATTAACATAAAAATTTACCCCCCTCCGCCAAACCCCCCTATTTTGTGTGTATTTTTTTTAAATTAAATACGAATAATTATTTGAAGTGAAAATAGCATGTCTAATGCTATTACATATATTCTATCGATGTACTTAATAAATGTAAATTTTTGCAGAAAATCGAATTAAGATTTGACAACATCAAATTTTTTTATCCCCTCACATGCAATGTATCGCCAAAAATATATTTTGGTCCCCCTCTGTTTGTTACTTACTTTTTGTTAATATCTCATACATAAAGATATGTTATTCTTGAGGTCAGTTCAATTTAGATCAAATAATAAGGCAGTTTTTCTTAATGTGTGCAAACCAAATCAAGAGTGCCATAATGGTAAATATGGGTGCTACTTTTGTAGCAGTGGTAATGAGAGCACAAAAGCTATAGTCTGATGATTTTTTTTTTTCTTTCCCATTTAATAAGAATGAAGCTTGAGGAATGAGGTTTGATTTCAAAAATCTTTCAGGTACAGAATGTGGCCGTAGTAGCCTAGTTGTCATGGTCATTAACTCATGGTTGTCCTTGTTTCCATCGCAATGTGTGTTTGAGTTCTAATGCTACTAAACACCTGTGTAGCAGGCCAATGTATGCTGAATCTGTCTAGACTTTGTCCTTCCATTAGTGTGGTGTGTAAATTTGGAGGAGAGGTACCAGCTCAGGTGTTGTCCTCTCCACTTCACCGAGGTTTTAATTTGTGGTTTGTTGCCAATATCCCTCATGTTGCTCCTTGGTGTGATATTAGTAAATAATCAAACACATACAACATGTGGAGCGTGAATACAATTTTTTGAAGAATGTATCCTGTTTTGACTGATAAAATCCTACCTAGAAAAATTAAACATAAAATTTAAGCCTTGAAAATCAGATCACTAATATTTTTATTTCATAATGCTTCCATTGCATAAAAAATTTCTACCTGAGCTGTGGGTTGTTTCAGCTATAAATTTTTCATTAGCTATGGTATGTTATTCCCATACAGTTGTATTCATCTAATCATGCTTATAGAATCTGTCCCATCTCTGATAAGAGTGCAAATCTGGTGTGATGTGAAAATATTTTGGTGTTTTTATAAGATCTTTTATTCAACTTGGTATGTTTGATGCATGTTTTAAAAAATACCTTTCCAATTTCAAAATTTTAACTCATAAATTTTAACCTACTTCCTATCATTAGATTTAGATGAATTTTTGCATGCTTGTATAACTGATGATAATGCAATACCATGATGCTCAAGCGGTGATAGGCTTGGAGAGAGGGGCTTGCTCTTAACTATGTCCAAATAAGTTGAGATTTTGTGCACATAAAACTCACATAATTGCTTTTTAGTCTTAAATTTCCAGACTAAAAGGAATTAAAATAAATATAAGTTAAGAAAAGAATTTTTAAATCAAAACTTATTTAATGATAGACTTAAAAGGTATTATAAGTTTTTAATGTGAAATAATTTATAATTAAATAATTCGATATAAAAACCAACGTTTTTAAAAACAACGTTTTTATATGGTGGCAAAGTTTATTAGAGAAAATTATTGAAATATTAGTTAAAACTGTTAGTTATTTTTAACTTTAAAATTTACTTAAAAAGAGACATTTGTGAGAGTATTAAAAAATTCATAATACTCATAAAATCAAAACATGCATTTGAAAGTTTGTAAGTCATTCTATTAAAAAAGAATGGGAACCAGAATTCAGAAAAAATTATTGTGATAAGACACGGCGCCAAATATTGGAAACTTTCTTTCTTGCGAATGATTACTGACTAAAAGTCAGCAACCCTTACTATCTCGGAGATAGTAAAGGGGAGATAGTATCTCCCCTTTGTGAGTACAAAAGGTTTACGATACTTCATGCTGCGTGGGGAGTGCCCGGTGCTCCCAGAGGGGGGAAGAAATTTTTTCCCTCAATCCTAAAAGTGCCGAGAGGAAAAAATATTTTGACTTATTAAAATTATTGAAATATTAGTTAAAACTTGTCGCAAACGTCTAAATATTGCATTGTTAGGCGAGTAAGAAGGATTCCCAAAATTTCAAAGCTCTAGCTTGATGGGAAGTTGGTTAAATTAACGATCAAAAATTTGATGACACACACACACCAAGTGAAATTCAGAAAAACGTAAAAAGCTTAAGATTTAATTACTTCTTATTGATCTTATATGTATAAGTAATTAACATATTAAGCTTTTACTGATCTTGTGTATAAGTAAATAGTTGTGGTTAATTTATTGGTAATTACTTATCTTTGTTAAGCTCTTCAAATGTTCATAAATTAAATATTATTTTACATTTAAAAATATGCCTTTTACTTATATTTTTATATCTGAGAAACATTAAATACCCCTTTCCCCTCCCCTTCTAAAAATATATTCCACTTCAGAGAGGAAAATGAGAAACTTGATTGATTAAAGAAATAGATATGTATTAAACTAAGAAATTTCTATTACCAGGGAATTCTCCCCTCCCCTTAAATTTATCTTGTATTTATGTAAAATTAAATAAGTTCTCTCTTCATTTTCAAATTTCTATTGTGTTATGTGTTTTGCTGTGCAGGCCAGCAAGATGTCAATTCTCAGTTCAGATAATTGCTGATGTTCAAAATTTAAGAGAATTTTCAATTTTGGTTGATTATTTCCAGAAGTACTGCATAGATATTAATGAAATTAGGTATGTGTACATAGGTTGAAAGTCTTAACATAATGGTACAAAAAAGACGCTAATATAGAGTGTAGTTCTTCTGACATAACTTACCTGTATGGTGACCAGGTATGACAGAATAATCCTACTGTAGCTCATGCGTGTCGTAAGAGGCGACTAAAATGGGTACCCATCGTCTTGGGGTATAACCGGGCACTCTGGCCCTGGGGATAATATCAGGATACCTCAGGGACTTGCCTTCTATAGGTAAGTACAGGCATCATGACCCTAAGGCATTGTAAGAGATCTTTTTCTTTCCCATTGGGTTTATTGTCTTTGGTAACACAGGTGATGCACCCCTGGGTTATACTAGAGATCCTTCTCTATTTTTGACCCTCCTTCTTGTCAACCAATTTTCGTCTTTTTTTTTTTTTTTTTTTGCATCTAGACAGCAGTTAAATCTTGTTTGGTACAGCATAGCCACACACCTGGCTCTTGCACCAGGTAATAACCTTTACATTCACTCACTTCTGTAACAGCTTTCACAGCATGAATTCTTGATAGAAATCTGTTTTGAGTGCCTGGAACAGTAGGTCCCATTCAGTGGCACTTGGAGGGAGAGTAGAGAAATTGTAATATTGCCCTTGCTATAGCATTCCAAAGAAGCTCTATAAAGATTAGATCTGGCTGACCTTTTCTCCAGAAATTTGTTGCTTGGATTAACTCTATGTAGACAAGAGTTATCATCTATAAAAGTGAAATCTGGACGAACTGCATTCCTGATAAGGCAAACATAGAGCTTCTGACAAAGGCATGAAGCACTATGTGCTCATTCAGCATGTTACATAAACTAATATAACCTCCTCTGCCATACCTCTTCCTTGGATGTTGAGAATTAGTGGTTAGGCTTAACCTAAACTTGTCAATGAATACAAGTAGAGTGGTCTTCCATTGGTCCCGGTTTCAATGTTGCTGTTTTGTACCTCATCGCCTGTGTGGTGCCCAGGTGTGAAAGAATAGTCCTACTATAGTTCAGGCATGTCGTAAAAGGCAACTTAATTTGGGTACCTAGTGTCTGAGGATATAGCCGGGCACCCTGCCTCTGGGGATAATATCAGGGAACTATTCCTCCAAGTTGTAGGACCTCGGACTTTCCTTCTTTAGGTAAGCACGAGCATCATAGCCTCGAGGTACATTAGTGATCTTTTTCTTTCCTATGGGGTTTACTGTCTTAGGTAAACACAGGTGAAGCGTCCTCAAGTTACCCGATCAGTCCCCTATTTTCAACTTCCCTTCTTATCAAGTAAATTTTTTTTTCTTATGTCTAGATCACAACTTTAGCTTGTTAGGCACAGCATGGCCACATCTGGCTTTTGTGCCATTAAAATACTATCAATCACAGTTATCCAAAATGGACTAAAATTTTGAACAGACTTTTCTATATGCTTAAATGAGTGGGATGCAATCAGCAGAACTGTTATACAGAGACCTCTATCATGCTCCTTCTGGAAATAGTTACTTTTGAAATTTGGGTTTCTTTGACCACATGAAGTTTAAGAGACAGCTAACAAACTTTTATTCTCCTGTTATGCCTTGTAATACAAATACTGAACTTCATTGGTTGTAGATGTTCTGATCTCAATAACTGAAGTCTAGTGATCTACTTGGATCTTCCTCAAGTTTCATGGTGGTTTGCCTTCTGATACTGTTATCCAAAATTTGTGGTTATTCAAAGCAAAAATCATTTTGAATGTTTTATCTTTGAATTTCAATAATTAAAGTTGCCGAAGTATGCAATTGAACGAATCACTCATTTGTTTTGACAATTTCCTCCATCCTTAAATGCATAGTCTTAATGATGTTTTTACTTATGCAAATATCATTAAAAATTTGCATCTTTATTTGAAAGTATTAGAAATTTGAAAATATGTTAATTCTCTAAATTTTAAACACCAGTGTAAATTGACTAGTCATTGACTTCAAATCTCGTAAATTAAAATTTTTCATTAAATAAAAATATCTTTTAGTCCCTGTCAAAGTTAATGTAAATAAAGTTTTAATTTTTTTAGATTAAAAATTATATAAATTTTCATGATTTAGAAATTAGCATATATTATGTACAATAGGATTAATTGAATTTATATTATATTGAAGCACATACTCGTATACAATGAAATAAATGACGGACACCATAATTTTGAATCTCCATTCAGTGATAAGTATAAGATACGAGTATCTCATTTACTAAAATTTCAAGTTGTAAGGATATTAATGATATAATATTCTTACTACTTGAAAGTTTAGTAAAAATCTTCATATCTAGAATCTAATGTTCCAACTGCAATTTTCATATTGCAATCAAGGATTAAATCCATAACATGCTGCTCATAACACTTCCACATGTGGTGCCCCAATATTGCATTTCTTCGGGATTCAAAGTGTAATTTTACTTTTGTGTATGCTTGAAGATATGGTGCAACACTAATTATGCTGCAATACTGGTGAAAATTTTGAAATACAAATTTTTGATTTTGCCTTAACTTTTGTTATACATCCTAATTAACAGCAAAAAATGTCAAGAAAAGAATTGCTCTGGAATTTCAGATAATTGAAATATTGTTTGGTCTATTAATTTAGGAATGGAAAATAAGTAATATTGTATTCTTATTTTTAATTGATAATTTGGTAGTGCTGACTTCAAGAGCATTTCATATCGCTTTAAAAATGTAGTTATATATGCAGTATACATTCTTGTTAGATTGGGAGTTAGTTTATTATATTAGCGAAACATACAATAACTGTATAGATACATTTGAATGTATAACTCGGATCATTTTAATTTCTGGTTTATTAGTAATGAGAAATGACGTGTCATGATTTTTTAAAAAACGTAAGTTATACCAAGGCTTTTGAAGTAATTGTATCACACTACTTTATATAATTTAAGATCTTATCGCCATTTTGATAATGCTTTTTTGTATAATTGTTGAAATGAATCTCTTTATAGTTGTTGGTCTCAAAGGGAAATGAATTGTTCCCTTTTTAATATATATGCTTTCTTTGAATAAATATTTCCAATTCTAAGTGTAGTGTTTAAAATAGTTTCCTTTTTATCTTAAATTTTTGACAGTATACACGGTTAACAAATTCGCGGGGAATTTTTTGAACGAAAGGCGGGATTCACCAAGACACTGCGCATGCGCTTTGTCTTGAAGCGTAGGTGTAGGTAGGCATTCTCTTTTCACGTGGGGTTAGCAACCCGAAATGTAAGGAACAAAAACAGAAATTATTCTCTGTGTCTGGATATCGGAAAATTACATCCCACAATTCAGGTGAGAAAAGTAGCTGTTTTTTAGCAATACGGGGCAGGTTTCCTTGCCAAATGCGCATGCGCTTTTATGGTGTAGGTGTAGATAAGTTTCTACTGCATGATAAAAGGTAAAACATGGATACGTCAGAGGTTTTGCTTCGCTTGCGTCATCTGTCTTTTGGGTCCACTTCAACGATGCGTTGGCCGTCTGTTGGAGCAAGAAGTGCATTGCTCGATGATTTTTTATTTTCTCCCTTCTGTTTAATATAGTCATTTTTAATTGAGTTAAGTCTCCAAAATTTGTTTCGTTCGAGATCATCGATTCAGGTAAATAAATAATTTTTATATTCTTAGTGTTGTGTTTGTTTTCTAGAGACTGTGTTGCTATTTTCATTTTGTGTACCTCCACTCGCGGGCGTTTTAGTTTGGTAGCGGCAAAGCGCTTGTCATTCGCTTTGTTGTGGATGATGGGGTCATTAAAATACAAAAAGACGTGTTTTATATAATTTTTGAAAGAGATTGGTTTCGTAGAATAATTTCTTTTTCCGTTTTGAAGATTTTTTATTCGTTTATGTAATGAAAATTTTAACCAGTGCAGAGATAAAAGGAAATTATTTGTTTTAATGTAAAGTATTTTTTCGTAAATTAATTTTCAGACTAAAATTATTTTTAAAAATATTTATTTGTAATATTTAATAAGAGTTGTCCGAATTTTTAATACATTCAAATTGTGATTGTTTATTCATGTTTAAAATCCAAATGGTTTAATGTTTTCTTTCTTTGTCCAAACCTGCAATTGCTAACAACTTCTATTGTATGAAATCGAATTATAGAGAATTCTTACATTTTTTTTTTTTTTTCCTGTAGGGAATTTAAGAATTAGAAATTTTCTTTTTAACTGGTAAAAAGATTAAAAAATTATTTGATTTTTTGATAACCATTAATCAATATATGATAAGCAATGTGTTCCTTGAGCTTTTCATATTTAATTTTGGATTAATTTTAAAGATTGTAATAATGTATTATGATTGCTTAAAATGAGTTTCATGTGTGATGTGGAATGATTGCCTTAAAAATTGAGTATTGGTTGGCCTTTAAAAAGCAAGCATGTTTGAAATGTATGCGAAATAAACATCCTGATTCCTTTGCTTCTACCACTCTTTTTCATGTATTCTTATTTAAATTCTTTGGTTTTCTAAAAGTATTAATGATTATTTTATTGCCAGTATATTTCTAAGTCTTCTGTTTATTCGATATTTCCATCTATAAATTTTTAGAAATTAATGCCTAAACCTTTCTTGATTTGATGTCTTTGTTATGATTTTATTATTTTTTTCTTTCATGTTTTGTAATTCTACCATTAATTTTGAAATTGTCTGTAGAGTATTTTTAATAAAACCTTTTATTAAACCTCTTTCTGATATTTCAATTGCCAGTATTAGAGAAACAGAATTAATTGCATATGATTCATATACTTTGAGAAAATAGGTTTATATTTGCTGGAATATGTCGGTTACAATGAACAAAATAAATATCTTACATTTCAGTTTAAGTAGTTTTTCTTTATATATACATTTAAGTAATTGTGAATTAATCAGCATTGTTATTCATTACTCAGAAGCCAATTAATTAAGGTGGGAAAACATAAATCAGGAAAATGTTTTATTACATTGGTTTTTAAAATTTGTCATATCTAAAAGAATAGTATATGAAGTATTTTTTTTTTCAAAGAGAAAGCTGCAACAAGACAATATAGGTGCAAATAAAATATAAGCAATTTTTTTGGGATAAGTGGCAGCATCTTAAATACTGTCAGGCCTCTTTTCTTGTAAAATAGTACAATATCATTTGTCAATTTGTTTGTTTATTTCTTCTAACAAACCATCTTCAGAGATATTTAAATTTTATCTTCATGTGTGGATCATAATTTTATTAGAGGTATAAACTTAAATATTTTAATTCTACCTGTAGGGGGATACAATAATTGATTTATAATTTTCTAAGATTGATGGTCTACTGGTTATTTTGTCAGTTACATGAAAGGTTTCATCAATATCAAAATTACGTGTAAATTTAATGCTGCTTGGATTCGCCTTTCTAGTTGTATTTACCACTTATTAATATAATTCACCATCAAGTACATTCTCCCCCCCCCCCATGTTTGTAATAGCATTTTTTTACTGATTTTGTTGAAAGGAAACTTAAGAGATTGATTTCAATAATATTGAAAAGGTTTTTATTTTACTGTTTTGAATTATGCGATACCAGTTGCTAAGAATATTAATATACTGATTCTTTTTTGCATGAACTCCTATAACTGCAAAATCTTGCTCATTGGGCAAATAACTGTACCTATTTAATTGAAAAACTGAAAGGAAACTTGTATTACCTACAGATTATTGAAAGATTAAGAATTCAGTTTTTATTTCAAAGTTTTATCAAAAAAAAAAAGTTTCATTTGAAATGGACTTTCTGATGATTCACATTTAATTTGGAGTATTGCATATGTAAAAAGCAAATAATATTTTATTTTAAAAGATGTAAAAATAGACATTCAAGTAAATTGAAATGTTATCCATTATCTGATTTATATTCTGTTCGAACAAAATTAAAAAATTAGCCAGCGTCCTTCCTTTGCAATGGGTAAGTATATTATGTTGGAGTGGGGAAGATTGTACATTGTAGATTTTGTATACATGTATCTAAATTGTAATAGAATTAATATTGTGTAAAATATAGAAAATTGTGGGACTCTGGGACCTTTAAAGGAAATAAACATTTTTGTTTGACATCTATATAAAGGAAATAAAGTTTTGTTAGTTAAATTTCTGTTTTAATGAAAATTGCATTTTAATATTTTCAGAGAGGGCTACTTGAATTACAATCGTCTAAAGAAAAAATTGGATTATTTTAACTTTAGCAATATTCATTGCAGCTTGAAAAAAATTGATATCTGTTAATGACTAAAAAGGAACTAAACTGCAATTGTGGATTAAGGAATGTAGTTAATTATAACTTCTGAAATTATATTTTCTCATTACAAAATCTGATTTGTTCCCCATAATTTAATGGAGAATAAATTTTATTAACCTACATCGAAATTTCATTCGAATTCAATTCCAGAAATATTCGGGGGAAAACACAGGCGTATATTACCTTACTTAAAGCAAAAAAAAACGATTATTTGTTAAACATTGTGCATATTTATTATGTTTTAATATTTTAACAAAATTTCTTCTAATTTATTTTTAAATAGAATACATACATCGTTCATAATTTTCCGTTGACGATCACTACATGATACTCGTAATTAAGTTACGAATAGTTCTTAACGTTTTAAAATCGGGAATCATAATTTCTTTTAAAAATATTTCCTTAGCTATTGGAGACAATTGAATATAATTTTAATATTTCATAATGTCAGTAATACGTTTTTAAACTATTCTCTCATGTAACATTTGAGAACCCCCTTTTTTTAACCTAAGTAATTGAAAAGCTTTATAGAATCAAAAACTAAATTTTGTAATACAAGTTACATGATGGAAAATCGGTTGCGCGAGGAGAAAAAATAATTGCATTCTTAATGAGAATTTTTTAGAAGTTGTGTAAATTTGAATCATTAGTTTAGTTCCCTTTGAGCTGTTAATTGTCTCTAAATTTTATCCCATTTGCGGTATTATGGCGGTCTTTTTTTTTACAAGATTTTATATTAATAATTAATTTTAAGACTTCGATTCATTTTATATTGATATAGCAATTTTTTCATTCCTTTATGTTTAGAGAAATAGGAGCCTGTGATTTTTATATTGTACATGAGTTTAATAGTCAAACCTACTTGTGGTAATGCATTTTTTAAATCTTTCTCGTTTGTCTCGTCTAAACTGTAAACTATTCAGTTAATTAATATGAAGGGGAAGGGAAAAAAAAACGATTCTCGACAAATTATAAAAGCTGATTTAGTTTATATATAGTCAGTAACTCGAAAATATGAAATAAGTATTTACATGTTCTTAGAGCGACGTGGTAGCTGGGTGATCGCGGCTGGCCTTTCCTTCTTGTCACAGGTTCGAGTCTTGATGTCATTAAACGCCCAATCTAATGGGTTACGTTAAGTCTGTGGAGGCGGCTCCAAGTTCTCCCGTAGCTTGGTGTGGAAGTTTGGAGAGAGGCTTTCAGCTTAAGTGTCGCCCTTATACCCAGACTCAGAATTGCGAGCTCCTTCGCAAATAGGCCTTGTGTTGCGTAAAGAGGTGTTTAAGTAACGGAAGCTTTACCTATTTTGAAAGTGAACCAAAAGTTACAGAATATAAATATTAGTTTCAAGGTTTTTTTTTTTTTTTAAAGAGTATTTTCTCTCTTAGCTGTCGTCCGTGCGACATGTATTCCAGAAATTTTTTTTAAACATGTACCTATATGAATTCTTGATATTTGATTTCGCATGTTCATTGGTTCACTGTTTGTCCTTCAACTTATGACGTCGGGAAAATACTTGATCGATACACTATTGAAGCATTAATTTTTGGTCTAAAAGTCATTTGACCACGTGTGACTACAGCGTTCACAACAGCCTCTGGGAACTATCTGTCACTAACATCGGAAATGAAAACCGCATCTTTTTTTTTCTTTTATTTTTCATATGCCTGATATTATATCGTTAAGATTTCGAAATCTTGAAATTGATATTTAAATAAATATTTAAAATAACGAGTATTCGGAATTGTTACGACATCGTAAATAGAACGGTTTTTTTTTAAAAAAAATTCGGAATCGACTTACCTCAAATTATTCCTAATTTTCTCCAATTAAATATGTTATTCCGCAATTGATTATTTACTTCAAATTGAAATTAAAATATAAACTTAAAGTGAAACTATCGAAACGATTTAAACGAAGTGAAACTATCGAAATAGCTTTTATGTACCGTCGTGTTGCTATGCGCCGAAGTGTTTGAGTAATTGAACGTTGCCATGGGAACAGCGTGTAGCTCTGTAACTGGCGAGGGTAATGGTGGAACTGAAGAACCAGGAGAAATGGCTGCTGATGTAGCGGAACATGTGAGCGAAAATGGTTCGGTAGGTTTTAGTTCGACATTTTTTGAGAAATGTAGCACTAAAATGTTATGAAAATGGTATTCTTAAAAAACGTACGATATTGTGTACATTATTATAGCCCTGAGATTTCAATAGTTTAATTACAATGAAGAAACTTAAGCTTTCTTGCGCGGTTTTAAATCGTAATTTTTTAAAGCTTTTGAAGAAAATGATAAATGCTTTCTTTTTCTCTTGCTGTAGGTTTGATGCCTAAAGGTTTAATTAAATAAATGTTTTTCTGGTAGTTGAAGGATATTTTGGCTTTTATTTTTGTAAACTTTTGTCTAGGATTTTTTACTGTATTACTGAATTTTTAATAATGCAAAGTTTTCATGCAGACTTTATTTCTTTTCAAAATTTAATAATTGTAAGAAATTTAGTTTCTGGAATTTAAATTGGTATGGAACAGTATTAATAATGTTGAATTATTTTTTTCCCTAAAAGTAATATGTTCTATTGTAATGAAATCATATGTTTTGTGTTTTAAAGGGTGAAATGGCACGGAATGGCTCTTCAAACCAAGAAAATTCGGATGCAAACAGCATTGATGAAGGGCTGTATTCTCGTCAATTGTAAGTGATTTTGTCATTATTTTGGGAATATTTGAAACTTGATTTGAAAGTTTTAATTGATCTAATAATTAAAATGGGAGATTGTTATATGTCTAAAATACTTCTTAATAAGATTTAAAGATTTTTGCTTGAATAAATTAGTTAAATTGTAAGATGTTTTATCTTGTAACATTCTATAATTGTTTGAAATGAATTAAGTGTTTAGAGGAGAACATGTTTTCTGCTTGAATATATATATATTTAAATTGAAGTAAATTAGCATTTTATTTTTAAAAGAGTTCCTTTTTAACTAATTTAGGTATGTGCTCGGCCATGAAGCTATGCGACGCATGGCAACAGCAGAGGTACTTGTATGTGGTGCAAAAGGCTTAGGTATTGAAATTGCTAAGAACATTATTTTGGGTGGTGTGAAGAGTGTCACTTTGCATGATGTTGGAAATTGTGAAATAAAAGATCTTTCTTCTCAGGTAAGCATTACAAGGAAAAGAAATTTTCCATCTGATAGCATATGTAAATTTTTTTTGTTAGTAAAATTATTTTAGGATATTTTTGAAACAGACTGATTCTTTCCTTTTAGTATTATCTTACAAAAGCAGATATTGGAAAGAACAGGGCTCAAGTTAGCCTTCAACATCTCGTTGAACTTAATAGCTATGTTACTGTTCATGCTCATACAGAAATTCTTTCTGAAGATTTCTTAAGGAAATTTAAAGTAAGTATCATTGCTATCTATTCTTTTTAAGTTTCGCCAAACTTGTTTTTCCTGTGCACTAAATCATAATTTTCTTATAATTTGTTGTGGGAATGTAGGCTGTCTTCTTTAAAAATGAATGGCTTATGATTTTATTAGTGTGCTTGTATCAGTTTTCATATCTTTATGGCAGAAAATTATTTCTTAAACTCTAAAAATTTATTTAAATTTTCGATATTTTTAAACAAAGTAATGGTGTTTCTAATTTAGAAAGGGGAAAAAATAAAATAGTTGATGAAATGTATATATCTAGAGTTAAAGTAAACCTTTCGTGATGAAACTTCTGGTTTAAAACATTTCATTTCACTAATGAAAACTAGTCTTAAAGAACTCTCATTTTAATTATTTTATTATAAAAACATTCATAATAGCATGTGCTAAGTTGTTGCATTTGAATTTGTTTTGTTTGAATTGTTGCATTTGGTAAAAGTAGTTTTGAAATTGATAATAAATTTGAATTGGTGAAATTCACATTTATAGTTTGTTCATTAATAATATATATTTTGCATCTGTTTAGTATTGTTAAACCTTTACCTAGTTTCATGTTGGTCCAAGTACTATGAATAGAAATATTTACAAATTTCTGAATAATTTTAGGTTGTTGTTCTTACCGACTCTCCTTTAGAAGAACAATACAGCATTGGAGAATTTGCTCATAATAATGATATTGCACTAATTGTTGCTGACACTAAAGGTCTCTTTGGGTATGTTGAAAAAATTGTGGAGTAGTAATTAAGTTAATTTTAAATATATATTTGAATTTTTTTAAATTTTTTTTTTTAGGCAAGTGTTTTGTGATTTTGGTGAAAACTTTACTGTACATGATGTAAAAGGGGAGCAACCTCTGTCTGCTATGGTAGCATCAATTAGCAAAGTAAGATCAATTCACTTGACTATATTTTTTAAGACTGTTTTGGTTATTCAGTATTTTTAAATGCTGATTTATATTAATATTTATAGTTTTTTAATTATTGTGTTGCAGTTATGAATCTTATCTTGGAGTAAAGTTTATAAATTCTTCTTGATCAAAATTTTGAGATGAATATCTTAAAATACCCTGTATATTAAAAAATGTTAGGGAAAAAATATTTTAAAACAGTATTTTTGCTCAAGGGGCTATTGTTTTAGGTGGGGCATTTTGGGGTACCAGATAAATTTTCAATTTTTTATGGTTTGCTTCAATTTAATTAATTACATTTAGCTTTAATTATATAAAATTGAATAATTTATCATTTCCTTTGGTTTTAATTTCAGAAAATTTTTAATTATCCATTTCTCGAAATTTCATAGTTTATTTTAATTATTATATTCTAATAATTTAATAATTATTTTTAAAAAAGCACACCCTGAGTAGTTAAATCTGATCTTTGCAAAACTTTATACCTAGAACTTTTTTCTTACTCTTTTTTTTTTTTTTTTTATTCAATTAAATTGTGTTCAATTCCCATAATTAATCTATTTCCTAATATTAAATGGTCGAGGGGTTATTAATATTTTAAATTCACATTTGTTAAAAAAGTTTCTATAATGCATTATTTAGTAAAAAGCAAACTTTTATGAATAATATATATTTTTATTCAAAGGCTTTAGGCTAGAATATAAAATAAGCCACAGTACTTGTTTAAAATAGTGTTGATTTATTATTAATATTTTTAAAAATTCTCTGATACCTGAAAGTTTTACAATTTAAAAAAAAAAAAAAAAATGAATCATTTGCGTTATAAAATTAAAATGGAACCATATCTGAGTTTAATTTTGGCAACTATTATGTTTGATTACTGATGAGAAGATTCGACTATTATCTAATCTTAATCAAAACAGTTTTTAAAGTATAAATTATATAAACTACTTTCTTTTTTATAATACAATATTTATTACAGGGATTATAATGCATTTTATTAAGTCTTTGTTATGATTATTCATATCATTCATTTATCATTAGGATGAAAAAGGTATTGTTACATGTTTGGAAGAAACAAGGCATGGTTTTGAAGATGGTGACTATGTCACATTTTCTGAAGTACAAGGTATGGTTGAATTGAATGGATGTGAACCCAGAAAGGTTCAGATATTTGGTAAGTTATTTTATCTGTTCAATTAAATGTCTTATATAGCTTATTCAATTTTGTTGCTTTTCTGTCACAGTTTTATGTATTCCAGGTCCTTATACATTTGGAATTGGTGACACATCTAATTTAAGTGATTATGTTAGAGGTGGTATTGCTACTCAAGTTAATATGCCAAAGAAAATTAGTTTTGTGAGTAGTCTTAATTTTACCTTGCATGATTGTACTTATTGGTAAATTTTTGTTAAAATTAAAAAAGTATTTAAAATTGCATGCGAAATTTAAATATTCTTGAGAATTCTATATTGTGATAGTTTGTTTTTTGTTTTATTGAATTATTTGCTAATTGTTAATTATTGTAATAGAAATCCTTCAAAGATGCTGTGGCTGAACCAGAGTTTATCATGTCTGATTTTGCCAAAATGGATCGCCCTCCTCAACTGCATTTAGCTTTTCAGGGTCTTCACATGTTTAAACAAAAAAATGGCAAATTGCCTAAACCGTGGAATGAGGTAACTAAAATTTGCACATTTTGATATTGAAAGTATTTTTGAAGTCAAGGTATTAAATTTTTTTTTAGTTCCTTTCTATTTCTAAGTGTACCTTTTAATCTTAGGATGATGCATCAGAACTTCTGACAATTGTGAAAGAACTTAATGACAAAAATAAAGAGCCTGTTGAACTGAATGAAGATTTAATTCAGCGTTTCTCTTATATTGCTGCTGGTGATATTTGTCCAATGCAAGCAGTTATTGGAGGAATAACTGCTCAAGAAATAATGAAAGTAAAAAAATATTTTCCTCTTTTATTATATCAATATTTTATTCAGTAGTCATGCTTATCTCTTCAGAGAAATAATTTTATTAATAAAAATTATTAAATTTAAACAATGAAAGAAAATATTTTAGTAGAATTTAAGTCAGATTTGTATATGTGGGCATTAATATTTGTCTGTTTTTAGTTTAATTCTCATCTAATAAAATATTTACGCATAAATTAAGTATAAATTTCTCATTTTTAGTGAAGTTATTAATTTAAATTTTGTGTGCATTGTTTGCTTCCAGGCATGTAGTGGAAAGTTTCATCCTATTCTTCAGTGGCTTTACTTTGACGCATTGGAATGCTTACCAGAGGAAGGTTTGGTGAAGGAAGAATTGGCAGAACCGGTAAGCCATGTTTCAATGTTAAATAATAATACATACATGTATCTACACATTATATGTGTGTACGAGTAGAAAATGAATATTTAATTTGAAAATTTGTGTTTGAATTTAACTTTTTTTTTAGTTAACTTCCCGTTATGATGGCCAGATAGCTATTTTTGGAGTTGATTTTCAAAAGAAATTAGCTGCCCTAAAATACTTTGTGGTAAGTTTTGTTTTTAGTGCTTTTTCAAAAGTCATGCTAAGATAACTTCCTTTTACATTGATTACTAATGTATTATTTATAGGTTGGTGCTGGTGCAATTGGCTGTGAGCATTTAAAGAACATGGCTATGATGGGAATAGCATCTGAACCAGAAGGGAAAATAATTGTAACAGACATGGATCTCATAGAACGTTCCAATTTGAACAGGCAATTTTTATTCAGGCCGTGGGATGTCGGCGTAAGTTTTCTGATTTTTCAATTTAAAATGCGATTGTAAAAATTAGGATTTGTTTAACTTATTTTGTTTAGAATTTCGTATAGTAGTAATAGTAGTACGTAATTTAAAGATTTTTAATGAAGGTGTTATTTTTTGGATTATTGAGTTGCATTCTTTTTGTGTGTAAATTGTTTTTGAAGCATGATATTTTTTATTACTTATATCTTATATTAGTTATATTGTTATATATTAGGTTAGGTTATTTCATTTGTTAGAAATGTGCTTTGCTGCTTATCCTGTATGCAACTCAAATAGTTGTAATTTTTTTAGGAGATGAAATCTGTTGTTGCTGGCAAAGCAGTAGTTAAAATGAACCCGTCGGTTAATGTTGAAGCTCATCAGAACAGAGTAGGTCCCGAGACTGAGGTAGTTTATGATGATGATTTTTTTGAGAATTTGGATGGTGTGGCTAATGCTTTGGATAATATTGATGCCAGTGAGTATGGATTGCGAAAGTTTATATTTATTGCTTTTTATCAATGTATTAGAAGGAAATCTTTGTTTGAATATAAATTTCCTACTGTCTTTTGAATTTATTTTAAGTGATACCATTGAATGCTAGTAAAACTAGCAAAATTTGCCTAGTTTGAAGCTGGCAAATGGCTAAAATTTGCTCTGCTGTTGATATTAGGAAACCAAACCAATGCTTAGCTGCTAAGTCAGTAATTACTATCATTCTTTGCTTTAATACAGGATTTTGTTATTTTATTAATTTTAATATGTATTCAAATATGAAGCTGTAATCATTTTAAAAATTGAAAAAACACGTTAATTCAATATTTTATTGTAAAAAAGGAAAATTATCTTAACAAGTTTCTGCAACAAATTTTAGGTTGAAAATTAGGAGGTCCATTACCAATAGCTCTCATGGTGCTTCTAGTGCGATGTTACTAAAACCAATCATTTTGCAACAAATTAAGTTTTGATATTATGATATCGCTGTATATTTCCTGTTGTCTTTATTATTTCATTTGAATGTCTGATTATCTTAGATCAGAAATAGAATTCAATTTTTTAATTTTAAAATTGTCATCTTTCAGAGAATTTAATGTAAAAAACTGAGTAACATGTGGTTTTGAATTGAATCATTATGTATTTTTCTAAGTTTGCTCTTTAATTTTAGGAACTTATATGGATCGTAGATGTGTGTACTATCGCAAGCCCTTGTTGGAATCGGGAACTTTGGGGACCAAAGGGAATGTTCAGGTGGTTATTCCATTTCTCACTGAATCTTACGCTTCATCTCAAGATCCTCCGGAACGGTCCATTCCAATTTGTACTTTAAAAAACTTTCCTAATGCCATTGAGCATACTTTACAGGTAAATAAAGTTCAACTTTTTATTGCTTTCGAAATATTTTGTTTAATATACATTTTACCTTTATCGGTGAGAGATAGCAGTTAAGGATTTAATGATATCCATTTAAAATTGTTATTAAGAAACAATATATATAGTTTTTAAACTTGCAGATATTAATTATATAAACCCCATCATTTTAAATTAATATCTATCGGTGGTGACCGGGTGTGAAAGAATAGTCCTACTGTCGCTCATGCATGTTGTAAGAGGTGACTGATATGGGTACCCAGTGTTTGGGAGGTATAGCCAAGTACCTTGTTTCAAAGGATTATGTCAGGGGGAGGGACCTCAGAGGCTTGTCTTCATTAGGTAGGTATGGGCACCATGTCCCCAAGGCACCCTAGTGATCTTTTTTTTTCTTCCCTATGGGGTTTACAGTCTTTGATAATCTCTGGTGACTCGCCCCTGGGGTATACCTTAGTAATCCTTCTCCTTTTTCAAACCTCCTTGTGATCTAATTTTTTTCTTTTTTCAATTCTTTTATATGTCTATATCAGTGTTTTGGTGCAGCGTAAACACATTTGGCTATTATAACATAAATCACTTGTTTGTCTTTAATTTTTTCTCGTGTCTAAATCTCAGTTTTATCTTGTTTGACCCAGCATAGCCACATTTGTCTCTTTCACCATTAAACTCGACCATCATTAATTCAAATTATTCTTTTAAGTTTCTTATGAATATCTTTTGAAAAGTTTACGTTATTAAAATGGGGGAAAAAAACATTTTCAATTAACTGATTTTTGCTCATTATAATTTTCCATGGAAGAACATAAATTATTTTAGATATCACTGGATTTAAATCATAAATTAAGTTTATCCTTTATCTTGTAGTGGGCACGAGATGAATTTGAAGGACTCTATAAACAAGCTGCTGAAAATGCTCATGCATATCTCACGTGAGTGCCATTAATTATTTAAATTAATCTTGCTTAAATTTATGTGAAATTAAACAAGCTGATAATGTACTTAAATATTATAGTGATCCAACTTTTATGGAGCGTACATTGAAACTTGCTGGAAATCAACCTGTAAGTGCTGAACTGCTTGCTAAATAATGTAATTTTAATATGTGCATTTGTTTTATTTCTGAAATGCTTCTTCTTTTACAGTTAGAGGTATTAGAAACAGTTAAACGTGTTATTATTGATGATCGGCCAGAAACTTTTGAACATTGTGTTATGTGGTCGCGTCTTCACTGGGAGGAACAGTATCACAATCAAATAAGTCAGCTGCTCTACAATTTCCCTCCAGATCAGGTAGGTAATAGTCACAAAAAATATGCATAATATTAAAATGTATATGAAAATGAAAAATATATGGGTTAAAATTAAAATGTATTAGAAATATAGCAGTAAATTGTAAAACAGAAAAGCTAATGAAACTATTATTTGTACCATTAGTGTTATTAATGTTTTATAATTTCCTGACTGTATAATTGCTATGCTTGGAAACAAATTTTGTTTTTAAAGAAGCATTTTTCATTAGTGTATGGTAAGACTAATTTCATTTTAAAAATGCATTTAGAGTAGATGGATTAACTTCTAAAATATTGTAAATTTTCTTGCATTGAATTGCTGTTTTTGCTATTGTAATTGATGCCATTTGTACTTGCTCTTGATCAAACTGATTTGTATGTAAAATAATAGAAAATATCTTATAAGTATTCAAAAATTATGCGAATCAAAGTTTTCCCAAGATCAATTAGATTTTATTTTAGTACTATTAAGCATGCTATATTGTAAAATAAACTATTTTGAATAGTATATAAATAAGCAACTCTGAACTGGTATTCGAAGCTAGCTGGTTTTAATATTTCTAAAAATTGGTATAGTTGGAAAAAGAAATACTTCAATTAGAACGTAAGGATGATTTTTAAGTTATTTACTCTAGAAATAATGGTCAATATATTTATTTAAAGTTTTTGCGATTAATTGAATGAAAAATTTGAATAAATGTCCATCACAATTTTGTGAAATTAAATGTATATAATATCTTTTCAATTTAAATTTGTGATTAACTTATAATTCTTCCTTTTAGGTTACTAGCACTGGTGCTCCTTTTTGGTCTGGGCCAAAACGCTGTCCAAAACCTCTTAAATTTGATATAAAAAATGTAAGGTGCTAAGCATTTTCCCTCAGTAATTACACTCATAATCATTACTTTTAATCTAATGAAATGTAAACATTTTGTAATGCATCTGCAATCTGTTCTCACGAAAAATTATATAAATTCTGTGTTCTAAATTTTAAATATTTTAATTTAACTCTTAAGTAGTTATAAGAATGCATCCAATTACATACTTTATAATATTTTGCTTTTTCCTATGTTACAGCCAATGCATCTTGATTATATAGTTGCAGCAGCTAATCTTAGAGCTTTTATGTATGGCCTTCCAATCAACAGAGATCGAAAGTATATAGCTAATCTTGCAGAGAATGTGCAAGTACCTGAATTTGTACCCAAATCTGGGGTTCGCATAGCAGTTACAGACTCGGAAGCTCAAGAAAATCATGCTACAGGTTTGTTTTAATTTATTGTCATGTTCTTTTTTAAGTCGCGTGTAATATTTTTAGTTCCTGAAATTTTTCATTCCTACTTCGAAATAGTTATTTATCAACATTAATGATCGATTTGGTGGCAAAATTTCATAATTCCTTTATAGCAGGGGTTCTTAATCTTAATCCCCGTCTGGGCACATCTGACAAACAGGAAATTGCTTCCGGGGCGCAGTTAAAAAAAAGTATGATTCTTAATATTTCTTTATTTTATTGCAATCATAAGCATCACAAGCAATTTCCTACACTAAAAAGGTAACAAAAATTTCAAAATAGTTATATTTAATGTGATTTTTGGCATTGCATATTATCCACTAATATTTCAAAGTCATGCGTATAAGATGATATTCCCAATCTTATAACATCTTTAAAATTGCTATCTTAACAATAGAGATTTGATTGTTGATTTAATCGTCTTCATTGTTGAAAACAACCATTCACATAAATATGTGGAACTGAAACAGGATTTTAATTTGTAAACTTTTTTCATAAGGGTATATTTTTTTATCTTTTGGCTAGAATCCAAATATTTCCGTTAAGACTGCAAGATTTTAATACAATATCAGTCTGAATATTTAAAACTCATCTTCAATTGAAGATACTTCTTCCTGAATAATCTTTCCCATGGATTTGCAACTTCAGAAATATTAATTTGAGGATTGAACCTAACCTAAAATAAAAATGAAACAGTTTTAAAAGTTAAATCACTGAGAAAATTCTTAATGTGCAACAGATTCAACGCAAGGTCTTCAACGACTATAACAAATGATAAGACAAAACAGTGTTGCCAGTACATTAATTTTGTGACTTATATTTTATTTCTAAAAGTGTGATGAATCTCACGGCCACACAAAAAATTGTGGTGGGCCACAGTTGACATTAATACAGTATATAGAGTAAGTCATGGATGCACAAAAATAGCTTCAGGAGCACATTGGCGTCCTCATCCAGGGTTATAAAACCCTGCTTTATAGTCTATCTGTACACTTCATTACTTTTTGGGATACAGGTTTCCCTCTCAATGTTTCTGAGGGAGTTTCATTTAGCTAACCCCTCTTGATCCTTTTTGTAACATTATTGTAAAGTTTTCATTTCTTATTGCTAATAATGAGCAGTTAAAAAAGGGCTTTTTCATTTCATTGCAGCAAAGAATCGCACACCAAAATCAGAGCAAGCATGTTCTGCAGTGTTGAAGTATAGGGTACCTACAGATAATCTTGCACGCACCCAATTTTCAAATATTTATGCACTGTACATTTTGGAGTATTTAGTCTGTGTGCCCCTGGGTTGTATACCATGGATTTTCAGCAATAACTTCATTTAAGATGTCCCTTTTTGCAGATGATGGTCACTTAGAGTAGGCATTATTTTTGGGGTTAAAATTTTTGGTCCTTAAATCTCTCAAACTGTGTCATCTGAAGCAACACTTTGTCAATATGCAGCTCAAATTTTATGAGCAGTCTGGCTAGCATTTTTACTATTCTTGAAGTAAAAGAACACAATATCGCGAAAATGAATTTTTTGATTCTCTATTCTTTGAACTGCATTGAAACAAATTATGTCGTAGCACAAGCGAGAATTATGCAGAGCTAGCAAAAAAGCCAGAATGTTCATATCTACATTTAAAATCACTCCTTTTCAGTCGTAGCAAAATAACTGAATGAGACATTGCTTCGCTTTGAAAAACTTCAGGGGTTTTCTGGATGACCCAATACAGCTCTTCAAAAAAGAAAATTTTAATTATTAGTTTTCTGATTGTCACGCTTAACAGCATATGATGCCATAATTAATAAATTCCATAAAAAAATTATAGAATCAAAAAAAGTATACTAAAATTAAATAATTAATAAAATGTTAACAAGATTTTATTTAATTCAGTTGCAATAATTTTTATGTGTATGAAATCATTAGTTGGAACAATCTGCATTATGTGTTAATCTTATCAATAAATTCTTTTCCATTAAATAGTTATAGCTGTTTGTAATCCCTATTTTCATTTTGAATTACCCAGTGCACGCCCATTTGTATTAAAACAACCTTCTAAAAGGAAAATTGGTATTAAAATGTGTTGAAAACAGTTCATATTATTGCAAGAACAATTATAAATTGTTATTGCAAGAGCATTTAAAATATGCAGCATGAAATAATGATAATTTTCACAAAGATTTTGCATTAGTAATTAATCTTTTAGCATGCAGTGATTTATATTGGTATTGCTGGAAAGACAATGTACTAAGGTACTTTTTAGAAATAGGGAATTTACTATTTCGATAGTCTGAGTTTGATTGGGCCACTTGGCAAAATTTTTGAAATTGCACCAAGATGTTGCCAAAGCTGGTATTTCAAATTTAGAGCTACTAGAAGTAGTAAAAGATTGTGCCGTACCAGGGAGACAAATTTTGAAGTAAGCTGGCTTATTCAATGAAAAAAAGGAAATGCAGAAGATTTTGAAACAAGATAGCATTTTCACTCAATGAATGAATATAAAGAAATCAGTAAAGTAAGCTTGAAGACTCGTTATAAGCTAAAGAAAACGTAACAGAACTATGAAAAAAAAGGTGAATTTGAATAGCAAAGCACTTCAATGGAAAATGAAATAGCATTAAGGCATTTGGAATTTCAGTTGTAATGAATTTATGTATAAATGCATAGCATAAAAAAAGAGAGAACGTCTGAAAAACGAACAGATAAAATTTACTGTCCTTATTCAGAAGATATCTACGCCTATCGGCATGAAAACTGTTGCCAATCTCGTAATATTCAACTAACTGCATTAAAAGCAATATTTTTAGAATTTCTATGGATATCTTAGAGCTGATTTTCTCCCTTTCGGGAAAACAAAATTATTCAAACCGATCCATTTTCAACAGATGCTTGTCTGCAAACCGTGTTCACCATACAAATCGTTCAAATTACTACTTTAAAAACTATTTTTTTTTTTTAAATCTCTCATGCTTTCCAAATGCAGATTTTCTTCTTTTCGGAGAAATTAAATGTTTCAAAATGATCAGTTTTCAGGCCTTCCAACTGACGCTTTTCAGCTGTCCATGTCTTCCAAACAAAGCATAAGATATACAAAGTACTGTTTTCAAAAATATTTCATGAAAATTTCTATTGCTAATATTATCTTTCTGTCTGTAAAACAAATTATTTTAAGTGATTCACTAAACGTTAACATTTTCAATAGCCTAGCCATTTTTTAAAATCACGGTACTTCAGGGATAAATGTTGTATGCAATCCAATGTGAATAAAAGAAGAAACAAAGCATCAAATCCTCTTTTCTAGATTTAATAGTTTCCATAAACAATTTGGCATAATGGCTAACTTGGCAAATTATCATCCAAAAAACTGAATAGTGCCAAGTGGCCCTGGCAAACTAGGATTCAACCACTATTTTCTATTAGTTTTTTAACCCATTTTATATTCTCCCTCAATCCCAAGACAATGTGGGTGCATATCGGTTTTTGTTCATTGTAAATACTTGTGTAGTTATTTGCTATTTTTGTTGATTGTAAATACTTGTGTAATTGCTTGCTTTTGATGTTCTCCAAAAAAAAAAATGTGCATTTGGTTAGAAATGGCTCTTTCCCCAGGAAAGCCTTTTAAGTTGTCTTATTAGTGCTAATTTCATTCAAATGGCTTATACTTGTTATTTTTTCAGGGTCTGGATTTTATTCTAGTATCATATATTGCTCATTTATGTTAAAATAGAGATCCCTTTTCATGAAACTAGTGTAGAAGCTTGTTGTACCTTGATTTTTTCCATTGCAATTTTCATTGTTAAATTTATTTGTTTTTGCATAGAAAATGTCTTACCTTTTTTTCCCCCAATACTACATACCTCAATTTGACACATTCTTGGGATTGGTTGATATTAAGTCTGAAAATATATCTCATTTTAAATTTTTCATACATGTATTGCTTTGTTACTTGGTAGTTTTTGTAACCTAAAATTCACTAAATATGTTTTTTGTGTAAAATTAAATATTTTTTCAATGTAATTTTTTTGTATTTCAGCTGATATGGATCGTTTATCACAACTGCAGAAAGAATTGCCTACTCCTGAAGAATTGAAAAGCCTGAATATACAGCCAATTGAATTTGAAAAAGATGATGATTCAAACTTTCATATGGACTTTATTGTTGCTGCTTCCAATTTAAGAGCTGAAAATTATGGTATTGCTCCTGCTGATCGACATAAGAGCAAATTAATTGCTGGAAAAATTATTCCAGCAATTGCTACAACAACAGCCATTGTGTCTGGTTTAGTTTGTTTAGAACTGATCAAGGTATGCAGTGTGATATACTTTGTCTCTTAATTGTGGATAATGATTTAAAATAATTTTTATCTTCAGTATTTTCAGTGAAATACATTTACAAATATATTATTATTCATGCATCTATTACATAGTTTAAAAGGATGATTGTCAAGATAAAGATGAAATAATGAAAATTCTAGTTCATGACATTTCAGTACTTGTAGTAAAGTGAAAATTTGATAAGTTTATTTAAAACATTTCACATTCATTTCCCTATAATTAAAGGGCTGTGGTAGCTTAGTGATCATGGCTTCGGATTCGTGGCCGGCGATTTTCGTTCCGTCGCGGGTTCGATCCTTGGCCACCAAAGACCCTTCGTGTAGCCAAGGCTGATGCACATTAAATCTGTCTGGGTCCAAAGTCCTTCTGTTGGTGTGGTGTGGATGTTAGGAGAGGGGGTGCCAGCCCAGGTATTGTCCTTGTCACTTGACCGTGATTCAAAATTATGAGGTCCATCACAAATAGCCCTTGTGTTGCTTCTAGTGTGACGTTAATAAAAAAAACTAACTAAACTAATTCCCTATAATTAAGTCTCCTATATCATGATGTTTTTACTATATGATTTCCATGTAATGCAGAGCAAAAATCGCAACAATTTTCTTTTAATGCATTTTTTGGGAAAGAAGATAACTCAAATGGCTGGAAATTTTATCTATCGCAGTACTTATTTGATTTGTTAAATTTTCATAACTGACTTTTATGAGGTAATTCCTCTTTTGATCAATTCTAATTACCAGGGAATTTTCCTAAAAATAAGCTAGTAAAGCATTGCTCTTTCTTAATTTATTCTAACATTGGCTTAAAATACTTTAAGGCATATGTGTAATTAAGTTCTTTTGACTTGCTTAAATTTATGTTTTGAAATTGTACAACATTAGAGAACATTTGAGTAAAAAAAATTTATTTGCCTTAATATATACTTAAAAAAATAATAATCTATAAGTTTGAAAAATGGTTGATATAAAAAGTGGAAAACAGTTTAAAAGTAAATATGTCTTGTGGACAAAATCCTAATTTTAAATCGTTTGAAGGATGGAGGAAAAAATACCTGTTGTAAAATCATTATATTTTAATGAATCTACAATTTGGAACTTCTAAGAAAAATGAGAACTATTGCAGGTGGTTGCCCTACAAGCATTCTATATAACTTGTTGGGGGCTTCCATATAACGTGGTATAAATTTCTCATCTATCTTATTTCTGTTTATCTTAACATGATTTCTGTAGAAATATCACGGTTTCCATATGATGCCAAATGAATTTATCGTGTTATAGGAGACTTACTGTATAATTACACTGCTGAAATTTTAATTTTACTAGTTTAAATTGTTTTTCATTAAAAAATTCCAATATTGAAGTTTCAATTCAAATAATTGTAATTAGGTTCTATATTTATTTTTATTTTCTTTTCTTTAAAGCTGGTTCAAGGGCATAAGAAACTAGAATCTTATAAGAATGGCTTCATTAATCTTGCATTACCATTTTTTGCATTTTCTGAGCCTTTGCCTGCTCCAAAACAGAAGGTAAGCTTTCTATCCAAGTTATAATTGAAATTGTCATACATGTGTTGTATCATATTTTATATATTTTAAGTTGAGAACACTGTTAAATGTGCATTAACCTGAATTATTTCCCCCTAGTATTATGATACAGAATTTACCTTATGGGATCGTTTCGAAGTTACTGGCGAGATGACATTAAGAGAATTTTTAAATTATTTCAAGGTAGGATATTGCATTAGTTGATAAATGTTATAATTTTAATTTTTACCTTATAGAAAGCTGATGTATTTTTTCTCTTTAGAATGTACATAATTTAGAGATTACTATGTTGTCTCAAGGAGTTTGTATGCTGTACTCATTCTTCCTCCAAGAACCTAAGCGGCGGGAAAGGCTAGATTTACTGTAGGTTTTTTAAGAAATTAATATTTGTTATAGTTACAATTTAAGAATTTTTTATTTGTTTATTGATGTGTTCTCATTTTCAGTATGAGTGAAGTAGTTAGAAGAGTTTCTAAGCGTAAGATAGAACCCTACATCAAAGCTTTAGTGTTTGAATTGTGCTGTAATGATGCTGATGGTGGTGATGTTGAAGTTCCATATGTTAGGTATACTCTGAATCAACCAATGAGTGAATAGTATTGTCTGTAATAACAATTAAAATATTTAAAAATAATGGTAAGTACATTTTATTTGTGCTATTTATTGCATTGTGTGTGTGAATCCTAAATGTGTGTAAAGTTTAAATTTTAACACTTGGCTACAATGAGATGTTCATACTTAACAGTTAGAGACATAAATCTTCTAATGTTTTTCTACTATAATTTAATATGAATAAATGTCCTGTTATCTTCATTTTTCTTGCTTGTAAGGCATGTAGTGAACTAATCAAGTAAGTCTCATAAAATCAAAAATACATAACCAACAAGTACAAGTGAAACCTCGTTAAAAATTATCTTATTGATTTATATCTCTTCTCTTTCCTAGTGGAAATTTCCTTTTCATCTGAAGTTAAAAAAAATATGAAAATAAAAGGATTTTTTGTGTATAATGATTAAATTGCATTTGAATATAATCCTAAGTAATTTTGAACCCATGTTTTATCGATTCATTAAACTAATTTATTATTTATAACATTCAATTAAATGCTTGTTTTCCAATTATATTTTTGCACTAACTAAAACAAGAAAACATAGAAGAAATGTAAAAGAAAAGATTTAATAGACTTCTGTTTCATTAATGCTATTTTTATGTTCTTTCTAGTGTTCTGTTTCTTTTTTTAACACTAAATCTCTTTGCAAAAAAGAATTTTTTTCATGATATGTTGGTTTTGTTTCTTATTTTTTAATATTTCAAATATGAGTTATATTTAAAATAAATTGAAAATAATTTACTTTTCTAGGTTGCTGAAATTTTGGCAATTCATTTTGTCTGTGGATTTATAACTGAAAACAGGATTACTTGGTTTCTAAAATAACTGTTCCTGTGAAAGTGTGGATAATTAATATTTTTGTCAAGCTTATCATCTTTTATATCCACCAAATTTTATATTTATTTCCATGCTTATTTATGAGGCTAGTTTTTTGGCCAAATATTTTGAAAAATTGTGTTGCAGTAATTTGGAGTCAATAAACTGTTCATCTTTTTTAGTAAGTTTCACTTAACAAAGAAAATAAGCCACTTCAATTATCATACAGACATTTAAAAGACAGAATTGTAATAAACATAAGTTTTACTTCATGTGATTTTTATTTCATAATTTGTCAGATATGATATGTAAGCTTATCACATTTAACTACCTTTGTAGAAACTTTAAACATGGTGATTTTGGAATTTTATAGTTTACAATAAATGTCATTTTCACTTATTTTAACTTAGTTGTCTTGTTATATTTTGAAGATATGTTGCAGAAAACAAATTAAAACAAATATGATTAGTTAATCAAATATTGAGATTTGCATTGCTTTGATAATTTCTTTCATACTCCTACCAATGTTTTAAAGTGCATAGGATCTAATGATAGACTATCGATAAAACATCTCATATGCATTTGATGAAAAGATTAAATAAAAAAATGGCAACTTCATATTCAATCAACCTCTTTTCACTAATGGTACCTAAACTTATATATTAACAGGGATGCAGGACTTTTAAATGCTAAAAAATTTTGCTGTGTAACTTTTTTCTTTAAAAAAAAAAACGAAAATATTTTTGGTTATGAAATTTTCAACAACAATAAAAGACAGAAAATTGTTGCATTTTTTATTTCTTATATTAGTCAACTTTTTTTATTTTAAAAAAATTAGATATAATTTGTGTCTTATGTACCAGTTCTGAGCATGTAATAAAAAGGAACTGGAAACGGATTAAAAGATATGCTTTAGTATTTAGATAAAATTACAAGTAAAAAATAAATTATTATAGTCCAGTTAAGCAATATTAGTTTTATATAACTTTTTTCAAAGAAATATTGCTTTTTTTATATATATATAAAAGTAATTGTGTATAGTTCAGAATTTATGAATCTATTTTTGGAATTTGATTTAAAAGCAAGTGTTCATGATTAATATATGAAATTATTTGTAGTTGTGCACAATTATATAATTATTGGTCCATTCACATAGGAAATTTAAGGCTCATTTTAAATGTAACAATTCTCAGAAAATCATGTTTGTAGAAATTATTTCAGTCTGGCAAATCCTATTTTAACTGGTGGTCATGAGCTCATACATGGTATTCTTGCTGTTGTTTCCTTATTCTACCAAACACCTGCTCTGTGGTGGAGCAGATGCATGTAAAATCTGTCTTGGCTCCAAGTCTTTGTGACATGGTTTGGAAAGAGAGGTACCTGCTCAGGTATCTCCCTTGTCACTTAACCTAGGTTCAGATTATGAGGTCTGTTGCCAATAGCCCTTGTGGCTGTGGTAGCTTAGCGGTCGTGGCCGGTGGTTTTTCACTGAGTTGTTGGTGTGAGCCTTGATGCCACTTTAGAATGATGCATGTTTAATCTGTTGTGGCCCAAAGTCCTGTTGGCATAGTGTGAAAGTTAGGAGAGGGAGGCCCAGCTCAGGTGTCATCCTCATCATTTGACCGAGGTTCAAAATTCAAAGGTCCATTGCCAATAGCCTTCATGTTGCTATTAGTGCGACATTAATAAACAACTATATTGTTCCATTCCTTGGTGATAAAACTAAAATGGGGTTGTATTAAAGGGGAGTAATAAAACACTTATCCAAGAGTTTCCATTTTGATACATCTGTTGTACTCTTTGGTGCCATTTTCTTTTCCATTACCAAGACCTCTGATAGGTTAAAATAAGATCCAACCTCTGATTTCATATTAACCCTTTAAGCAGTTTGCCCATACAGTGTATGTGCTACCCGAAATTGGCCTCTTCTGGTTTGCCCGTACGATGTACGGGCATCGATACTTTCTCCTTTCCTTTTCTGGTTTGCCCGCATTTTTCATTATCTAAAGAGACTATTTAGTATTATTATTTTTCAACAGATGGCGTGGCTTGTCCATGTAAATTAAATGCTTTTCATCCGGGTTTTTCTATGTAGCGGGAAAGCGCTAACTTTTCTTTGAAATTTTTGTTCTACTGTATGCCGTACTTGTGAATTTATGGAAATTATGGATGGAATAGACGACGAAAATACTTTCTTGTTAGATGATAAACTACATTCTGATACAGATATTTCTTCTAATTATTTGGATTATTCCTCAGATGACTCATGCAGTGAGCTCAGCTCTGATGAAGATTTGAGTTCTTTTTTCTCTTCCCCTCTTGGAATTATATTATTTTATAAAAAATGGAGGGAGAATCCACCAATCAAATTATTTATTTTAATTTTCCCTCTCACTTGGAGGGAAAATATATTCTTATGATATTTTGAATATCATAGTATGGTACTTAATTATATGCAATAAAAAAATATGCCTTTTTTGGAAACATTTCTGGTAAAATAATTGACTGCTTAAAGGGTTAATCATTTGGAATTCTTTTTTTTTTTTTTTTTTTTTTTCAAATAAATTTTAAATATTATAAATTATAGGATATTGATATGACATATTGCTCTTTTGCAATTTAAAGATTTCTAAATGCAGACTTAACAAGTCAGCATACATATTTCCCTATATTGTTTTCTCTAAATATGTAAAGAAACCTGGTTTAAAATACAATTTGGCCAAAATTGTGGGAAAAGTGAAATTTTGTGTTAAAATAGCTCATAATTAC
The DNA here is from genome assembly GCA_019974015.1 of Nephila pilipes. Taxonomy (NCBI): domain Eukaryota; kingdom Metazoa; phylum Arthropoda; class Arachnida; order Araneae; family Nephilidae; genus Nephila; species Nephila pilipes. The sequence continues at coordinate 882,016 of BMAW01117680.1, read as the reverse complement.
ACTTTTTAAGGGGAAATGTTATTGTTGCATAATACTATTATGTAATTATTTCAGTGAAAAGAAAATGTAATATATTTATTAAACAACACTTATAAAAAAGAAAGTTAAAACTTGTAGAATGAAAGATGCACTAAATTTATCTTCATGCTAACATTTAGTTTGGAAACTAAGCATATATTATGTTCTTACAAAGCTTTCCAATGGAGTGAACCTACTTTTGTTACTGTTATAACATGAAACCAATACTGAATTCACTTTTCCAACTTCTGTTCAGTTTTGTTCCTAGGTTCCTTCTGTGTAACATTCCTTTAGTCGATTCAGATTTTCAATTGGATTAAAGTTTGGGCTAATGCAACTGTGAAATATTGTCACATAGATGTTGGTTGAATTGAAGACACAAATATCCAAATAACGTGTTTTATTGACAAACTGAGAACAGCTACACTTGGCTGAGAATACATACCTTTATGTGGAATATTCTGGGAGGTTTAAGAAATTGAGAAACAAAGAACCATTTTACTAAACTTTCACATGTACTTTCAATATTGGAGTTCCTTAGTTTTAAATGCGGGAACTTTGGATCTGTTAGAAGGTTTGGTTCTTAACGTGCTTGTGAGCTTTACGGCAATGATTATCATGGAATTACATTTTGTATAGAATATTAATATAATGTGGAGCTAAATCTTGTTCAAAAATAAATGACTCATAGTCTTTAAAAAGATAATTTATGGGAGGTTTCAATTTAGTCTCGGGTATTTTATGTATTTTGAGGCTTTAAATACCCATTAATCACTGTTTCTATTGACATAAAACCTTACATCATGACTTGAGATTCATTAACCTGAGAGAACTCATGCCCTAACAGTAACGCGAAAGAGCATGTTGGGTCAATGCCGATAATCGCTTTTATGCAAAATTTAGAGCATTTATAGATTAAACCTATAACATTTTCATGGCAATATAAAAGAAATGAAAAACATGTATTTATAAAAAGAAATGCTTTTATATATAGAAAACCTTGTTAAGTTGTCGCAACACATAATGTTGAATAAGACACTTAAATAATTTTAAAAGGTAACTAAATTTTTAATACAAAAAGTATACTTACATATGAAGCTACCAACTTAATCTTTTGAGGACAGGGTTGGTTGAGTAGTCGACCACAGAGTTCCTTCCCCTCTGAACAGCTTTCTGAACTCCATGAAGCTCGTAAATGTCAATCACTTTAACAATTGTATTAGGAAGGTTGGGGGGGGGGGATAGACCTCTTTTGTACATATTTATTGAAAAATCCCTTCTCCACTTCTTGTGTCAGTCTAAATCAGCAAAACAAGTAATTCCTTTCATGTAAATTTAGGAAGAATGTGTGCATTAAATATTACATTGACTAATAGTGTCATTTTATGAAATTGAGCTGCATAATTTTGTAAAATTATAAGAAAATAATTATGTTATATGGAAGTTCATAAAATATGCATTCGAGGTAGAAAGAAGAAACATCGTCAAATAATTAAAATTTTAATTTCTTTTTTCAAAATATTTTAATGTTTTAAAATTTCCACTACAATAAATTTTAGTATTTTTAAGTGATTTTTTTCTCAATTTCGCAGACTTGTTTTTTACAAGTCTGTGCATGGGTTTGGTTCTAATAGTGTTATTTATAGGTATGAAATTTTTTTTTTTATCAGATGCTTCAAAAACATTAGAAAAAGTTGCATCTAATTTTGTAAATTTAAAAAAAATATTTATCAAAATCCATATTTCATGCATAGAATTATCGAACAAATAATGCAAATTTACCTGAAATGATTGATACCTTACTGATTACAAAAAAGACTTATTTTAAATGCATAATAGTCGTGAACAATTAAAAATCTAAGTAAAAAGTATAAAAAAATTTGAAGGTGAATGAAATAATATGGTACTCTGTGAAAGAAAATTAAAATAATACAGTTAGAAATATGAAAGTTTGCATATAATTTTTTCTGATATTTTGTCATTTTTAGGGTATCATTTTCCCATAAGTTTACATGAATAAGTAATTTTCAAAAATGGTAAAAATATAATTTGATACAGCAATAAACTCATTCTTGTTTGATAATTTCTTTACATAATCTTTGTGAAAAATTAAATTTTTATCAAATGTTTTAATTATTACTCAAGGGGGGGGGTTGTTTTTTAGTTATACTCATATAACAGTACTTGGAAAAAGGAATTGTAACAAAATTAAGAGATATAATTGAATTATGTGTTGGGAAATATACTATGCTCAGTTGAATGAGTGCTGAACATATTTGAACTGTTCAAAATTTAAAAACTTAAGAAAACACCAGCTGTTATTCACCAATTCTTATGTCATGACTGCGTTAGCATAAAAGAAATCAATAGCATCTCGAGGTAAATTATATATATTTAATGACATAAAATATCACAGTTACAAGGGCGGAAATAAAACAATTAACAGTAACATTTAGAAGGGGGAAAGTTTATCACAAGCTAACTTAAGCCTAGCCCAGGATTGGACATTGACTCCGAAATCCAAGCTCTTCCTGCCGAAAAACACTTGGCAGTTAGTCCACACCCTTGCTACAATGACTTCCATCATGCGGCGCCATCTAGTCCCGTTTTGAAGTTAGCGTGTTATAGTAGTTTATTTATATCAATAATTCTAAAAAAAAATAGACTAATATTATAAACGTAGTTAATTTTTCAAACCATGTATTTTCCTCATTTGTGTTCATTTACAAAATGCTTGAAATTATGCAAGTCCTTTTTATTGAAATTCAACTGATTGATATGCTAATGTTAAAACTTGAGAGAAATTGAAAAAATTAAAACATAAACTAGCAATACGTACATTCTTTCCCTATTTTACTCTTCTAAATTCTTTTTAAAAACAAGTTTGTATAAGTTGAATTAAATTTTTAAACAAGAAAAATACAATATTTGTGGTAAGAAGAAATTTCTGTGAGCACTTTCGTTGCTTATTTTAGTTCTAAAATGCTGTTTAGTATGTTGCATTTCTTGACTTTATCATAATTAGACAAGTTGCTTGCAAATAAAACACGCTACTTCGTTTCCAAAAGAAAAATTTTGAAAACTAATAATGGCATACTGTTATTCTTGGTTGTTAGAACATTTCTGTGGGGGAAAAAATGAGCACGTATTTTCTTTTCATTCGTTGCAAACATTAGAGTTAAAAACTCATACGCCAGATACAACGTCAATACCTTTTGTGTTCAACCATTCTAAGCCCATTTATCTGGATCTTTGAATGCGCACTAAAATGTCTAAAGGGTAGCTTGCTGATAATGTCAGTATCTATCTCCAAAGGGAAACGAGATAATTGTTGTCAGGTGTAATATTCTTTCACAAATGTCGCATTCATTCACGATTTTGTATGTTAGATGTGTCTTTAATTCCTTGTCATCTTTGGTGTCCACCTTATAGCTCCATGAAACATTAAGTTGTTAAATATATGTTTGAGAGTATAAGATTTTTTTTTGACAGTGTGCGTTTCGGTTGCTTCTTGTACAAGAAACTTTTCAAAGAAGATTAAAAACTATTTTTGATCAACAATGAATCAAGTAAAACGGTTGGTCATTCCTTTCGTTGAAAATGTAGGATCTAAAATGATAAATTTTAATGAAGCTTTAAAAAACTTCAGAAATTAAAGTTTTAGCTTTTTTAATGACTGAAAGAATAAAAGTATTTTTAAAACGTCAAAAATGGCAGATTAATGAGCTTCTTTAAGTATGTATTTATCTGCTACATGTAACTTGTTTCTTTTCTTCAGTTTTAAATGTTTCTGTTTTCCAAATCACTTTAAATATTTAATTGTATTAAATAAGTTTTATTATATATTTATGATGGCATTTTTTTATGTAGATAATTCTAATAAGGGGATCTCAGGGATGTTTCCGCTTCATCCTCAAAAGATTCTCCTTTAACATTTATACCCTTCGTGATAAGAGAAATGTTACTCAAAGAACTGAGTTGATAATCTAATTATTATTTTTATTTTCTTTTATCATTCAAAATTCTAAGTATTAGAATTTTAGCAATATATTCTATCTAGGCACACCCAAAACATGCTAATGTAATTGAAATTTTATATATGACAAGCAAACAATTAAGTTCCTCACGAATAACTTTTTATATAGAAAAGATATATTTATCAATTATTTCACTCATTTTGAGGAAGAAAATGTAAGAACGTTCTTAGGAATAATTTCAATCTTTTATTAATTATAGTTCGATAGCAAGCAATTACTAATGAATCAGTAATATAACTGTCAAAAAGCACAGCTAATATTTTTTTAAAAATATATCTATTGACATATAGACCTTGGATGCTTATAAAGAGTTCTAAACTTACATATATTTAATGTACTTTTGCTCTTCAGTAACATATAATGTGCGACTCACTTCACAAATATTTATTTCAGTCGCGGGTTCGATCCTTGGCCGCCAAAGACCCGCCGTGTAGCCGGGGCTGATGCACGTTAAATCTGTTCGGGGCCCAAAGTCCTCCCGTTGGCGTGGTGTGGATGTTTGGAGAGGGGGGTGCCAGCTCAGGTGTCGTCCTCGTCACTTGACCGTGGTTCAAAATTACGAGGTCCGTCGCCAATAGCCCTCGTGTTGCTTCTAGTGCGACGTTAATAAAAACTAAACTAAAACAAATATTTATTTTGAGTTTCATAGAATTAAAAAACATCATCGTTGATTTCGTGGTCGCAATTGCCTAGTGATCATGGTCGCGGACAGCGGTTTTCGTCGAGTTGTGTGAATTCGAGCCTTGATGTCACAAAAAACCCGCCGTCTAGTCGGGGTTGATGAACATTAAATCTGTTGAGGCTCAACGCTCTCCCGTTGACATGGAGAGGTAGGTCCTCGTCACTTGATCGTGTTCAAAATTGCGAGGTCTGTCTCAAATAGTCATTGTGTTGCTTCTAGTACGATGTTAATAAGACCAATCATCGTTGATTCGAGAAAATCGGAATTTTATTGAATATCTATCACGTTGATATATATACTCAGTATTCCCCCCCCCCTTCCTTTTCTGTACAATTTACCTCTTGATTATGCCCTCAGGAGCTTACCACCTACTTTTGGTAAGTACTGGCTTCATGAACTCGAGGGACCTGAGTGATCTTTTTCTCTCCCATGGGGTTTACCGTCTTTGGTAGACGCGCCCTCGGGATACCCTAGCGATCCGTCTCTATTTTCGACCCTCCTATTTGTCTTACATTTTCTCTTTTTATTTTCCTTCCGTCTAGATTACAGATAAAAGTTTCGATTGCTATGTCTACTCGTTTGTATTCGTTTTTGTTTCGACTGCCTTGAATCAATGTTTGTTCATTTCTGTTTTGTACTTCTTTATTGTAGTATGTATTTGTTTCTTTTTTTATTTCGTTTTTCTCTGTTGGCTTTGCCAACTCACATGTTTGCGTGTGCGGCGTCCCGTGAGGAGGAAATTGGATCCTGGGAATACCTTTTGCGTTCCCTTTGGAGGTGTCAGTAAGATAACTCTCTCAAGGTTACCCATGCTTCTCTGTAGATGGGTGGCAGGAGTGGGCCCGCTTCTGTCAATCGGCTGGTGGTAAGTCGCTTTGTGGTTTCATCCACAAAGAGACACTGCTGTAGGGCTAATGCTGCATATAAGGGGTGCATCGGGTTTTCTCGATAAATCCTTGTCCTGGTGCTGCTGTGCTATATACTGGGTGACCTCCAGTTAAATACTGTCCCTGACGTATGACAGTTGACCGGCAACTGTCTCCCTCGTTGGACTCCATGGTGGGTGGTGGCTCTTCAGGATGAATACTTTTCTTCTTTTATGGATCCTACTTCGTGCCTGGGTAAATGTCTTATTTTACCCTAATCTTAATCGATGACATTGCTAAACATTCCCGCTTTCTCATTCTATCTCTATCCAACAATAAAATGCGCTCAAAATCTCCTTTTGCAATACAAAAAGGTTTACAAGGTATCGGTGGTGAATCAAAATCAGTAAAAAAATTGAAATCAAGTGACTTACTAATAGAGACCATCTCTGAAGTCTAGCCGTAACATTAATTCTGAACCTGACCTGTTATGCGCATCCGAAGCGGAAATCCTCGATGGGTTTTCTGATCAAGGAATCGCCCTGGTCAGAAGGATCATTATTATAAAAAGACAATTCTGATTTCCCTACAAAACGTATAATATTAACTTTCAATAGTCCCCAATTGCTTTCGAAAATTAAAACTGGTTGCCTTAACTGCAATATCCGGCCATATATTCCGAATCCTCTGCGCCGTTTCCAGTGTCAGAGATTCGGACATTCCAAAACTGCTTGCAGGGGACAATTAATGTGCTCTAAGTGTGCATCAATTTGACACTCTTCCACTGATTACCAACTGGAGCCTAAGTGTGTTAATTGTTCCCAACCTCGCACTTTTAACTCAACAATATGTCCCAATTGGAAGAACAGATTCAAGAATTAAAATCCACTCGTAATATTACTTACATAGAAGCTAGAAAATTAATAGTTCCTGAACTTCCTCAAACTTATGCATAGGCTATTAAATCTGCTCTTTCAATGTTCACCCATACTGATCCAAATATTACCAGAGTTTTTATGCCCCCCTCTGCAATGTCTGAAGTCATTGCCATCCAATTCCAATGAAATCTATATGATTACATGGATGGATTTGATACAAATGAAATAAATTTATAACGTTTGCAAATTTTTAACGTGTTAACTAAAGATTATGAAATCGAAATATGTGATCATGCTACATACATGTAAACATGTTTTAGAATAGTTGATTTTTGACTAAAACGAAACATTTACTTTGTTAATGCTGTGTTTTGTAATATGTTCAGAGTACAAGTTTCAAGCAACGCCTTAAGATATTGCAAAAGAAATAGTGCTGAAATTGTTAAAATTTTCCCTCATTATTACTCCTATAAAATATTCATGCAAGAAACTTAATTTTGCATATCATAGTTTATGACACTTTTAATATACATAAATTATTAAACTCAATAAAAAATTAAAAACCATACAAGACTTATTCCGCCGCCCCCCTGCTAATTCATTTATGTTATTAATTCAAAATTCATTTATAATATATAACACATCAATCAATAACTCCCGAGACTAACATTGAAAACAACATTTTTTTTGCAAAATTTTTTTTTATTCATCAACATAACACCTTTTGTTAATCACCTTTTAGGGTGATACAATCGTTCCAACGCTTTTCCAAATCTTTTTTTTTTTTTCCCAATATTTTTTTTCCCCGCAAGAAATCTTTTTTGTTGCGAATAAATAGCGATAAACAGCTTTCTGAATCCTCGACTCGTTGCTGTTTTTGTTCCATCGAAAGCAATCGCGGCACCCACTTGGAAAAAACCTTTTTCACTTCACTTCAAAAAACCTTTTTCAGTAAATACACTTCCATATGATATCTTTGTCATCTCAGCAATCTCACGGAGCTTCACTTTACGATCTTTCATTATAATTTTTGTCACTTCACTCACATTTTCCGGTGTAACGGCTTCCACAGGTCTACCCGAGCGTTCCGCGTCATTTGTGTCGGTACGACCACGTTTAAACTCGGCAAACCACCGACAAATCGTTGCTTTTGATGGACAAGAGTCCGGGTAACATTTTTCAATCCATTGTTTCGCTTGCACGGTGTTTTTACCCATTAAAAAACAATGTTTTATCAGAACACGAAACTCGGTTTTTTCCATTTTTTAAACAAACTACAAAACGACTTTACTCCAACCTCGATAACTCAGCTGTTTCTGGTCCGATCGACTTAAAATTTTGAAAGGTTTCAAGCAAAGGTTAGTACTCTAGAAAGATCTGGTTACTGGTTTACTACGAGTGCCATCTCTGGGTTAGTCTCGGGAGTTATTGATTGATGTGTTATGGAAATATTAAGCATAATTTTAAGGATTTGAACTTTTTATTTCACTGTTCAAATTATCTGTTCATTTTTCCATAATTTATTCAGACTTTTAGATGCTAAAATCTTATTTAACATACACTTACGAAATAATCAGTGAAGAGTTTTTGTGCGTATAAATAGATAAGTCAGAATGTCCATGTATTAAGTTATGAAATGATATATTATATAATTTGATAATTATATCATGTAACGGTACTGTGGTCACTGCTTACTATAAATATTGCTAAATAAAATAACTATAATAGTTTCTTCCCGCTTGTATTGCATATGAATCGAATAATTTACTGCACGAAAATTCTAATTATGGTATTAAGATTGATGCAAGGAAATTGTAGGAAAGAACATGACTTCCATTTTTTGAACATATTTCTGAAAGTTTCTTGAATTGAAAACGGACAAGTAATCAGCTTTCAGAAAGAGCTTCCCCTGAAGAAAAAAAAAGGAGAATCATTGGAAGCTAGAGACTTCCTGATTCGTAAACATCCCCGCTGCCCAGCAGAGGCCAACACTCTGCCTAGTCCTTTTGTCAGACGACACTTATAACTGCCAATCATTGACAGAAAAGGGGGTGGCAAAAATTACACACTAAGGAACTATGTTCACCACATTTTTTACGCATTTTAAACAAGTTGATTTTGATTTTCTGACCTTCATAGCGAGGCAATGACATCTTTTCCTTACAGAAGATTTTAGTTTTTTAGATGGAGGTTTCGTAACATGCTCTGTCTGTGTGTTTAATTCACTTTATAAATTCCTAGAAATATTTGGCTGTAATCTTTCTTCAGTGTGTTCCTTTAGAAGTTCTAAGGCAAGATCCTTCAGAAATGGTCTTCTTTTACGGTATTTTTCATCAGGTTTATCCGTTGACAATAACAAAACACGAGCGTAAATATTAGCTGTATTCAGTATACTAAAAATACAACCATTTGCAATCTGCTATTTATCAGAGCCGTAGAATAAGCAGCCGACATTTCGTCAACTACATCAATTGAATCTTTAGTTAGGTTTTAAAAAGTAATTAAGGTTTTTTGGCCTCGGTGGATGTAGCATCTATGGTATCATCATTATGCATAGTTGATAATAAAAGCACACATTTAATCTTTTTCGGAGTATATGACACTAAAGTCATATTTCTGAAATCCGAATAGAGTTGAATACAATTTCCTCCCTGTTGAATTAGTAAACTCCTTCAGTATTTCTCTTTCGTTTATTCTTATTGTCCCAAAAGGAGTAATTCTTTTACTTAGAAGATCCTTAGCAAGATTGACACTCGTGTACCAATTATCAACAGTGAGGTTTCTTCCTGTATTGTAAATAGGTGCAACAAGTCTCATAACAACTTTGTCCGCGGCGTTTTCTAATTAATAGGAACCTTCAGGTTGCAATCCTGCGTTTATTTCTAAATTCCATGTATAAAAAATCCTTGAATCTACAAGAGCAAACATTTTAATGCTGTATTTTGCCGGTTTATTGGATATATATTGCCTGAAAGGGCATCTACCTCTTTTCATTGATTGTGAAGTATTCACCAAGACTGTATAGTTTCTTAAAGTTATTCACAAATAATTCAAACACTGATCTTATTGGCGCAAGTTTATCCAGTTCTTTCTTTTTCAAATAATCTCTAATATAATCGGGTCTGAGACAACATAACAGGAATAAAACTTTTATAACTAATAGTCTGATAAAATATTTCAACTCCTATGCCATAAAAGGACCAGATATATCACATTCACACATGCGATAATTTATGCACATCCACATAGATAAAGAAGTCCAATGAAAGATTTTACTTCAATTAAATTAGTTCTTTCAGCGTCACGTTTTCAATGAAAGTTATCCACAATCTCTTCTATATATTTATTTGTACAGTTCACAATACTCTCCATTATGGTATTATCTAATAGTAATAACCAAGCATCTACTGGCGATGATACATTCTTAGCATTACCGACATTTGCAGGCAATTTAGTTACGATATTATGCGAGAAAGTTCTTATAATTTGTCTTGGTTTATTTTATTCCATTTTGAAATGCCATCTTTTCTAGTACAATATTCATCACAGTTGGATGTATCTGTTGCATCATCTGAATCAAATTCTTCCTCCGATGAAGCTTCATGAGCACTAAATTGCTCTTCATCGATATATTCTTCATCACCATCTTCATTTATTGATTCTTCATTTCAATAGATAACCCCACTTGTAAAGTTTTTAGTGGTTTTCATATCTTCTTTATAACTAAAATAATGTTCATTTTTAAATTCTAACACAAGCGTTATTCGAAAGAAAACCTAAATGCGAGCACACACGTTGGATTCGACAGGCCCGAACAACCAGTTTTTAATCTAAAAACAGCTTCGAGGAATCATCTTCAACGGGATCGAAATAGGGTGACCTTGATAGCAGCCACTGAAAGACTCAGCCATTTTCGCAAAAAGGGGAAGATTTCACATTCAGTTATATATGCACTCGGGCCTGTTTGACCCAACGCGCGTTCTCGCGGGTTAATGGTAGGTATTACGCAATCAGGATGCAAATATTGTTTCGTTTACACCATCATTACCAAACAGGCAGATTCTGATTCCTTCATTTTGTGTAACATTTTCATAATTTCTGCTGTCCGTTAAACGCATTGTACTCGTTGTCTAATCTTTCAACTTTGAGAGAAGATATTGTTTTTGAATTCTAGCACTAAGACCAATTTTTTGCTGTCTCACAGACCTCGGAACTTCACATTGTACTCTGTTTCTTAAATGCTATCATCTGCTTATGTACAACTTTTCTGCCCTTATCAATCTGTTTTGCGTGCGTGTGCTTGTTTATTAATGTCTCCCTGTAAACAGCACATTAGTGATGGACCCTGTAATTTTGAACCTCGGTCAAGTGATTCATCTGAGCTGGCACCTTCCTCTCCAAATGTCCACTCTATGCCATTGGGAGTTGTCGGAGCCATGACAGGTTTCACATACATCATCTTGTTTAGTTTAGTTTTTATTAAAGTCGCACTAGAAGCAACGCGAAGGTTTTTGGCGACGGATCTCGTAATTTTGAACCACGGTCAAGTGACGAGGACGACACCCCCTCTCCTAACTTCCACACCGCTCACATACATCAGCACCTGAGAGTCTTTAGCGGCATAAGAGTTCGAATCCATGAACATGATTCTTCTCAAGGGCTTCCCTTCTTCATCTGAGTACGGGCATCAATTACCTGAGGCTCCTTAGTGGTATTTTTCCTTTCCCGTGGGGTTTACTGTTTTTAGTAAACATGAGAGGCTCGTCTCTGGGATACCCTAATGATCCTTCTCCATTTTCAACCCCTTCTTGTATCCAAAATTTTACCTTTTCTTTTATTTTTTTCGAATACCTAAATCACATTTACGCCTTGTATGGTGCGCTATTGCCATATTTAGCTCTTGCACCATAAAACTTCACCATGACCCCCGAACATGATCACAAGGTTACCATAGCTACTTTTTAGTGTTAATTTCCTTATACGTCTAGGTGAAGCGCCCCCGGGGTACCCTAAAGATCCTTCTCTATTTTCAAACTTCCTTCTTGTCAACCAATTTGCATCTTTTCTTCAATTTCTTCACGTCTAGACCACAGTTAAATCTTGTTTGGCGCAGCATAGCCATATCTGGCTCTTGCGCCAATAAACTTTACACTCACATTCCTTGTACACTTGCAAAAATTTAGAAATATTTTCTTTTGTTATGTTTCCACACGTTTTTCTAAATAAATGTAGTCTTGTTCTTCTAATAGTGTAAATTTACATGATTTTCTGAGTTGCCACTCAACTCTGCGCCATTTCGTATTATTTTTTATCTCGCCAAATGAAAGCAAACTCATGTACAGGTTCCCTAAATTAAAGAACTTAAAAGAAATCAGCCAGCGTAAAAGCAGTAATCTAATACATTGACAGAATCCAAATTATCCTAATTGACATGCTTAACTATTGCCAAATGAGAATGACACCTGAGTGGCTCTCTGAAGAGTCGTACTTATAAACTTCATTAGGATGAAGGTAAAATATAAGAGTTGCACCCAAATGAAAAGTAGACAAGTTGAAAAAAAAATATTTGTATTGGAAATCAAAAAATAATCAGCATAATTGTTGAAGCAATTGTCCCATCATTTCGGCTGCAGGCAATGCCTTAGGTTGGTGTATGGGATGTAAATTATATTTGCGTGTAGAACAACAAAGATTATTATTCCCCTTTCAAACAGGACTTGCCTTCTTTAAGTAGGATCGGGCATCATGACCCCGAGGCACACTAGTGATCTTTTTCTTTTCATGGAGTTTACTCTTTAATTTTTTTTTCTCACGTCTAGACCACAATTAAATCTTGTTTTGCGCAGCATGGCCACATCTGGCTCATGTGCCCAAAAACTTCACTTTCACTCACTCTATTTTCGACCCTTCTTGTGGCTGCAGTAACCAGTGGTCATGATTTCGGATTCGTAGTTGGCGGTTTTCGTTCAGTCGCGGGTTCGATCCTTGGCCACTAAAGACCCACCGTGTAGCCGGGGCTGATGCACGTTAAATCTGTCGGGACTCAAAGTCCTCCCATTGACGTGGTGTGGAAGTTAAGAGGGGGGTGCCAACTCAGATGTCGTCGTCGTCACCTGAACGTGGTTCAAAATTGCGAGGTCCGTCGCCAATAGCCCTCGTGTTGCTTCTAGTGCGACGTTAATAAAAATTAAACTAAACTCCAGTATTGATGCCCGCCCTTCATGAAAATTTTTCACCATTTGTTCACAGCTGTTTGTCCTAAACAGTGCTCAATATTCAACGACAAATTTTCGCGTTACTCTCATCTTTTACTACTAGAAATCGTATAACTGCATGCAGTTTTGCTCTGGACATCAATCTTTATAGCATCAGTTAACACACGAACATGTTAATTGGCTGTACGCGAACTGCAGTACACTCTTCGAACATTCTCTAAAACCCGGTTTTATGGCTCTGTTGTACTTATGACGCTATCCCATGTGTTTACTTTTCTTTTGGGCAACCCTTATACTTAAACAAGTTGTGTTCTTTTTTCTGATTATTTGGTTTTAACTTTTGTGAGAATAAAGATATTTCAACAATCTATTGTGGATTAAAGCCAGAAATAAGTGGTAGGTCGGGCATTGGATTTCATCGAAAGGTCGAGATAAAATGTATTCTTAAAATTATTATTTTTTCAACTTCTAGAGTAATTTGGAACAGGGGCGTATCCGGAAGGGGAGAGGAATGCAGAGGCATGCATCCCACAAGATTTTTTCCGAAATTGAAATTTATTTCAGTATAATTCGTTTATTATACTATTATGAATATTTTTCATCGTGAAGACGGAGGAAAAGATTCTATTGAAACTAAGTCTTGAGACAAGACTAGAAAAGTTTTTTCTCTGTCTAAAAATGTGTCTCTGGGTCAATGCTTGTAGACGAAGAGGTGGGAGAGCATCTTATAGAAGGTGTTCCCTTCTCTCCAACTGTTTCTTGGGAAAGATTTACAGAAGACATTATTTTCTTCCATTTATCCAGATAGTTATCTATGAGCGCATAAAGCAAGTCTTCGTCAGGTCCCTTTGTGAGGTTGAATGTTACACGAGCGGTAATCTTGGCTTTCGTAAACGAACAGTTGTCAGGAAACTTGGGTTAATCTATTTTCTTCTTCTCATATTGTAAACAGGGACGGCTTAAGACTTTTTGAGGCCCTGGGCCCTTAAGAAGAAAATAGGCCCCATTTGCAACCCTTTAATCTAATTTGGTGTATATACACTTACAGTTCAATTAAAGCGATCCATAATAAAATGAGATTTTATGTGAATATTAGTTATCTACATTTTAAATTCACAAAATCATTAATTAGGTCAATCAAAATCAATTGTTAATAATATTTCATTTTCAGTATTCATCAAGCTTAAATTATTCAAACGTGATTGAGTCATACGATTTCTCAATTTAGTTTTGAAAATGAACGCTGACCACTCGCGTTAGTAATCATCATTGATAAGAAAATTCTCATCATTATTTCAATATTGGGAAACACTGTGAATAGTCTTTCATCATACATGTATGTAGAGAGTGTTGATCCCAATCCCAGTCTCCTCCCCCAACAACTGTTCTTCATCTGTATTTGTAGAATTATGTATTTTTCATTAATCTTTCTTTTTTCGATTTCTTCCCTTTGCTTTTTCTTCAACTTTTCATCGCCAATGATCATATACGACTTGAAATGTTGACATTCCAAGTTCAGTTTCTCTCCATTAATGCCTTTATCGTAAAATTTTGATATTTTGTCGCATGTTATTTTAATTTTTGTCTCATCCAAAATAGAAATACTTTAAAAAAATCCAAACATTTCAAAATGCTCCTCATATTTTTATACTACGCGTTTGCATATTGCAAGTTAGAAAGTCGATTATTGGTAAAAAGGTTTCTATTTCAAATTTCTGGTTGTGGCTGTTTTCAAACGTTGTGTCGGTTTCTCTATTTCCTTCAAGGAAAGTAATCTTAACATTTCGTTGTCTTACACACTTGTGAACACTTTGATACCCCTTTATCAAGCTCCTTTATAAAGGATACTTACTTCTTTGGCTTTTGAATCATAATAGTCAAAAGAGTCCCTTTTAATTTTTATATATATCATTAACGATTTTAATAATTTTGCACCTTTCGACGAATCCACATTTTTACTCAGGAGAAATAGATTTACTTTGTCAATACGCGTCAAAATGTCATTCCAAATTAAAATTAAAAAAGTAATTTCTAATTCATTCATCTTAATTTTTTAACAAAAAGTCGAATATCCACTGCCTGTTATTCATCATTTATTAACCGATCCAGGCTCATGACAGTTTCTGAATATTCGGAGCTCAAAGCTTTAATTGCATCTGCGCGTGCTGACCAACGTGTTTTTGATAGGTTTTTCAGTATATTTTTTATTTCTATCAAAATTCAAATTTAATGTTTGTATATTCCAACGGTGGGTTGACAATGAGAAAGAATTACAAAGATTTTGGACAAAATCAGAGTAAATTGTTACATTATAGTTACATTCTGTTGTTGAACGCCAATTAAATTCAAAGAATGTCCTGCACATGGTACGCATATAGCGTATTTATAATTTATTTTTCTTGAAGTCGGGCTTGCAATCCTGAATATTTCTCAGACATAATCGAGGCATTATCGTATGACTGACCTCTACAATCACTAAGGGAAATGTTGTTATTTTCCAAAAATGAAACCACAACATCCGTCTGATACTCTTCAGTATATCTATTAATATTAATAAATTGCAAAAATCTCTCAATGGGTGCACCAATTTAGACATACCGTAAAATAAAAGTTAGTTGGTCATCCTGAGTCACATCAGGAGTAGAATCAACGGAAATAGAATAATATTTAGTTTTCTATATTTCAGTGACGATAGTTTTTAAAACTTTTGACGCCACGACGTCAATGAATTAATCACATATTTTAACAGACAGATAAAAAGGATTACCTTTTCTAGAATTGCAGTACTTTTTAATACGTTCAGTTAAAAATGGATCAAACTTACTTAAAAGTTCCAAAGTGCCTAAATAATTTCCGTTATTTACTGAACCTATAGTATCATTTTCCCCTCTGAAAGGCAGTCCTCTTTAAGCTAAAAATTTTATTAACAGCCACTATTATCTTTAGCATTCTTTCGAACAATGGCGTTCATCATTGAATTGCATAATAAGTTGGTTGTCTAACTGTAATCGACTAGATAACTGTAATCGACTGTGGTAGTTCATCATACACTTTCTGTGTTCAGATGCGTTTTAATGCTGTGAAATAGCCGTACTTGCATGCTTCCAATCATTGAATACGCTACTGCTGAATGTAGAATTGGTAGATGAAAACAATTTACATGCGAAACAGTATACTTTTCCTTGTGATCGAGAATATATTACCCATTCATGGTCTACAACCTCACCATTGCGTAACTCTTTTTGGACACCATCATAGACAGGTATCTTGTATTAGTTTAATCTTTTGGTTCGTTGTGTACACGTACTGATTTTTCAAAATCATCATGTTTGTTGGAACAAATTAACGGACCTTTCTCAGCCTAGTAAAACTGTAAATTCTTGTCAATATATGAAGGAAACAGCCCTGGATCAGTACTTTCAATAAAAATATTTGAAACGTCATCAGTTACTATATTTATTTCAATAGGTCTTATAGTACCTTCTCGGATACTTAAATAGTCTATTCCTCTCTGTCCTTCAACTTCAGGTACATTATTGGATATACTGATAGAAGTTGTAGAGACAGATGTAAATGTAAAATTTGTATTAATGAAAAATTGGGTGAATTTCGGTAATTTATCAATAGATTCCTGCTTTTCCTTCGATCTTTTGTGTTTCGCAATTCTATTTTCAAAACGTTTCATTCTGACTTATCCTGATTCTGGAATAATTAAAATAAAGTAATTGTGGTGGCTTAAAATAGGTACTTATAACTTTGTTATAATAGCAATCAAATCTTTATTTTATATCCATATGTTCTTAAATCTACTGAAACATCGGCATCACAAAAGGCTTATCCTAATTTTGTTCAAGGGATTACAGAAAGAATTTCCCCAATGAAGCACGAATACAATAACAGTAAAATTGCGCATTCGTTCACTGATGTCAAGTTCTGGACACAAGGATGGCCACAATTGCAAAAATAACACAATTTATTATAAATGAAAGAAATCACAAATTGAGTAAATCATTTTAAAGAGGCTACAGAAGCCAAATACACGTTCTAATTGCGAAAATTACAATCAAAGCACATAACTTTGTTTTCCATCGGCTACACCCTACGCCGTCTGTACAATTCAACTTTTTTTTTTAATGTGCAATAAATATTTGTAAAATATCTTAAATCTCAAAGAAATACAATTCAAAAATAAAAATATAATTACCTTTTGCAGTTTCAAAGAAGTTAAATTTAAAGGAATGAATTGCCGATTTACAACTCTAAGCCACTTGTTTCTTCGGAAAAGTGTGATTTCCTTCAGGGTCATTTCAATCCTCTTTTTATTATCCCTGAAGCTTATCATAAAATAGGGAATGGGATTTTGTCACTTCTGTTGGGGGCTTAAGTATATCTCTTGTCCATTCATGAGCGATCCTTAACTCATATGTGAAAATAAATAAAATGTCTTTGGGAGGAGTGTCTGTTATGTCTGTGACTGCCCTTCCCACAGCAGCATTTTTATCAATAAGTTGGATATATCTCGCTTTAGAAATAAAACTAATATTTTCCATGATTCTCAGCAAACATTGTAAACAGAAATATTTAATAAAGAAGTAACTTCCCGGATATAACTGTCTTCAACTAGTCATATCCGGGAATAACATTTGATGATTAAAATTATTCTTATTGAGGCCAAGTAGAGAACGAGACGAGGCCCCCCTCAAAGGCGAGGCCCGGGCCCAGTTGGCCCATGCCTTAAGACGTCCCTGATTGTAAACTTTATAACTTTTAAAATTGCTTGATTTTTCTGAATCGACAATAAGTAAGAGGAAACAGCTGTCGCTTTTTAATTTTTTTTAATTATGATGAAAAAATTCAAAATGACAATTTGTAGCAGAAATATGTACATTAAATAACAGCGAAGAAGTTAAAAATCGTTCATCTGAATCGGAAATATAAGTAAAAAGCTCAATAATTCCTTATTCATCAGAAATTACCTTAACTGATATAAAAATGACACCGCAATCTGAAAAATATGACAAATCAAATGACGTCAATAGCCATATATGAGTTTCCGAGTTCTATATTTGGTAATGAAAAAGTGATGAGGAAATTTACGATATTACGTACTGGAAGAATACCTATGGCCCACTTATTCCAAAATCGAGGATGGAATTCACTGTAAGAATTGTATAAGTATTTTTTTTTCTGCATGGAATATGTAAGCAAATCAGTCAACAGATAACCTTTTCGTTTGTGCTCTACTTGGATTTTTTTAAGATTCATTTGTTTTAGAAATATGCTGTAATGTTTATAATTATTGTCATAAAATTTTTAAAAAAAAGTGTCAGTAAACGGAAATTTGTTTACTGTGCCTGTCAGCAAAACAGTGAAATCTAATTTCTTTCTTTTACTATTATTTACGATTTTACTTTTCGATTGCTAGTAAACACACACTTACAAAACTGTTCACATGCCCTTAATCCAAATACTGTATGTTTTAGATTATAAAAAAAATTTATTCACAAAACTCCCATGTACTTAATCCAAATACATTAGAATCTATATAAGTAAAAACTACTCACAAAACTGTCCACATACTCTTAATCTAAATACATAGTATATCAGTTTGCTTCAGAAAACACTACAACTAACTAACACAACAGTCAGTGAAGAGGTTAACTTTTGCATCTTGCCATTAAGTAAACGAATGTACTTAAGAAACAATAAGCCGTCGCTCAATCATGCTTGGAGTTTTCTAGTATACAGGCGGGCAGAAGAGGAGAGTATCGATAGATCAATTGTTCAGGGGGACGGGGGAAATTGGTGCAGTGTCTTGTCTCTGCACCCGCAAACAATACCGTTGACTCATCGTCAGTCAGGCACACTGCACTGCCCGCTCTTCGCGTCCCCCCCCCATAAACATTGTAGTATGTTCGCTATAATTTTAAAATTTTCTCTTTTTTCCACCTTCCATTTATTTTGCGCCCTAAGCGCGTGTTTAAGCTGAAAAGCGGACCTGAAACAATTGCTCTACAATAATTTTTTTTATATTGAGAATTGTAAAGATATTAAAGCCACTTCAAAAACATTCTACATTATATGAGAGGCATGCTACACAAAACTGAAATTTTAAGCCAAAAGTTATGTACAATAAAAGAGTCTCGTCAGTTTGTGTGTTAGAAATGATGAATGGTAATGTAAAAGGAAATGGTTGAATTTTTAAAATGAGTATTTTCAACATTTATACATTTGCTTAAATAATTCATATTTGTTAGTAATTTACAGCTGAGAGGTCACGATCGCGAACTAATGGCCGAATTGTTTTCATCGTATCGTTACGCCTCTATAGATTCATCATGTAATGGGAATGCATGTTAAATCTGTGGATTCTCAATGTCCTCACGTAATAAACAACTATCAAATCCAAGAAAAGTTGAAGCTGGAGTCCCTCAAGGAGGAATCCTCTCAACCACCTTGTTCAATTACTACGTGAGCGACATCCCTAAACATCAAAATATGCATGTATGCAGATGACACTGCGATACTAGCAAGACACTACTTTTCACCAAAAATAGGTCAAGCACTAAACGAACACCTACAGAAACTAGAAGCATGGTACTCTACTTGGAAAATAGCCCTGAACGTTTCCAAGACAGAGGCCGTCTTCTTCTCCAGAAACTATAGCAAAATAGAACCAGACATTTTTCTGGAAAACTAAAATATACCCTGGTCTCTAGACACCAAATATCTTGGTGTAACGTTGGATAAAAAAAACTCACTTTTAAACAACACGTTCTACGAATTAAAAAGCAGTATAATTCTGCAGTAAACAATATTTCCCCCCCCTTATTTCGCGTAAATCTACATTAAGTAGACACAATAAATTGCTTATCTACACCCTGATACTAAGACCTATCCTGACCTATGCTAGCCCAATCTGGTCGCATTCTGCTGACACAACACTAGATTTATTAGAAAAATCCCAAAACTCCACCATTAGAATGATAGTAAGAGCACACTGGTACATGAGAAACACAGACATCAGATACTCAATTAAATTCCCAACACTTAAAAACTTCATTAAAAAATTATCAGAAAATTTATACCAAAAAATTGATACCTCAAGCAATAAAACCATTCAAGAAATAGAAAAGTACACCCCACTCGGAAGCAACCCACAACTACACAGACCACGAGAAATTTTAATTCTTTAATTTCACTTATATTACAAAAACACTGGTAACACAAGCACACTCCTCACAAAATCTCACCCCTACGCACCCACCTATATATACAGAATTAACACACCACACCATCGACCAATCACAGAGCGCGCTCTCACTGCGACCAGACTGAACAAGCAAGCAGGAATCCAATAGACTAATGCTGCAATATCCTAAGCCTAAACTCATGAATTTCAGCCATCTTCTCTTTTGGATTAATTTTAACACAAGTACTTCAACTAGTTATATTCTATTATTAATAATATACTGCTGTTTGTAGAAAATGCAACACCATGAAAGAATCATCAGAATCAAATGAAATTTAATGCAGAAACGACTTGTACTGATACAAATAAATGATGAAATTTTCAAAACAAAGGAAACAAATTAAGCGTCCGAAATCAGTATTTGGTGCAGCCACCATGCGCTGCAATAAGTGCTGCTATACGACGTGGCATGGAGTCAAACAGATGTTGAATATCTGCTTGAGGAAGAGAATTCCATATCGCTTGTATGCGCAACCAAAGTTCGTCTTTGGAAACTGCAGGACGCGGATCACGAGCGAGACGCCGACCAACCATATCCCACACGTGCTCAATAGGCGACATATCCGGTGAATAAGCAGGCCAAGGAAGAAGTTGCATGCGTTGTGCTGAACAGAAGTCTCGAACAGTCCGCGCAACATGTGGGCGTGCATTATCCTGCTGAAAGATAGCTCCAGGGATGCCTTGAAGGAAAGGAACGACTTCGGGCTGTAGCACTTCACGGACGTACCTGTTGCTATTGAGATTACCCTCAATTCGTATCAAATTGGATCGTCCATGATACGAAATCGCACCCCAGACCATAACTCCGGGTGTTCGACCACTATGTCGTTCAATAATACACTCAGGAAGGCAGCGTTGACCGGCATAACGTCTAACACGAACACGGCCATCATGGGTCCACAAATTGAAGCGTGATTCATCTGAAAAGACAACTTGGTGCCAATCAGCTCGCCTGTCTCTGTGCTCAAGAGCCCACTGCCGACGCAGCCGTCGATGATTCGCCGTGAGGGGAATCCTGTATAAAGGCACCCTTGCACGCAATCCACGGCGCAGCAGACGACGACGAATTGACGAAGCCGACAATTGTACACCTGTAGCAGTAGACCAACGTGCTGCCAGCTGCCTGGAGGAAGCTGTGCGATCATTCACCGCCATGCGGAGCAGGTGTCGATCATCGCGCTCTGACGTCACCTTCTGTCGTCCAGTGCCTGTTTTTCGAGTTGTTCGGTGCTCGTCGGTCCACTGCTTCCAAACTCGCATCACTGTGGAACTGTTCCGCTGCATACGAGCTGCTATTGCGCGATAGGAAAATCCTCCTTCTCGAAGGCCGATTATCCTCCCTCGTTCAAACTCCGTAAGTTGGTTGAATTTCTTATTCTTCCGTCGTGGAGGCATACTCAGGTCTCACTAAACGTTTGCCACTAACAAATAATCATAGACTTTTTTCAACGTCCCGCTACAGCACTTTATTTATACGCTTTCAACATCAATTCAGAGGGCGCTGCGCGCGCCGCGCACGCGCGATGGCTCTGAAACTTTATTAATTTGCATAATATCCTATAATTGACATTTGCTGCGAATTTCATTTGATTCTGATGATTCCTTCATGGTGTTGCATTTTCTACAAACAGCAGTTTATATATTCAGCATATTTTTCAAAATTAATTTAATATTGTCTAAAAAGCTATTGCAATGTAATTTTATTTTACTATCTTAATATCTAAATCTTAACTTCTGGGCAAGTGTAAAACCAAAATTCAGTCTCACCTCAAATAATGGCCAATTCACAGGGGATTAAAGCCCGAGAGGGTTATGTTCCCCGACAAAAATAGTCGGTTTGGTTTGGCGGGCAGTATATTCCAGCCATCCATTCATTGTGAATAGCCCTCTAGTGGCGAAATTTAAAACGAGTCACTGTTAGTTGTGCTGCGAGAGAGTATGGTCGCATGAAGAGCGACTGGCATTTTGCGAATGTTGAGAAATAAAAATGTAAAAACAGACATGTGGAATTTATTGCGAGTGAAAGAAACAACGGTCCATCGAATCGCGAGAGTATGTGTGTGTGTAATTAACATCCTCTCCATCGGATTTGAAAAGATCTGTATGAAAGAAAATTGTAAATCCATAGAGCTATTTTTCCTGTGATAACTAGCTGTAGACATTCATATATAAGGCCATATAGATACACAGAATCATAAGCACTCTTGATGTCCAAGCTAATTCCTACGAAAAATTTCTTTTGCTATTTAGCATCTACTATAACTTTATTTATAAGGTACATTGCAGTTCTACAGTCTTTGAAAGGAACAAATCCATAATGTTGTGGATGAAATTTTCTTTCTATTGTCAGAAAATCAGAGATGCGACTAGCTACCGTTCTTTATTGCTATATAAGAGAGTATTGTAGTTTTATCTTTGCAGGGTTTTGAAATCAGAATTACGATTGAATGATTCCAAGATTGAGATACAATCGAATTCTGAAATATAGAAAATAATCGAGAATGACGACACGTTGACTGTTATTCAAATTTCTGAGAAAGGAAGCTGTAATGCGATCTGCTCCTGGAGTATTGTTTTTGGATGCTTGTATAGCCCTATTTAATTCCGAGATAAAGAACGGTTTATTTAGTAAATTGTATTCGTTGTTGAGTAAATCTAAAGGAAGCGGTTCTTGGGAAATATTATATGCAAAGAAGTCGGCAAATATATTGGCATGAATTTGAAGTTCTGTGATATATTATGTGTTATATTAACTTGCAAAATATTGAAATTTGATTCTGGATTCTTATGAGCAGAAATTTTTTTCAGAATGTAGTATAATGTTCTTTGATTAGAAATATTGTTACGTATTGTGTCCCAATATAATCACTATGCCTTTTATGTGGGAAATTTAAGCTCATTTAAATATTGCTTATAGTTGTTCCTCAGTTGAGGCGAAATATCACGAATGGCCTTTTTTCGGAAATATTTTTTGAGCTTGAAGAAATTATTACAAGTATTGTTCCACCATGATGGAAATGATCTGTTTGGCATTCTAATATCCCGAGTATTATTTTTAATTATTATAGACATGGTTTCAGTTAGTTGTATCATGTCCTTCTCTTGGTTGGTAAATGTATATTGAGCTTGTTTCATTACTTCTTGCCAATCTACTCGTTTTACATATTGCTTATTCTGCTGGAATAATGAGAACTCTGTAACAATAGGGTAATGATTGCTTTCAGAGGAGCAGTTTAGAACGTAAGTGTTGGTATGGCTTGAATAAGTTCATGAACATGAAGTAAGATCTATTAAAGATGCTGTACCTATATTACTTCTATGCGTGGGAACAGTGGTATTGAGGATAATAAAATTTGAGTCGGTTAACCAATCGACAAAGTCATTACTATGTTTAGTAGAGTGATTGGATCCTTACATCTGACGATGGAGTTTAAAGTCCCCGAAAATGAAGGCCGGATCTGTTATCGAATTAATGTATGATTTTACTAATTAGATGTTTAATCCTTTCGGCGAATAGATAATAAATAGAAAGAAAGATTTCTTTATTTAAATTTTGACAATTAGTATTTCGAGATCTGGCATTTGTGTTATTAGAGTAGGAACTTGTCGGGCAGGGATATTCTTTGGAACTGCAATTAGCAATCCTCCTCCGGGTTTGTCTGTTCTGTCTAATCTGAAAAAAAAATTTGTTTGGAAAATTGAGCCTGTCCTCGTCTTTTAAAAAGGTTTCCTGAAACAGCCAAAAATCTGTTTTTGAGAAGGGAGGGATATTTAACCATATAGATTTATTTTTTAGGCATCTACAGTTCCACTGTACAAAGTTCATAAATGAAAGAGGAAAAAAAAAACTTTTGCAACACGTAAATTATATCTTTCCCTCAAGGATGTATCGCTAAATTATAAAAGAAAGCAAAATTCATAATCTTTAGTACTATTTGGCACGATGTATAGAACATATATACAAACTTGTTTATTTAATCCATTCTTATCCCCTTTTTTCTGTGTTACTTGGTACTGCCTTATTATAGGACATAGATGAAATTTTACTACTGTTTCCTTTATGTGTCTGTTTTTTTTTCTGGTTGGGGATGTTGTAAGAGTCCCGATTTCCAAGATATTGCTTAAATGTGTGAACATTGTTTCTAGGGATTTTCGAAAAACCTCCATTAAAAATGCTGTTTGTTTTTCCAATATAGTTTGAAAGGAATTTAGCATTTTTTTCAAATTTTTGATCATATTTCCTGCATATTATCAGCTTGTGACTGATTTCTTAATACCACGAAATAGTTTTCAGTAATAGTAGCTCGAAATCTTCGTCCAGCTTCCGGTAGTGTTAAGTGTTGTCTGCTTTTCGATTCCAATATTTGCTTTTCTTCGATATATGTATAGGACATGTTGGCGAGTAAGATGTATGGTTTTTCTTACATTTGATGCAGTTTTTAATAGCTCTACATTCACCTGTATGAGATGCGCTGCAATTTACGCAAGTTTGTGGTTTTTGACAAAATCATGATTGGTGAAGGAAACTAAAGCATTTGGAACACTGTCTAGGTTTATCGAAGAAAAATTTAATATTATGGTCAATGAACCTGAGTTTCATGTTTTCTGGTAATATTGTTCCTAGTATGGTTATCAATGCATGTGAAATATTTGGGCTTCTCCAGGATTTGAGAAATCGACGTATCTTTATATTGTTTGTATTTTATAATTCTGTGGCTACATCTATTAGTGTTACATTAGTCGGAATTCCTAAGAGGAGAAATCTAGAAGTGATTCCTTCCCATATGAAGTTGGTCTTATTTGAGATATATTTTCTATTGACAAAATTTGTCCTGCACACACAGGGTCTGCAGTAGAAAGTTTAATTTTACAACTTCTGGTAAAGGACATGCTTAGGATGTTCGAATGATTTAAAATTTTACTCTTAATTTCTTGTGTGTAATATTAGAGGATTAATCTTCGGAATGTGAGTGTCTCTGAATATTTTCCAGTTGAATATTAATCTCGAATATTTTCTTACTTTGTGATCGTTTTATAAGTTCTTTATCAATCAAAGTTATTTTGAAGAATTTTTAATTTTCCGTCCCTATCATGATCTCCATAGGAGGGTGGCAACTGTTCGTCTATATCTGTAATCACAATATACGAAAATCCCAGATTGGATCTATTTGTTACGAAAAAAAGAAATAAATATAGTCTTACCAAAATGCTGGTATAGCAAATATTAGAAACCACATTTCTTGTGGGCAAAGAAAGAAACACAAAAAGGATTGAATGAAACTTGAAGGAATTAAAGTATAATGGTGCAAGAGTCAAAAATCATTCGCCACACACACCTCCAAAAACCTTTGATAAGTGCAAAACATGAAATGAAAATCCTTTTTCTTCCTTCAACGCGTGAACTAAAAAGTTATCAACAATGGCTAAGTAGTTTCAAAATGGCGCATTAAATTTTCAAATTAAAAGTTTTACAAAAAATCGAAAAATCTATATAATAGGTATTTTTATTCTAAAAACTGAAGATCTTATTTCTACTTTTTTAAACTTTATTTAGATATTTTGTAGAGTTTATTGAAAAGTTTCAAGCTGCATTACCTCTTCGAAGTTAAACCACGGTCAAATGAGGAGTTTGAAATCTGAGCTGTGCTCCATTCCCTGTACATCTACTAAATAAGACGATTCTCATTTATTTAAAATACTATTTTCAGAAGCGTTGGTAATTCAAAAAATTTATAACTTCTTTGCTTCATTTCTTATTACAAGAAAAATATGCTCAATGTTATTGAATACCTTTTTTTAAAAAAAAATTGTAGGAAGAAAAACGAAGATATATATATTTATGTTTCATTTTAGATCTCAATAGATGGCGCTACGTAACAACATTAGCCGCTCCTTCAAAGCATTTTTTAATACTATAGTAACTGACGTATATCAGTTGAATATTGTGTAAAAGTTTGTAATTTAGTGCAAGTTTGTGCGTTAATTTTGTTCGTGATAACTATTCAATTATCTCATTAGTTATAAAAATGGCTGCAGCACAAATTGATGCAAAATTGTTGGAAGACATTGAAAATTATGTGAAAACAAATAAAGTTATGATTTTCAGTAAATCAAGATGTCCCTATTGCCATAAGGTGAGTTGAACTTATATTATTTCTCTCTATTGAAATCAATTGAGATATTTGAGAAGATTCATTTGATGCCAATTAATGCTGGACGTTGTTCAATGTAATTTATAAGAGTATTCGAATTAATTTATAAATTTATCTGAATGAATGTTACTTTTTCAATATTTTAAAGTTTTCGAAGTTCACTGTTTTAGTATTTACATTATTTAGTATACCTGCAAAGTATAATTTCGTACTTTTTCAGAAGCTTTTTAAACGATACAGAAGTATCTTCTTTAAATTAATGAATTTTGGGCTTTTTAAATCTACAATTTTTGTCATGTCACCATTTTTTTCTCTCATAAATATCAATCTTATGTTAACTGTTGTTAATATTCATTTTATTTCCATATAGCTGATTAGTAAATAGATGCATGAGATAAAAACTCTGAAAAAATGTGTAATGCATTATTAATTTTTTGTACGAATTGGACCTGAGCGATAATTATGCTGCAAAGACAAAATGTGACGAGTAAAATTTGTGCTTTTAGATACTTTTTCTTTCAAAAACAAAGTTCATAGAAATAAGTATTTAACTTGAAATAAATAAGTCATCCATAACGATAATTGTGTGGTGCATTATTTATTAATATAGTTATAGTATTATGTGCAATATTGTGATTAGCTTTTTTTCTTTAAATGTTGTATCTCACATATGTATATATTCGAGAAAATGAAATGTCTGTAATAAAACATTAGTCAGCTGAATTGTAATGTACAAATAATAATAATTTTGTTTGTTTGAATATAGGTGAAGGAACTATTTAAAAAATTGGGTGTGGATTATTTTGCACTTGAACTGGATACTTTGGGTAAGAGTTTAATTGTATTTGAATTACTTATACATAGTTTATTGTTTTTTTTTTAAGAAAAATTTATTGAAGAATTTTCAAGTATTATTAATTTTTTCCATTGTAATGAAAAAAATTGAGCATTTTAAATATAATAGCAAGTATAAATGTTAGTTTTTTTACAGAATTTAGATCTATATTTTATACTTTTTTTTGTGTGTGATAATTTTTTTTTATGAAAAGAATAATGAATGAATTATTCTTCTAATCTAAAATGCCTAAAAATCTTTAAAGATCTAAAGTGCTCTTTTTTTAATATTTCATTTTATTCAACAATATTTTATCAAGTATTCATTATCTTCAATAAAGTTTTTGTATTACCAACTTTCTTTGTAATTACTTGTGAAAGCTAAATATTCAGAGACTAATAAATAACATTGCTTTTCAAATATATTTATTTGTATAATCTTAATAATTCAATAATTTTTGATAAATCTGAAATGTGTATGGATTTTGCTTCTTATCTTATAATGTTTATTGAAAAGTTAGAGCTTTGGAGTCATTTGTCAAATTTAACATCTGCATTTTTATTTAAGAGGGTGGTGATAAGCTACAACAAGCGATGGGCAAGAAAGTTGGTCGCACATCAGTTCCTCAAGTTTTTATTGATGAAGAGCATATTGGTGGCTGTGATGATACGATGGCAGCTCATGAAAGTGGAAAATTAAAAGGATTATTAAAATTATAAATTCAATTCATAGGAAATGTGTTTCCGACAATGTTCCAGATTATTCCATGTTAAATTTATATTCATCTTGTTCTACTTAATATGTGATCTGTATTTATTAAAATGGTTTCATTTTCTTAGATAATCATGATATATTATTTATGATCATATTTAATCCAGTTGATGTGGATTTATATTAAAAATGATATTTGAGAAAAGGTATTTTCATTTTTCTTGCACTTTTTTTTTTAACTTTATCTGTACTATTGATTTGAGAACTGTAATATTTTTTTAGAAATATTTTACATTTACTGATTTTATATTTATTTTTGCAGAAGTTTTTTTTTTTTAATATCTGAAGTGAATAATTCTTTTCTTTTCTTGTGCTTCACAAGCCATTACAAGGCTATATTTATGAGATTGATTATTATAACATGTACTCAATGTTACTACAAATAAGCAAACTTATTTTATGATGATTTATAATTTATGATTAATCATGATATTTTGGACAATAAACGACTTTATTCTGGAATTTTTAATGTTTTTATTGTGTGTACCTAGAACAAGAATGCTTTATTTAATAATATGTTACATATTGAGATTTATGAAGTAATTATTTTAATGATGTTGATAGCATCATTCTTGGGATTATTCAAAGAGAATTTTATGAATCAGTATAGATACAAATAATGGAAAGATTTTGCTGTCAAATATTTGCAACTCTTAATGTATAAGAATTTAATTACAAAGTGTTTAAAAGGTATTTATAAACATTTTCTTCTTAAAATATTCAAATTAGGATTTTGAAATTTATAAGAGATCTAATAAAGTATAACTATTTTTTTGTTATGTATTTTGTCAAGGAAATACAAACATTGCTGAATTTAATTTTGTTTCAAAATCCGATAAAGGCTTAAGTTCAAAAATGCGACATATGACAATTATATTATGGTGAATCAGTTTTGGAATTTAAAATAAGGTTTTAATGATTTACTTGCATTTTATTTAAATATAACAATTTTGTTTCCAGATTAGATTTTTATTTTGATAGACAAATATTTTTTAAAATTGGAAGATCTAAGAGGGAGGGTAAAATTATCTGTATACAATTCATTTCTTAATATTTTTTTCGAATAGTGTATCAAATCTCTTTACATTTGGTCTTAATATTTATTCATGTTCATTGGTATGTATATATATATCAGCATTAGCTGTGTTTTATATTTCTTAATCTCGGAGCATATGTGGAAAACAAAAATTAATGTTTGAAATGCTTAAGGTGCTTTATTTTTATTGGGGAATAGAATTATATAATTGAATTATTCATTAATGCAATATAAATGTAGCATATGAGTATGTTACATTGGAAGGTTGAATCCATTATATTTTTGAAAAGTCGTAAGACAAATTTATATATATTTTCTAAATTTCAGGAATCAAACTTGCTATATATCATCAGAGATGTTGTGCTAAAAAACATTTTTACATTAACAATGAAAATTGTTTGTAAATAAATGTGTTCTTGCATGTATATTAAAGTAAATGCTGTTATATAATGCATTAGATCCAATCAAATGAGCTTTTTCGATTTTTTTAAAATTAAACTTTCACGGATGCTTACTTGATGTGTGTGATACAACCATACGAAGTTTGCTCAAAAAAAAGTGTCTTCTCAGAGCTATTTAAAGTTAATCTTTTGTGTGCAATTTCTGTGGGAATCATTAAAGGAGTGTGTTCATAATAAGCAGATAATGTGGCATAAAAGCACATTTTCACCTGAATCATTTGTATTACAAAATTTGATTCCTTGGTGCAGTGATTACTAAAGTGGCATTCTGGGTGCATCTTCACACTCAGAATTTCATATTTTTATCTCTTATGATTAGTTTTACAAAGGGTAGGACACCATTAAAAATCTTAGTTCAAAACAATTTGAGGAGTTGAAACATTTGGGAAACAGTGACACAGTGTTTGTATGTCTTATATTTTTGCTTTTAAAAATTACCATCAGAAGTCTAAAAACCAATAGAAATTTTTAACATGATTGACGAAGTTAATTATAGTATTGAATATATTGTTTTCAGAAAGCATGTCAAACACACAGTTTAGACAACATTACAGCATGTAACAATTTTATTAAAAATACAACAGCTAAATTTTAAAAATATTTTAATGTACGTTATTATTGATAACAAACTGCAATATTTGCCAGTGAACTATTATTAGTCATGTTGAATGGATGCTCCATTTCCTCCACTTGTAGCAGATAATATTTTAACGAATATAATAAAATAACATCCATTACTCATCTATTGCATGGCCAGCGATTTTTGTTTCGGTCGTGGGTCGACCCACCGTGTAGCCGGGGCTAATGCACGTTAAATCTATAGGGGCCCAGAGTCTTCCCGTTGACGTGGTGTGGAAGTTAGGAGAGGGGGTGCAAGCTCAGGTGTCATCTTCGTCACTTGACGAAGGTTTAAAATTACGAGGTCCGTCGCCAACAGCGCTGATGCTTGTTAAATCTGTTCGGGGCCCAAAGTCCTCCCGTTGGCGTGGTGTGGATGTTAGGAGAGGGGGGTGCCAGCTCAGGTGTCGTCCTCGTCACTTGACCGTGGTTCAAAATTACGAGGTCCGTCGCCAATAGCCCTCGTGTTGCTTCTAGTGCGACGTTAATAAAAAACTAAACTAAAACCGTCGCCAACAGCCCTCGTGTTGCATTTGAGGGCGACGTTATTAAATAATCGATGCGACTTATTATTACAAAAATGAAATCCACATTATATGAAGACAAATGAGTTTTTAAGACACTTGAAATGCAGAAATGAATTTTAATTTATCGTTTCGAATCTGCAACATGATAACAATGTATTCGAAAACATTTCTTGGCTGAATTTCAAAAACGATACTGATTTCTTCATATAAAATGTTTCATCTATATCCGAGGGAGGAGAAGGGCCGAATGTGTTCTAAAAATTCCTTTGCAAGACATTGTCCGTTACTTTTACTTCGTAGTAGTAAAGAAAAAGAGGGAAGGGATTACATTCTTATAGCATGTGTTGTTATGTATAAAACTAATATTTTTTTTCTTCTTTTTGGTAACAAATTGATTGGAATGATTTTTACCTCTGAGATGTGTAAATACATTTTAAGGATGAAACACACCTAATGTTAACGATTTTTAAAATTCTCATTCATTATTAGAAGCTTTTCAAGAATAAATACACAAAGTTGAGATAAATGATTGACTCAAAACAAGAGAAACGTGAAGTACTTTCTTTTACCAAAGAAAACGTTAACGCGTGAATTAATTTGTGGAAGAAAAAGAGGAAAAAATGCTTCCTTTTTCGTGCGATAAGCGAGCAGGATACTCACCTGCTGTCTTTTGTAACCAATATTTTTTGTTTGTATTACTATTTATTTGAAAGATTTAAGACGAAATAGCATTTTCATTTTATGCGAAATCAATTATCACGCGTACCATGTTAGAGAAGACGATATTTTTTGAAGCGTATACATTTTTTTTTTTTTTTTTGCATGGCTATTTAGTAAAAATCTCACGAATACATCGTTATGTAACGCGACACAGACAAGGAAAATAAGTCACGTTTTATTTTGTAAAAAGCCTTAATGCGTAGTTTGGTATAGGATAAAAATAGCACGTGTTTTGAAAAGATTACCTCAATAAAAAAAATGATTACATTTTTTTTTTTATATAATTTGTTTGAGATTTTGTGGAACTCTTCGTTTGTTTATAAAACGTTTTTGGATATTTAACTTTTGTCCAACGCTAAGATCCGCTAACCACAGCCAATATACTTCATAATTTTGAATCATAGTTAGTTGACGAGATCGGCATCTGATTTGGCACTACTCTTTCTGTATTCATGCGACGTCATCATGAGAACTTTGAGCCACGATAGATTCAATATGAATATGCATCATGTGCTCTATACGACGGATATTTAGTGGAGTCGAGACTCAACCGAGTGGTTAAACTGAAATATCACCGAATACGAGCTCGATGCTAAGAGTGTCGCATGCAATGCCCACTAGAGTTTAGTTTTAGTTTTATATTAACGTTGCACTAGAAGCAACACGGAGGCTATTGGCAGAATACCCAAGGGGACCGAGCTCACCCAAAGGGTTTAGAGCTGCAAACCGGACCCCCGAGAAACAATCACCCCCGCACTCAGCATTTATTGACAAAATAACATAAGATTTACATAATTTTGAAATAAAGGTTAAACAAAATGTACAAGGTATTTGCACAACAAAAAATATACATGACAGAAACACAAGAAACAGTTGAAATTTTCTTACAGAAATAAGATACACAACAGGTTAAATAGCACAATACAAAAACGTCCACAAACTCGTAAACAAAAATGAAGTATTAGGCAAAGGTGTGAACATATATACAAGACATACACTTATAGGGAGGCTATTGGCAACGGACCTCGTAATTTTGAGCCACGGTCAAGTGACGAGGACGATACCTGAGCTGCCACCTTCCTCTCCTAACATTCACACCACGCCATCGGGAGGACTTTGGGCCCCGACAGATTTAACGTGCATCAGCCCCGGTTACATATTTCGAGAGACCAACCCCCCGCTCCGCACATAGTGCACTACGGGTTAGCCCCGGTTACAATGCGGTTCTAAAACGGTCAAGAATCGAACCCACGACTGAAAGGAAACCGCCGGACACGAATCCGAAGCCATGACTACTAGGCTACCGCAGCCACAGTGCCCACTAGAGAGACATGAGTGCGCCAACAGAGCTTGGGTCGCTCCGAAGTAGCGGCCGTGACGATAATAATGTTTTTTTTTTTTTTTTTTTATCTTTATCTTTTTTTAATGGGTTATCTTCTACTTACATTGTATGTCTGAGTCAAAAAGCTTTTTTCTCACATTTTAAAGGGCTCAATTGAGCTGAAATTTTCTATACACGATTGTTTTGAATGACAATACTATAATTTCATTTTAATTCAAAACATTAATTATATAAAACTTATTATTTAAAGAATCAAATGCTACGCCAAGTTTCTCGCCAAATCGCTAAATGGTTGCCAAATCTTCAAGACAAGCGAATGTTACTTAAAATTTAAGGCATAAAAAATTTTGTTACGCAATGTGTGAAGTTTGAAAGAAAACCCATGTTTTTTACCGATGTTATTTACATGTTATGTTAAACGAAGACCCCTGAAGGAGCTCTGGGGAAATAAAGACGAATTTGATACAAGTACTGTCGCAAAATTGATGGAAGTCAAAGGAGCTTCACAATTACGAAAGTAGACGTTAATTGATTGATGAGGGATGTGGAGCAACAAGAGCTATTATCCCGAATACAGACATATTTGATCATTTCGCGAAGAAAACATAAGAGAGTAAAATAACTATCTGTAACTTTGTAAATTAATCCGCCTTTTATATAACGCATTTCTCTTCTATTCAACTGAGTCGTCCATCTTTATTATTGAGTATTATGTGATTTTATGTCGAATTATAAGACATCGCTGATAGTGTTGCCCCTTTTAGTGTAAATTCTAAACATATTGAAACAAAGAAATTTGTCAATGATGTACTCGACAAAGACCAACCAGCTACACCGCTACTATAGATACGTTAGTTAGTAAATTAATTCAAAGAAATTAAGTGCTTGTTTCTTAACATCGCTCTAGCATCGAAGCAACGTGGCTTTGGATGACGCCTAATCTGGCACTTCCCTCTCAGGACTTCCACGCCCCGCCACTGCGAGGGCTGTATTCCCCGACAGTTAACGGTGCTTCAGCTTCGCTAGCCATACATCCTTGGAAGGATGAGATGCGAACCCGCGACTTATTTAGTCTCATAATCATTTAAAAAGATAATAATTTAGATTTTGTAATCAGTGGCTTTGTTTATTATCATTTATTAATGTAACTGCTAGATGGCGCAAACAGATAGAATACTTGCACGGCTTCCCTCTAGTGGAGGAATGGAAGTAGATATGTAACTAATTCGGCTGCTGGAGATCTGAATGGGCACCATCGCGTAGGATCACCTCCCAATACTGTTTTTTCTTTCTTTTTTTTGTATAAATATTGAAACACGTGATAATAATTTTTAAAAATTTTTTTAAATAAATAATTTTAATAACTAGAAGAGTTTCTATGTACAGGAAATAAATAATATTAGCCCAGGGATGGATTTTCTACTTATTCAATGATTTCCTATTCAATCACTGCGGGCTATAATTTTAAAAAATGTTAAGTAGTTAGCAGAAATATTCGAGTTTTATGAAGAATAGAAAATAATTGCCACGAGATGAGCTAGCGATGTTTCAGAAATAAGTTCTATTTATTTTCGAAAGATTATTATTGAAGACTGATCAATCTTTAGTAACATACACGGCATGAAATGAGTTTATAACGCTCAACTGATTTTTAAATAACGCTTCGTGATCTAACTTACAGTCGTAAAAATGTGGCTAAATCCTAAGTTGAATGGTTCAAATTTTCGTCTTTTATAGAATTTCAAGCAGATACAAAACACGCATATGCCCTATATTATTTTTTAAAAAAACTTTCTTTTTTTCCCGTGAAACTTTTTCGGACCATCATGATTCTCGACAACTTTTCAGAAGTTTATAGATCTCTGGAAGATTTAATTTGCATCTTTTTGCTTACTAAACAGAAAGCAAAGTATACATTTTTGTACATTTTTTCTCCCTTTCCATCACATTTTAATAATTAAATAATTTTTGTTGAAACAAATTTCCTTGATTTTTGTTGTTTATTTTTTAAAAAAATATTTTGATATAAGAACGAATTCTCTAATAATTTGTTAATAGCACCTTCTGCATGTAGAACATTTTGATTACCACAGGAAATGGAACAAACTGATCAATCCATGGAAATGAGCCTAAAGTATCGTTTTATTCTCGCTTTTTGCTTTTTTGTATATCCCCAGGAAACTTTCGATACCACGTCTACTTAAAGTATAACTTTAATTGCAATATCAAATGACTTTTTCAATATAATTTGAACATGAACTGAAAACCCTAAAAAGCCATTAAATTTTAATTTTCTTACCATAAATGTTTCCAGAGGCTAAAAGAAAGGCCTTGAATACACATTAAAAATATACGAGGGTGTTTCCAATCTAACAAAGATACAACACATTTTTTTTAAAAAAATTTATTTTGATTTTTCTACATAGTCTCCTTATAAGTCTACACACTCCTCCCAGCGATGCTTCCATCTCTTTAACGCGTTCAAATAGTCTGCAAAATAGTTGTTTACGAAGGCGGCACCTCCTCGTTTGACGAAAATCTCAGTTCTCCGAGCGCAATTTTTAGATTAGGGAACAAAACGATGTTGCTTGGGGCTAGATCCGGGGAGTAAGGAGGATGGTCAAGCATTTCAAATCGTAATTCGCGGATTTTCGCATTGGCTATCATTGAGGTGTGAGATGGAGCATTGCCTTGGGGAAACAGAATTTTTTCCCTTGCAAATATGTGGCCGTTTTTCCGCAAAGTCTGCCTTCAGCTAGCCACGTAGTATGCTCCCGAAATGGTTTTTCCTGTTTGAAGATAATCGATTAAGATAACTCCCAGACTATCCCAAAAAATAGTCGCCCATCACTTTCCCAGTCAACAGTTTTTGCATTTTTTGGAGCCGATTCCCTCTTCTCAGTCCACTGTTTTGACTGTATTTCTGTTTCGGCGTATAACAGTGTATCCAAGTTTCATCTACAGTAATTTATCGATGCCAAAACTGTAATTTATGCGCCTAAACTGCGCCAACAGAGCGTTAGAAATGTTCATTCGAACACGTTTTTGATATAACGTGAGCAAACGCTGCATCCAAAGCACGAACAGCTTTCTCTCATGCCTAAATCTTGATTCAATATGTGACAAACACGTTCTTTGGATACATTCATGGCCTCTGTTATCTCTCTCACTTTAATTCGATTGTCATCTAGCCCCATTTAGTGAACTTAAGCGATGTTACCTTCAGTGGTTGCAGTTTATGGATTCCCCGAAAGTTCATCTTCTCCCAAGCTGATACATTTAAATTCAGCTGCCAAAATTTCATGGTGGTAAATGATGGTGCAGAGCTCCCGTACACAGCGTCCAACTCATCTTTGGTTAACGTAGGCGTATTTCCTTCCAAAAACATATATTTAATGACAGAGCGATACTCGATTTTTTTTCCATTACACAAAAACACTCACATCGACTTGCTCAAACGATTGTCAAACAACAACTGCGCATTCACAAAGGCTGAAATTTTGGAAAATACCTGTCAAATGATACGCAACCACATTCCTTAGCTTTTATTGACGATTGTTGCCATTTCCTCGTTAAGGACGGAAACTTTTCAGTCTACTCTCGTAATTTACGGTGGGTCCTCGTAGTCTACCCATCGAACTAAAAAAAATAGATGCAACGTGATAGAATGTTTTATTTAACATAATGGAAGTAACTGTAACAATGCTTACAAAATAAACTTAATAGAAAGTAATAAATAATAATTATAGATCAAATCAGTCATACTTAAAATTATAGATTAAAAAACAAAATCCAGACACTTTACTTCTTGATAAAGAATGAATTTAACTGATCAAATAATAGAGATTAAATTTATGGTAGATTATAATATTGTACATCACACAGATCAAGTGGTCAATAGAAAGGTTATTACTTCCCTGAATATAACATGAATATATGTCGGGTCTATGAAAATTCGACTAACTTAGAGAAGAGGTTAATTAATTAAAATAGTAAAAGATAGTTAAAATATATATACTATATGGCAGCCTTAGATAGGAATTGTGAAAAAAATAATAACGAATTTTGATGCAAACATACTTTAAAGCATAATTTGTTGTATTCATCTTTATTTATGTTCAATTCAAAAGAAATGAAGCATTATCAATACCTTAAGAAATTCGAGAACGTCATACCAAAATTATTCTCGAATATAGTAAAGAAATGAAGAACTACCATGTCAATAACACGGTACACAAGGCATATATTTGTAGCCTAGCCTTTACAACAGTATACAACGAACATTTTAATAAAATTTTCGTAGTCTTATTTTTCCAATAGCTTTAATTTACACAAAATTATTAATAAACTCTATAAAGTTCGTTTATATTTGATAATTTTAATCCAGTGATTCTAGAATTGTGATACGTGCGCTTCAGAAAATACGCGAAAAAGAAGATTGCCATAATACAAAACCATATTTTTTTCCTAAAATGACTTAGATATGAAAACCGTGACATGAGAATATCAAGATGAGACAGATTTCCATGACGGCTCGGCAAGAAAGCTATTTCTAATTATTTCGACGAAAATGAGCGTTGTGTAACATGAAAATAACTACTTGAATAAAAGGGATGCGTTTAGGTTTTCATTTGTGAAGTACTCGTACAATGATTTTTTCTTGCGGGGTAAAGGGCTTGACGGAATGAAAACATTTTACTTTCTTTTTCTGTAATATTTTCACTAGGATTTTTTTTAATATCTTACTTTTTCTGAACTGTTAATACTCGTAGTACCAATATTTTGATAGTTTACCATTAAAAGCATTTATACTTTTTCGTGAAATGAGTCATAATTATGCATTATATTAAGAAACGAGTCATAATTATTCAAGTCTTGTTTTTCAAATTGTCTTTGTATTTTTTATGTTAACAATTTCAACAATATTGCCACTTTTTTATTATTAATAATGCCATGAAACCGATATTATGATTTCATGAATAAACACTTTCTCATGCAGGAAACTTAAGTTGTCCAACTGAAATAATATTCGGCACTTTGAAATTTTTAAAAAAATTTCTTAATACGAAATGATTGACTGTGTGAGGAACTTTCATTTTAAAATCATACGCTTAAGATTTAACTACCGACGAGAAAAAGTTTGTTAAAGTCATTGCTATGTGTGATCAATGTGGTTATTAGTCTAATATTAACACTGTTACTATTCTTTCTTTTACCTGACTCACTTATAAAACCATTA
This sequence comes from Nephila pilipes, assembly GCA_019974015.1. Classification (NCBI taxonomy): domain Eukaryota; kingdom Metazoa; phylum Arthropoda; class Arachnida; order Araneae; family Nephilidae; genus Nephila; species Nephila pilipes. Next base: position 844,367 of record BMAW01117680.1, on the reverse strand, counting down.
GCTTCCCTTTAATGAGCTTTACATGCTTGACTTCGGACGATGATTTACAGCAGATTGTATATTTTATCACTTTACGAAATTTGTAATTCATTCTTAGCATTTTTGTAATGATTTCATTAAAAATGAAGACGGTTTGAAGAATTTTAAACTATTTCATGAAAGTAAAAAAAAAAAAAAAAATATGTTTGAGTATTATTCAGAATCATGAGTGATTTCGTTCTGCTGAAAGAAAAATTCATTCCATACAGTTAACATTTCAATACGTTACCTCTTTGAACAAAAAAAAAAAATTTTTTTTAAAGTTCTATGCAAAGTTATGAAGAGAACAGAGATAGCCATCTATATATTAGGTGCACTTTTTTTTTTTATAAATATCATTAAATTACGTAATTAAATATAAAAATTAAAGTTAACGATGAAATATCGAGAAATGGACATTAATAAACTTTTCGGATATTAAAATTTAAGCAAACTATAAATTATTAAATTGAATACTTTTAAACTAAATGCAATTATAAAATTAAAGCAAACGATAAATTATTAAATTAAATACATTTTAGCTAAATGTAATTAAAATTGAAGCAAACGATAAAAAATTCAAAAGTGATCAGATACGCTAAAAGTGATTCACCTAAAACAATAGCCCCTTAGGTGGCAAAAAAAAAAAAAAAAAAAAAAAAAAGGCTGCCTCACAGCTGTCTTAAAATTCTGAATAATGTTATTTATTTTCAGTATATCTTGATTCCAGTTTACATATGATTTAAGGCAATACATAAATCTATAAGTGAATAAAATACTTAATTTTTATATTTGTTTCACTTCAATCTAATGAAAAAATCGAGGGAAATTTATTACAACATATTTTGAAAACTGAGCTCATTAGTGGTGAAAATAGGTGTCAGACATAGATTACGCATATTTTATTTCAACCCAATAAAAAATTCAGGAGAAATTTATTATTACGTATTTTTGAAAATTAAAGTTCGTTACTGGTGAAAGCAAACATAAAAATATATACGCAAAAACAAGATATATTTTTGAAAAGTAGTCAGGTACGACATTTTTGGGTTGACTAAAACAATAGCCCCTTAGGTGGCTAAAAGTAGGATATTCTTTCGATTAGCCGATTAAGTAATTCATTTCAAAGATATAGCATTTTTAATATGTCATCTATAAATTAAAAAGAAGAAAGATTTTTAAAATCAGACATTTTATATGTAATATGCTAACATACTATTACTGAATTTAATACATATTGTTACAAAAACTCTGAATGTATTCCCAGATACGGATAATAATGGAAAATAACGCTTTATTTGCAAATATTCAGGACAAGACGACATACAGGTAGCATAGCTTGCACAATAACAGCACAACACAGATTAGCGACATAGATACGAGAACAAAAGAAACAGCACTTATAAATAACGTTCTCAGTTGTATCAACAACATTCAGCTCACTAGCTTACTAGTTTGCGCGACGGACAAAACGCCATAATGCTCTGTATTTCCAAGGCAGATTAAGGATGTTTCCGTAAATTCACTCGGCGGAACCCCTTTCTAGTGCCGAGAGCTTAAAGTCGATTTCCCAATCCATCTCCAAAGCAGACTGACTCCAATGACAGATTGATTGCTCTGTCTCAGACTCTTGGTGTATTTATCGGTCCAGCCATTATTATCCAGCGGTGTATTATCTGCTCGGTGACTTGTTCCAGCCAGATGTGACGTTGTAGGGAAAATTCAGGAAAAGTCCGTAACCTTCTTCCCAATCGATATTTCGTCTAGGTTCCAGCATTTTCAGGAACAACTTTCGTTTTGTCGCCAAGTTTCTTACCAAAGTCGCCAAAAATTGTCACCAAATCAGTCACCAAGGTTAAGGAATTATTGCTTAAGCTTTCCTTGGCAGATTGATGAAGTATCTGTAAATAGCTCTTTTTCTTTTCTAGAGAAATGGAGCAGGGAAGCGTCATCTCATGTTCATAACAATAAGTCAAATTCACAAATTAGAAACATTTGTAGATCAATGGTCGTATCTTTATCAGTGGCGGCGATTGGGATGTTGAAGTGGGCAAAGGTAAACAATTTATAGACAACTGAAGATAAACGATAAACAATTTATAGACAGGAGAAGTACAGGAGGAGAAAGATACACACAAAATTTAAAAGTTTAGCTTCAAAATATTAAGTTTTTTTTTTTTTTTTTATACTTTCTGGGCGAATTTGAATAAAGAAATAAAAGTTGACTGTTTATACCATTTTTACTGTGATTTAATTTCAATACTAATAATGTAAGACTAATTTTGTTTAAAATAAATTTGATTAATTCTACGTAACTTTCATCAAAGGAACAATATTATACATGTATTAGAATTAAATAACAGCATTTCGAGAAATCAAAAGTAAACAGAGATAATTTTATTAAAAAGTATAGCTTGATTAAAATTAACATCTAAAAAAAAAGGATAATTTGCTAAAATCCTACCATTGAGTGCTAGAGAGCTTTATGAAAAGGTGAGATGCGATGCACGAATTTATCGACCGTACCTCGATGGATGGCATTGCATTCTGTGCATATTTCCGCAGAGTTAATTTTTTTAAAAATTAAAGAAATAAAAAAGCATAGAAAACAAGGTGATAAAACAATAGGTTTTGTGCAAATGCTTTGTTTATACTTCCTAATTTTAGGTGGCTAAAAGGGAATAAACATTTAATTTCTTCCCAAAAAAAGTGGAGGTTCGCTCCCCAATAGCTACTGCTGATTAGCAAAATATTTACGTTGTTAATGAATTAAAGTATTGAGCGTAATTTATCACATGCATATTTAATTTTTATTCGAGTAAATTTCAGCCCATTTTTAACCTCACCAATATACACTGAAGTATCGATAAGCATAACATGAAACATTTAAAAATAATAAATTAGTATTTTCCATCCTTTTATTAAGGATTATTAAATAATCTTATCGAGTTGTATCAGAACAAAAATGCATTTCCACTTCGATTCGCTTTATCAAAATAACACCGGATGTCGTTGCCTTCCTTTCGACTGAAATCTTATGCTATGATTGTTCATGGAATTGGAAAATGGAAAAAAAAAAAAAAAAAAATCATAATGGGAAGAAAAGGAAAACGAATAGTATATTTATAATACTAGAAATATGATCAGAGATATCCTTTATAGTGTTCATTGTAGACTGTGTTTGGCACACTTTCAAAGAATATATATCACTTTTGAAATATCTTTTTTAAAAAATGGTTTTATGCCGTCACTGTCTCCTTTCGATTGATTTTGGACCTTTGCCAATTACTCTTCGAATTGATATAATGTAGTAGTGTAGTAGTGCGAAGTTTTGCTATATTGAATGATTGCGTATAAAATTATCTAATATGTGACTGCATTAATGAAATTTTTGTTATATATATATATATATATATATATATATATATATATATATACTTTTAAATGAATGTTTTAAGAATTTTGTTATTATGTGAGTGTTTGTATCAGAGTGTACTCAGAAAATTATTTTACGAATGCCAAATTTAATTTATTATAGCAAAGAAATTACTGATAATTATATTGTTACTCGTATTATAATTAAGTTCTAATGGATTACTCATTTACATAAAATTATCATTAATTACCTTATTTGATTTTCCAATTGAATATAACATATGCCGCAAAAATAATTAATTATATTAAAGCTTAAATAGATTGATTTAATTTTCTGTAAACATTTTATGTAGATCTTCGATGCTATTAAAATAATATGATATAAATTTAAAGAATGTGTATTATAAAATAAAATTTGTAAAAACAATGGGACAATATATTCTTTAAAAAATCTTAAATCCTATTGTTTTTAATAGTAGAAAAAATACAACATAATTTCACTTCTATACTCTTTTTGATGCATTGCTTGCTATACATTAAAAGATAATTCTATTTTTATAGTTTACGAGATATAGTTATAAAGAAAAGTATAAAAACAATAAAGTAATTATAAAATTACAAACAAAATGTCTTTCAGAAATATTTGGATGATCTTACGAATTTTGGATGAACGAATTTCTTAGCCACATAATTGGATATTTCAATTTTATAGAGTTCATATAAAAAAAAAAGGAAAACTTTGCTACAAACAAAGAATATATAGATCTAGTGTTTGGATCAGTATAAAATGTGAGAATGGTTACAAGCAAGGCTGGACCAAAATTACGATAGCCGATAGCCCTCGTGTTGCTTCTAGTGCGACATTAATAAAACCATACCAAACCTCAAGCAAAAATTGCATTTAACAAGGTTTTAATTGTACGTTTTAATAAAAAATGAGATTCAATACGATATTATTATTATTATTATTATTTTTTTTTGCGAAGTACGAAGAACAATGGACTTAAAAAGTTTGTAATGTTTATTTTAGATAAGATTTCAATGCATTATTTTTTCCTCTAGAGATATGTTTCCCCATTATATCAAAAAATGTTAAGCGTTTTTTTTTTTTTTTTTTAAAAAAACCTTTTGCAGCAGAATTATAAGACAGTGGTATCTAAAATTCATATTCATCATAATTGTAGACAAAGATACTCTATAATGTTATTTATCATACAATATATATACATACCTCTCTCCATACCACATATATGCTCACATATACAGCATACATATATACACATATATACATACATACATATATAAATGCATATATACATACATATATACACACACTATATACACATATATACATACATATACACACATATATACATATACATATACACACGCCTTAACATATATAATATATACTCTCCATATATACACCTGCCATACATACGTACATATATATATATATATACATACATACATACATACACAATCCTTCAACAATTTTGAATCCAAAAATCATAATTATAATTAAAGATTAGTAGATTGATCTTTAATTATAATTATGATTATTGGATTTAAAATTGTTGAAGGATTATGTATGTGTGTGTGATCGGTACAATGATTTCATAGATGAATACCATGGCCACGTAGTTACAGGAAATTCGGATATAGTTAATGATAAAAAATTAAGAGATCAAAAGATGAAAGGTACCAGTTACAGGTTTGTAATAACTAACAGCGGTTTTGTCACCAAGAGTGAAATAAATAAGGATTTTTATAATTTTATAATGAAAGTAGCTGTCAAATATAGTATGCCCATTGAGTTCTTTATAGAATTTATGTATAGAACCCATGATGGATTGATAAATATTAATTATAAATTTGAAAATGAAATGAAATTTAAAGATATCAGATTCTCAATAGAAAAACTACAAACAATTTTTATAATATTTGATGTAAATAAAGTTCCTGGAAACTTTGCTATAATATGTAAACATTTTTGCTACAAAATTCTGTATGAATATTTTGAAAACAATGATGCTTTTATATTATTTCAAAATGTGAAAACAGAGAAATTTCTGATAGGTTTGCCGCCTTTCATAAAAAACATGGAATTCAGTTTATTAACAATAAATTTCCACTTGTGTTTCTGACTCCAAAATTCAATAAGAATCCTATTAAATTCATAATCATAAAAATGGTTGCAATACATCTATCACTAAATCTGGTAAAACTTTTCAAATAACTTTGAAAAATATTTTAGAACAGCTTGAAGAAACAAATTAAAAATAGCAAAGAAGGTGAAAATTCCTTAGGCAATACCCAAATCCATTCATTTCATAGTTATGATTATCAGGATCTTTTTAATTCAATTGGCATAGAGGAAATGATTAGAGTTCTTCCGAGATTCTCTATTACAAATATAACTTAGAGAATATGATAAAACTGGACAAGTTTAGGAACCTTATGCAATTAGTACTGCAAGGAAATTATATTATTTTCTATTAAAAATATATATAAACAAATAAAGAGTTTGCCTCAAGGAGGACAAGTTAGCAACATTCTAGCTAATCTATACTTGCATTTTTATGAATCGAATCACGTTAACAGTTCTTTTTACGTTTTATACAGATACTTAGGCAACCTAATAATTTTCAGTAAATGTAGAGATTATACAAGTAAGCGAACATTGATTTTTATTCAAACTATTTAGTTTTATTACAGATAAATTCAGGTACATGTAAGGCTGAATATCTAGATATAGAAATACAAATACTGGATCAAGCCATTCGTAGTAATTTATATGATAAAAAGGATATATTTTTAAATTTAAAGTAGTTAAAAGGCCTTATTGGAATAGCAATATTTACATATCCCTGTACAGAAATATTACATTAAACTTCTCGCATCGTAATAAAACACTGGTTGTTCAAGATTAAGATCAATTAAAAGATGTTAAGAAATTCGTTGGAAATTGTTTGGAGTGGGGTTATCCGTTAGATCAGGGGTCTCCAAACTACGGCCCGAGGGCCACATCCGGCCCGCGGACAGATTTTGTCCGGCCCGCGGAGAGCTAGCATACTTGAAAGAAAACTCCTTCTAGAGAACATATTTATTTTTTATAGCAAATTAAATTTAGTTTACTGAAGTAATCTATTTTTATGTTGAATAATTATTAATATGACATCTACATTGATATGGTCATGGGCTAACTACTCATAACATTGTTGTAGGTTACTATATACTAACTAACAAATTATTGAAATGAATCCAACTAACATTTTATACATTTTAAATGAAAAAATAACTTATAACAAGCATAATGACATATGAAATACTAATGAGATTTATGTAATTGAGATTTTCCACTGACAATAGTTTGTAGTTGTGGACTAATTTTACTTGTACCAATTATTAAAAGAGATTTAAGATGCTCATCAGTTAATTTAGATCTGTAAACATTTTTTGTGTACTTCATTTTGGAAAAGGTCTTCTCACACAAATAAGTAGTACCAAAAACAGAAAACAGCCCACGAGCAAATTTATGCAAATTATCAAATTGTGTCAGTGGAAGACACTTATAAAATTCCAACAAAGATAAGTTTTGATATTTGTTCTTAATTATATCACTGCACTGTAGATCAATCATTTCCATTTGAAGTTCCGGGGCTAGGGTTTCAATGTCAGTATCAAAAGGATTCTGAAAAATCTTAATTTGATTCGCAATGACATCAAAGTCCGAGAAACGAGTATCAAAATTTATTTTCAAAGCACTCAAAGTTTCGATTGCAAAATCGATAGGAAACTCGGTCTCAGTGGTGTGGCTGAATATTTCACATGTTTTAAAATGTGAAAAACATTTACTTCGTAGTTGTGATTGAAACAGTATCAATTTCTTCCGGAATGATTTGATATTAGTGTATAAATCAGGAAGATGCTGGTTTTCTCCTTGCAATCTCAAATTCAATTCGTTCACATGTTTTGTCAAATCAACATAGAATGCTAACTTCCACAGCCATGCGTTGTTTTGCAATTCAGTAAGAGGGCGATGCTTTTCATTCAAAAAAATTTCGATCACTGCTCGAAGTTCAAAAAAGCGCTGAAGGACTTTCCCACAACTAAGCCAACGTACGGCAGTATGATAAGGTAAGTCATTTTCTCCAATCTCTTCAATAAATTGCACGAATTGTCGGTGATTCAGCCCAAAAGATCTGATAAAATTAACAGTTGATATGACTGATTTCAGAACTTCAGACATTTCCAAACATTTTCCGCACAAAGACTGTTGATGAATGATACAATGTAAGACTATTGGTTTTGAACCACCGTCATTTTCTACAGCCTTTGACACAAGAGCGACCACTCCTTTATCTTTCCCACTCATGTTTTTGCCTCCATCAGTTGTAATACATTTCAAGTTTTTCCATCGAAGGTTCTTTTGGTTAATGGCCATTTCAACTCCTTTAAAAATATCTGAACCAGTAGTTGTGCCATGAATACTATACATATCAAGAAGTTCTTCATGCACTTCATAGCTTTTATCTACTCCTCGAATATAAATCAACACCTGAGCAGTATCTGACACATCCGTTGACTCATCCAAGGCCAAAGAAAACCACTCAACATGTCCATTTTTGTTGAACAGTTGAGAGGATATATTTTCAGCGATGTCTTCTACCCTTCGAGCCACAGTGTTTGCTGACATACTGACAGTTTTTAATAAATTTACCTTTTCAGGGCACATTTCTTCGGCTACTGCGATTATGCATTCTTTGACCATTTCTCCATCGGTGAATGGTTTTCCACGTTTTGCAATTTCAAGAGCCACACGAAAGCTGGCATGAGTTGCAGCCTCTTGTTCAGTTTTGAGTTTTGTAAATAAAGATTGCTGCGATTTCAATCCGAGCTTCATAGCTTCGAATTTTTCTGTCCGCAAACTTCCTGTATATTTTGAGTAATTTTGAAAATGTTTTGCTTCATAATGACGTTTAATGTTATATTCTTTGAGAACGGCTATGCTTTCATTGCAAATCAAACATAGCGCCTTGTTACTGGACTCAATTACGAAATACTGAATGTTCCACTGATCTTTGAATTTTCTGCATTCACTATCAATTTTTCGCTTCTTTTCCATTCTACTAAATCACACACAAAAGCAACAATTCAAATCAAAATATTGTTACAAAGATGTCTTAAACTTAAACACGCACAAACACGTTTTAAGGAGGTACGCACTATTTTATTTCACAGCAGTGTCATAGGAACTGACTTGTGGTTGCGCCACTAGCCTTCTTATATATTCCACTTACTGCCATCTAGAAGTGAGTGGAAGACACCAGAACTTTCTCGAACCAACGAGATTATTCTGTAAGTGCTATTAGCGCCATCTGTTAGCGATAGAAGGTACTACCTATTTCCGCTTGTGTCCACCAGATGTCCTGTCACGTTACTCCTCATGGCTCGCTCGTACTCTACGACTAATCTAGAAATTACAGATAATGACAGGAAAATTAATAATATGCAGTGTTGCCGTTTTGCGGACTTTAGTCCGATTTGCAGCCTTTTTTAAACGTGGCGTACTTTTTCGGACTTTTTTTTTCATGTAAAAAAAATACTCATTCGTTACTTGAGTACTCGTTACTCGTTAGGAACCGAAGTAACGATTACTGAAGAAAAAAGTAATCAATGATTACTTGTGTATTTCATTACTTTTGTAATCAATGATTACTATGGCGATACGATGCGGGTACCCCATTATAACGGATACCCATACGATACGGAAAATACATCAGCTTCCCCGTCGCTAGAGGCATAAAATTAAAGCGTTCCCGTCGCTAGAGGCATCTGGCAAAAAAGTAATCATATTTTACACCACTAGTGGACTGATTCAACTTTTTACCACCGGCAACAATGAATGATAATATGGTTTTGGCCCTTGGAATTTACTGGAGTAATCAATATGGCCCTAAGGCTGGAAAGTTTGGAGACCCCTGCGTTAGATTTTTAAAAAAATATATATTCCGAGTGATTTGTATGATAGTCCAAATTTATATGCATTTAATATTTCCTTTAAGGAGTCCTTAAGGGATTCAGGAGGATATCGAAATTTGATTTTGGAATTTAAATTTGACACCTAAAAGTTTTTTTTTAAATATTCTGACAATTTTTTTACTAAGATCTTTGTTTTGTGAAATGATTTAAATGATTTTTGTCATTTACATCTTGAAAAGTAGGAGTTTCTTCTAGAGTCTTTTAGATTTGTGACATTTTGGAAATAGAAGCCTTAAATATAAGAACTATTACCTTTCAGGACTTTTCATGGAAGCTTAAAGATCTTTTGATTAAAAGGCAAATCCACTTCACAACATCAGGAATTCTTCTCAGCTACTTAATGGTTTAGCTGCAAAGAATTCCTGAATTTTTACATAGCTTATACTTTCAGACACATATTTTATTCACAGTGCTCAAGAAAAATTTTTAACAACTAAAACTCACTTTTTGTGCTCTTTTGAGGTCTTTTTGGATTTTACTTTTGATTAATTGTTTTAATGTTGAGATGTTTATTAAATATTCCCAAATTAGAAACTTTTTCTTATTCTACCTAACTAATAATTATTGATATTCATATTATACGTATTTGGCAACAGTATAAAATTTTACCTATCCTTATTTAAAAGATTTATTAAATCTTTTGCATTGTAAATCTTAATTACTTATTTAATGTCTGTCTTTCACAATGTTAGTTCTCCCCAAGCATTATATAGCAATTCACACAATGCTAAAAACATGTACTTTCTGAAACATCTTCGTATTGTTATATTTATATATAGCTTCTTTTTTATAACACACACACACACACACACACACACACACACACACACATATATATATATCTTATCAGACTTAGATTCAAAGCGAGTATTTTTGGTCTCTCCGTATTTTCCTAACTCCCCAAAGAAGCTTTATCTTATTTTTTGCACTGATTTTTGTAATTTTAAGTCTTTTTATGTTACAATAGTCAGTGAAGGCGATTCGGAGGCCAAAGAGATGACTGCCCTCCTCCCCCTTTTTGTTAGAAGAAATTAAATTTACATTCCATTTTAGCCACCTAAAACCAGGAATCATAAAAATAATGATACAAAAAAACATTTGTATAAATCATATTATTTAATCTCACCTTATTACCATATTTATTTCTTTAATTATTCAGAAATTTACTTAGAGGAAATATGCCCAAATGCAAAGCTGAGTAAAGACTTGTGTGTCGCGGGTAACCATTTCGTGAAGCTCAACAGAAGTCACTATTAGGATTTTGGTAAATTATCTTTTTTGGATGTGTGTATTTTAAACAAGTCGTATTTTTTAAATGAAGTTATCGCACATGATTTTTGATTTCTGGGAATACCTCTATTTGTTTATTGTAATACACGAATTGCATTTTTCCTTAGATGGAAATTATATATTATGGTATTAATGAAACATTCAGAAGGGCAGTTGCACAGTTGTATTTAAACTAAACCACTATAAAATTAGTACATAAACTACCTACTTTTACTTCTCTGTCCAAATTCACTCAGAAGTGTCGAAAACTTACCATTTTGTTGCCAAATTTTTTAATGTATGTACTCCTGTTATACTCCTACGTTATTGTTTACTGTCTATAAATCCCCCCCCTTTCAACTTTTAATTCCCGATCATCGCCTCTAACAATATATTCGGATCCCGTTAATTCCCGGTTTTCCTATAGTTCTTTTTTTCATAAAATTTAGATAAGTCGGTTTTTTTTCAGATGACGTCAGGGTATCCCGTCAAGAACTTTTTTTCTTTCTATTTTATGTAATTCTATTTTATATAACGTGGGATAAATATGCCACGGAGTTCCACTTTGCAATACCAGATTTATAACTCCGTATGAAAGAAATTAGATACACGAGTATGAAAGAAATCAAACGGTTCCTGCGCACCTAAAAATAAGCAAAAAAGAGGGGTAGAGTAGGAATCTTTTATGAAATCATACTAAAAAAAAATAAACCAATAAAAGAGAAGTAGGATTTGAAACCATAAAAAGCATCCAAAAATGGACAAGCAGAGACCTGAGTCAAAAAGAGAGGGCGAGAGAATGATAACTGTCGCTAGTTTCGCTTATCGCAGCAATGATGTAAAAACTGAAAAGAAGGTAGCTAAAATCGAAGCAAGCAGAAGGAACATTAAAATTTGTTCGAAATGCGTAAGACAATCTAGGTGACGATCGCAAAATAGAATTGTTATTTAAATAAAGAATTGGCAAAATAACGAGAATCAGACAAGAAGAAAACAAAAGAACGGGGAAAGTTCAGCCTTTGAATGTCTTAAGTAAGAAAGGAAAGTGAAGAAGGTTTATAAGTCCCCTGGTAGTAAAGCGCAAACAGTGACTTTCATCACAAAAGAGAGTTGATAAAAAAAAAAAACCCGACTAAGCGGAGATTATGAAAAGGTTGTCTGTCAGACGCATCGTTTTAAAGTTTGGGGCGAAAAGATGGTTGACCCTTTTAATACTTTTTATATATATATATTTTTCGATTTGAGTGTTTGGATTTGATATGAATCATCATTTCTTGGAAAGTTAAAGCTCTAGTTGAGATGAGTTTTTTTCCCCCCTCGAGAGATTATTTTCAAGATCTCGTGGTCATTGAAAAGAGTTGCTTATTCAGCTATTTTTATTAATCAAATTTTAAGAATTATTAAGATTTTTTTTCCCCTTGCCATAATAATTAAAAATAATGTCAAAAGAGTGCAAACGTAATGCAGAAAATTCATATCGATGTGAGAATGTATGTTATTCTTTCACTTTATATTAATATTACAACTCACGATTCACTTAATTGGAGGTTTAGTAACCACGAAGCGAGATACTGTCATTAATTATAATTTTTTTTTCGTATTTAATTATGGTGAGGTGATATATTCCATTGAACAATGTATCCTGTACTTGATCGCCATCATCATCGGAAAGAATTGTAGATTGAGTCAGGCTTTGAGAAAAATCTAGCGAATAAAGAAACAAGCAAGCGTTTGATCTCAGAGCTACAAATCAGGAATGTCTGACATTGCTGCACAAGGGAATATCCCCCCCCTTTAAATTTTGTCTTTTGAATGCACTATTCATTGTATATTTATATCTTTATTTTCCTTTATTCACAATTTTTTTTTTTTTTTTGATAGTTAAGTTTTGGATTGCTCTCTGTGTTTGTATTACTCTTATTTTTTTTTATGATATATTTCTCACAGAAATCAATACTTGATCAATTTGTTGATGAATCTGAAGGGGAAAAAATATTCAGAAGTCCTAAGGATCTTCAGTTTTTATAGAGAACAATGAGTTAAAAATGGAAGATTTTTCTCCACTTCTTTCTCGTTCAAGAAATGTCGGTATTTTTCGTGACATTAATCATGCGGTGAGAGACATTTTTAAAACAAAGAAACCGAATACTTTCCATTCATATGAACCGAAGAATAAATGACATTTTTACGTCCTTTAAAAAAAACTCTTTTACGAGCACTTGTGAATTTAGCTTGGAATCACGAAGGTCATTTTGTGCTTATATAATTGGGGGTTATTTACTGCGCTTTACCATTATTCTCAACATAAATGTAAATTTCTTCTAAAATTGTACAATTAAAGGACATTTTCGTGCACATTTTGTTTTGTCAAACTTACTTCCTAATCTTGAAACGCCAGTTTAAAATTCGTTGGGAAATTTAGATTTTATTTTTGCTTATATTTTTTATGAGATCACTTTCAATTAAAATGATTAGCTATTAATAACTTATTATCTTGCAAAATAAATTCGATAAATTATTTACAAATTTATCAATTATGCCGTCCTTTTTTAACCAAACTGTAATTAAATTTTTTTCCAATAACATTTTTCAATTTTCGTGATAAAAATACATATATTGAATTTCTTTAAATATGTTCCATATTTATTCCCTTTTATGTAAAAATAATTCAAATTTTAAATCTCTTAACTCTTAAGAACTTCCGAGTCTTTAGTTTTGAAGTTATTAATTTTTTTTTAATCCTTTAATTTTTAAAGCATATTAATATCACTAAAATTTCATCAGAGATTTTCTTTGACAATTTGTATTCAATAAGATTTTTTTTTTTTAGAAAAATTTCTACTTAAGAAAATTATGAGACGAAATAAAAGTGGTTTTTATTTTGAAAATGTTTGCATAATATATGTCTTGTTAAAAACATAAGCAATCAGTTTATTTTTATTTATAACATAAATTAAAATGTAGAACGAGTAGGTGTCAATCAAACATATTTGTGCATTTGAATAAAAATTAATCGGAAGCAAAATCTCCCTTTCATTCTCTCACTTTCTTCAAACATTTTTCGTAGAATCCTCATTCAGAGCATGCAAATTAAACTTTTAAAATTTTCTTAAACCGTCACTTAATTAAAATTAACCCTCTTTTGTCCAAGTTTAGCAGCCATTTTCCTCCAAATACTAGCTCTACTCAAGAAACTATCTCAACAACTCAAACTTCACTTGAACTTCAAGTACGGAATAATTGTCGCAACAAAACTATGACTCGAGCTTTCAAAAGCATGAAATTTAGAGGCCGCTGCACGACCAAGCGTCTGTAGACATCAGCTTCATCTTGAAACACTGGTAACGAGTTCTCCCGCCCGTTTCTCTTTCACTAACCTCTGGAGTTTCTTTATTACGTTATTTGATTTAAGAACATCGCCTTGTGAAAGAGCCGTACTTAAGTAAATAAGCATTATTACGTAAGGAATGTAATGAATGAGATACAGCAAGTGGTTGGAGATATTAGACAGATTGGAGACAGAAAGGAATAAAGGAAGTAGAAATATTGTTGAAACACGCTATGTTGGTGCGAACAAGTATGAGGGGATCTTCTAAGAGAATATTCCTCTTTCGGATCCAGTCACCAGAAGTCTATTGGAATCGCATCCAGTTTTTTTCCAGTTCAAATATTTTGTAATATTAAAATAAGTAGGATTATCGATTATTATCTTCGGTTAAGATCGCAATTAAATAACGCTCTACATTCACGATTCAATTAGATTTTTGATCATTCCAAGGCATAATAAAATTAGTTAACAGTTTATTGAGTGATTACGTCTTTTAAATTTTTATAGGCCAATGATCCCAATGGGAAACATAAACATTTATTTAAAAATTAAATTTCATCAATATTGACTTGAAAAAAATAAGCAGATATAATTAGAAGATGACTTTATTTTTGAAATAAAAGCTATATTTCAATCACTAATGGATAAATACAGAGAAAATCATAAAAAGGACGTTTGCATCATTTTTGACAGTTCCAACTAAAAAAATTATATATATATGAAAAAGCATCCAATGTATCTAAAAACTGGTAGGTATACTTAAAATAACTCTTGAAAATTGTTGTTGAAAAGAGTATCAAATATTGGATAATATTAATTGGAAACGCACTTGAAGTAATTTATTAAACATTTATGTTCCATTTGAGAATATTGGTCTGTCGCCACTTTAATACGGCGTTATAATTTTCCTATACTGAGGGACTTTGTTAAAAGATGAAAGAGCGAGAACCCCTTTTTAGGAAGTAAAGAAAATTATATAATTGCTTGATAGAGTAATCCTCTTTGGAAGGAAAGAAAAGGAATTCCTTAATTTTGTTAAAGAATATTCTATTCTATAATCAGTCTAGAGCGTTTGTTTTTTAGATTTTTTTGAAAGATGCTGAATATTTGTCAGTGAACTAACATTAACTACATGGAGACAAATATTAAAATTCTAAAGGCAGTTGCTGACTATTCGATGATTCTCAGGGATTCTAATACAACCTACTCTTTTGACGAACTTGAAATTTATTAGCTTCTTCCTGAAGAAAATGATTATACCTCAGAAAAAAAGAGGATGTAGATGACAATATCCTCAGTCATGTTGCACCTGCTGAAGTTTGTGGGCACATTAGCATTTTAACTAATAAAATGTCAATAATTTTGAAGAAATCAATTTTCAGGATCGAATGAATGAAAAAATAAACGGAAGAAACTATGTAATTCTTTTAGAGTTTAAAAAGATGAAGCCCTCTACACCCAAATGATTTAAAAGGGCTGTATTTAGTAAGCACTTGAAGTGAATCACGAGAAAAAATTACTGATAACTTTCCAGAACTAATGAAAGCAGAATCTATTAACATTTCATTTCTCCGAATTCATTTCCCAGGAGCATATTAGTTACTAGGATGAAATGACATCAACTTATACAGCTCAAAATGGGAGTAAATTGACTAGAAAAATAAAGCTCAGTTTTGAGAGTTACTCTTACTAAGAGGATATTTTCAGGTACCCACCGGTTACTGAACCACTTCTGAAGACATAACTGTTTCTGTCGTCTCTACTGTTACACCAAGAAGAAAATTCAAATGAATTAAAGTAAATTTTCAAGTAATGAATAATGCTTTATTGCAGTCTGGTGATTAGTTGGGTAAAATTCAGACATTTGTGATGAACCGAATAAAAATTTAATACAGATTGAATCATTTCACAAACAGCTTAACTTTGACGAATCAATGATTCCTTATTGCGGCTACCATTCTTCTAGAAAGTTTATTAAGAGAAAATCAATTCGCTTTGGATTCAAAATCTGAATCAATTGCATTAGTAATGGTTATCCATGTAAAATGGAAGAGTATTCAGGTAAGCAGTCAAACTAAATAACCCCTCTTGGTACTAAGATTAAAAATAATCTTCTGACAGTTGTCGCACATCCTCTACAAGTAGAAATATCTGTTGATAAAACTTTTTACTATATATGATTTTGATGAATGATCCCGTAAATAGAAATATAAAATTATTGGAAATATCGAGATCATCGTATTCAAAAAACATCCTTTCTTTCAAATCCTTTAGCAGCATGGATAGTAATTGCTAGAGAATCGATTGTATTTTCATGCTGCTTTGGATTTAAAAATAAATAATAAACTAGAAAGCGGTTCATTTGATTACCTAAGTGATTGATCGGTATTTTTGTGCCGCTAGAATGATAATTCTACAATGACGGCCCTTTAAATTATTGCACTGCTCTCCCAATGTAGTCTACTAAAATATATTCAAATAATGAGAAGGTAGTGAGCATACAACAACAAAATTTAATGCATAAGTATTAGTTGAGTTGACCAACGAGATAAAATGTTATGTAGCTACTGTTCAACGCTTCACAATATGAAATGGTGGTGGAATGTATTTGTAAATGCATTAAATATGACTGTTGTCACGGCTGACCTTTACATACATTAATTCACGAAAAAAAAATACTATGCTTACTCAACTACAGTTTCGCAGGATGATTACCATTCCTCTTCTAAGAATTGCTTCAAGAAAGGATGGACCTTAGCCAGGACCCTGAGTTTACCGCCAAATATCACAGAGAAAGAGAGTTAGCCGTTTCCTTGCATACTCAACACATGGTAGATAGGAACATTAAATACAAAATTTGCTTGTAATGAGTGCAAAAAAAAAGTTACATCTAAAATGCTTTCCATTGTACCATGAAATAAAGGTTTAAAATTAAAATTTTCGATAATTTGCTTAAATAAAAGAAGCTGCTTTTATTAAAATTTATAAATTTTAAAGTACAGATTTACATCTGTACTTATATTTAGTAATAAATCTCTCATTCATTCTTATTACATTGCTATGTAATTATTTAATCTACTCATCACTATGTATCATTTTTGAATCCAATGTTAAAGTATAGTCAAAAGTGGGTAATTTTCTCAATTGGGAACATCAGGAAAATTATATATAGAATTTTTTTCCTCCTTTTCAATGACTGATATCCCTTAAATAGAGCATAAAAAAAAGCGAAATATTAAAAATAAATAAATAAATAATTCAAAATATATCTGCATCTGAAATTTTTCTTTAAAACTTTTATTTAAATAACAGCGCTGGTCCGTTACTCACCAACACATATAGCTACAAGTTGTTTATTAGTAAAAGCTAACTCGCAGGACGGGGGGGAGAGAGGGGGGGGGTAAGCTGAATGGCCATAAATAACATATTTAAGAAATCAAAACATCTTCTCAACTTTAAAAAAATTATAAAACTTTTAGTAAATAAAAAAAAAGGACCAAGTCTGTTTTAGAATTCTCCTAAAATAATAATGATCATAACAATTCTAAGAACAAATTCTTTTTCACAAGTGCCGAAAATTCCTTCAAAATAATCCGTGTAAAAGGACTGATCCCCTTAAAATCTGTCGAGACTCATGTCTTCCCTTGGCGTGGTGTGGAAGCTTAGAGATGAAGAGTGCAGCTCAAGTGTCGTCCTTGGCACTTGACCGAAGCTCAAAATTACGAGATCTGCTGAAAAAAGCCTTCGTGTTGTTTCTAAGTCCATCGTTAATAAACAATAAAATCAGTCGAGAAAAGATTTCGCTTAAAAAATCTATAAATTATATCCTAAGAGTTTAAAATTTCCCTATAAATTATCCTCAGACCCCTTTTTGTGACCCTTTATAACTAGATGATTGATTATTTTTCTAAAAGTACACTCAAATTTTATTACGGAATGAAACTGATACGATTATAAGACACTGCACATCTTATATTTTAATAATTTTATCTGCATGAAAATGTTGACACAGAATTAAACTCTATCAAAAGATAATTTTAAAAGTAAAACAAGACTCTAATAAAGAACGAGAAACGCATAAATTATTTTTTGAGCTAAATTTGTTTTTGTTATTTATAAGTTATTAAAGATTGATTCCTCATAATGTTAGGGCGAAAGATCAAGAAATTTGGTATTTTTAATGATTTTAAGTGAAACTAGCTTAAAAAGAAAACTGCTTTTACAAAATCTTGTAATACTTGTACTTCGCATATTAAATAATGATTATTTTTGCACTTATGAAAAGTTGTATTTCTAGCTATTGCGAACAGGATGATCAAAGAGAAAACTTGTTTTCCTTCCTGTAAGGAAATGCACGGATATACTTTTATCTCTTTCTCATTCTTTTCATTACATTCCATTACCTGGCAAAATTGCCACTCTTATAGCAACCATTTTTCTGACCTTGAATCTGAAAATCTATTTTATAACTCCTTCATTGGACGTAGTTACTGCACAACGTTTTGATTTTTTAAATCACAATATTTTCTTTTCCGTAGTAATGAAACATGTAATTTATTTTAGTGTCTGTTGCTTACAAATAGGTGGAAACGAAATCTTCTTTACTTTCTCCGAGTTAGTAATAGATTGTTTGTTAAGTAATTGTTTGCCATGCTGTTTCAACATTATGCAATACTTAGATATTATGTAGGTAAGTAATAAAATGTTTTCACACACACAATTGGGACACAAATAGACAACTCTTTATAAAGAAATATACGTATACAGGTAAGAAAATAAACGGGTGTTTTCATTATGTAGTACGAAAGTATTTACTTAAATACAAGGTTGTCTATTGAAATAGTAATGGTAGAAAATTAATCACTCATTGACGGTTTTATAACATAGAATTAATTGTTAAAAATACATATCCATACACAATGATAAACTGAAATTTGTTTTGACATTTAATTTTGTTTTTAAGCGTATAAATTTACTTTAATTTAAATGCTTTAGTTTAGTGAAAATCGTTTGTCACTTCTGTAAGAAATTTTCTGTAAGGAAATATCGTTTGCATCAATGGAAAATAATTATTTTGAAGTCAGCCAAAATAAAGTTAAATTAAAAGAATTTTTTGAAAAAAAAAAAACAGTTTTAAGCTATTATTTTACATCGGGATCTCCAATGCTATTTTAAATATTATCTTCTATATCTAACTTGCTTTCTGACCAGAAAATACATCTTATAGTTTCCTCATGTTTAAAATACGTTATATGTTAGTCCGATCTGGCTAAGTTTAGGTTTTTTTCTTCCCACCACAAAAATGTTAATGGCGCTTATTGAAATAGAGGGTTAAAAAGAATGAATGCGTTTTTTTAATCTTAATACTCAATCTTTTAATGACAAATTTAAACTAATAAAAAAGTCTTAAAATCATTCAGAGTTGAAGGAAGAATTATTGCTACATTAAATTTATTTAAAATATCGAAAATTTCATTAATCGATTATGTGTGTATCTTTCCTGTATTGAATAATATGTAACGTTGTATGAGATGAAATAATAAAATTTATGATTATTTAATTGACATCATCTACTTGAAAGAAATGTTGAAAATCAACAATAACTGTTTCAGGCGCAGTTTGAATTCATTGAACAAACGAGAGACAAATTACTGTATAGGAATAACGCTAAAAATACTCCACCAAAATTCTTTATTTTGGTCCATCACATTTTTTTTCTTTGAATTTTTTCAATATTGTTTTTTTTATACTTCAAAATAATGTTCAGCGAAACAACGATGATACCTGCACATTTCACAAATGAATTAAAAAGATCATACTGAATATTTTAGGAAATCTATATTTTATGTTAAAAAACAGCAACGAATTTATATAGATCATAATAATGTACATTTTTAAATTTCTGTTTCAGTGAACATGTTCTTGATCTCTTCTTTTTTTCTAAATCCATCGGATTGAATGACATGCTCCGGTAGAACGGACGGAAGTTTCGAAAAATCGACAGGAGGATTTGAGAAATTTCCACACAACTATTCAACAGAATTTTAACATTGTAACATTTTCAAGTCTTTCAAGCAATTTCATATTAATGAAATTGCCTCGAAAATTCAAGTTCGAACGTTATATTGTAATCATGTTCACATTTTAGGATATGAAATTATAGATACGTTATTAAACCAATTAATGTAAGTTTCAGTTCAAAACAATATTGTAAGCAATGGACCGTAGAGGTCAGTTGAAAATTCCGGTAGCAGTTCCGTTTCAGTTTGAATGGTTGATATAAATTATTGATAAGCAATGTAAATAAACATCCAAAAACAATTTTGGTTTTTGGCATTTAAAATCTTAATGTTTTCATCAAAATTCGGCTTTAATGATCTAAAATATCGCAAGAATGTGTGTTCTTCGAAAACCCTTCAGGCAAATCTGAGCACAGATCGTAATAAATAATATTATTCTCAAAACATGCAGATCACATAGGAAAATTAAATGATTTTTTTTTTTTTGCTTATTAGATGATTGTATTGCTTTCTCAAAAAATAGGCAATGTTATTGTTTATTTCAAGGGTAGTGGAAAATTTCACCCGAGTTTAGAAATTAGATGAACAATACACATTTTTTATATTGGACTCCGCCCATCTTCTGCAGTGAAGATGTTATTTAATATATTAAATGGGAAAATCATTATCACAAGGCTATTGTATGCTTGAATTTGTAACATGAACTTATTTCTAAAAATTTCTTATGTATTTCTTCAGGATCATAGTGACTTGTTGAAGGATTTGTCTCTTCCCATTACCCTACAGTAATATGAAAATAGGAGATATATTTCATAACTCTCAGAAGAAGAAAACAAATGATATTCACAATAATGTACACACTCTTATAAGAATCTGGGGGGAATACAAAGTTTTGTACCTCAACAAAGATGCATCTTTAAATGTGTAATATAATTTAAACACTCGTTATTCTCAGGAAAGACATATTATTTATAAGAATATAAGATTATTTATATATAGCTCTCAAAAGTTGGGGGGGGGATTTCTTATAGTTCAAAAAAGTTATGAAAATTGATTGGTTTTATTAACGTCACACTAGAAGCAACACGAGGCTTACTGGCGAAGGACCTCGTAATTTTGAACCTCGGTCGAGTGACGAGGACGACACCTAAGCAGGCACATCCCTCTCCTAACCATAGCGCCAGGTCAACGAGAGGACTTAGAGCATCGACAAATTTAACTTGCATCAACGCGACACGACGAAAACCGCCGGCTGCGAGTTCGCAACTCTAATTACTAGGTTACTGCGTCCACAAAGTTATGCAAAAGGAGACATTAAAATATATTTATACGTAGATATAAAAATTAAAAAATCGTGTATGGAAAAAAATATTTGAAATAAATGGGAAAAAAAAAAGATAAATTATTTGAAATATTTACATCATTTCGCGACTGATGCTTGCAAATAACGCATAGCTTATAGGAAGGTATCACTTAAGTCGTATGTTTTTCTGTGTCATAGTATCATTTAATTGTATCATTTAATTCATGTAGTATATTTTCAATGTCAATTCACAGGTATTGGGCAAAATTATCTGGTCTGCTGATCTTTAAACTATTCTCTCAAGTTTTCGTTAGAAAATGAACTAAAAAGCAGACATTGTAGCTTAAATCTTCAAACTATTCTCTCACCTTTCTGAAGAGAATGGACTAAAAAAATATCAGTTAATGGCTGACAGCTGTGTTATCATCCAAGCAATCGTGCGTTGAATGTTTTGCTGATATATAGCGCTTGGAATAGTAACTCAATATCCAGGTTTCCTTTTATACTAAAATGAATTTCAATGTTTAACGTTGTTTAAAAAATGTTTATGGTCGCAAATATAAGAGTTTTTGTTAATATTCCCATATACGGGTTCCAACTATTAGTTAGCCGTGTTGCTGCTTTTGAAGTAAGTAATACCAAATGTTACGATTATAGCGTGAAATATTTTATTTATTATCTCAAAAGTAAATATTTCTTGCGGTACAAGCGATCCATTTACATAAGCATTTCTATCTCCTACTTTTAAACACCAAATTTTGTGTGAAGTTTCAAGTTGTCTAATATGAATTTGATTGCTTTGATAGGATAAGTTTCTTTTTAAATTTTTTATGAAGGAGTATGACCCAATGTAGCTTCCTTTTCTGTTAAATTATTTTACTTACTATAGTTAGATAACGACTCAGTTGGGTATACAAATATTTCGAAATATAATTTGACCATTAAACATTCAACAGATCTACATGACAGAAAAAGAAAGGTATAACTATCAGAAGATACATTTATTTACTTCTTTTTCACTAAACATATATGTATTTATTTATTTTTTTTTTCAATTTACTTTTCTTTAATTTCTAAGTGTAATCACTTACTTTAGGCATATCAAAAGTATAGTTGTACTACATTTAATATATTCAAGTAGTCATTTCCGGTTTCAACCAGGAATTTTAATACTAAATTTCAAACTTTTCATATTAATCTCTCTTTTCACGTAATTAAACATTCGAGTTTCACTATTGTTTTAAAATATTTTTGAATTGACTTTTAAAATGAATTTTCATATGAAATAACAGAGCTTCGTTTCAATTGGGTATGCAAATTTAATGGTAAGTTTAAAGAATAATTATATGCTTTATACACGCTCTTCATTTTCAAATTTCATTAA
This sequence comes from Nephila pilipes, assembly GCA_019974015.1. Classification (NCBI taxonomy): domain Eukaryota; kingdom Metazoa; phylum Arthropoda; class Arachnida; order Araneae; family Nephilidae; genus Nephila; species Nephila pilipes. Next base: position 821,625 of record BMAW01117680.1, on the reverse strand, counting down.
AAACGCTATGATTTTATCAAAATTGATCTTATAGAAAAATATGATTTCGCAAAATTTCAAGTATATCAATGCTGCTTATTTTGTCTAGAGCCATCGTCAAATCATTTATATTTAGAAGAAAATGTCATGTAATCTTTAGACATGATTACGGAAAGAAATATATTTATATAATTTTGGCTCTCTGTGACTGCCGACTTCACATCGAAAGCTCAAAAATAACCCGAATTTCAGTAATATTTAAATAGTAAGTATTATTATTATTAGTATTCGATATTTAAGTAAGTGTTACGTAACTTCAGAAAGAAAAAAAAAATATTCTTTTGAAATTCGAAAATTCTTCATCCGTGGATCATGTCAGTTTAGTATTCAGCTGGAAAATATATTATAATCCCTTTTTTTCTTCTTCTTGTATTGAAGCTGATCAAACCTTTAAAACAATATTTATATATTCTGAAAGTTCTTATGACTCATCTAAAAATAAATCGACATAAACGTATTCAAATATTAGTGAGAGAAATATATATATATATATATATTTAAAATTACAAACGAGAGAGAAACAAATGCATTTCACTTACTAAGAGTAATATATTTTTCACGATATTTTTTACAATGAATAATGAATTTATGTTACCTTCGAAACTATTTTCTGGATACATTTAAGGTTCGATCGTTTTGTGGTCAGTAGTTGTTTATTTTAGTTTATAATAGTTGTTTATAATGTTTTATTTTAGTTTATAATAGTTGTTTATAATGTTTTATTTT
>BMAW01117680.1:788102-820850 GCA_019974015.1 Nephila pilipes | reverse complement strand
TAATGTTTTATTTTAGTTTATAATAGTTGTTTATAATGTTTTATTTTAGTTTACAGTATCTTCAAACATTAAATACTAAGTGCATAAACTTGTTTAATATTTATCTATGTATTTAGAAAAAGGAACAAATAATAAATCTACGCTTGAAATATATTAAACAGTAAAATTCGTATTCAGTTCTAATTTGCTTTCCTAATGCACAGCAATAGGAATCAAAATAAAGAGAAAAATTGCATAAAAAAATTCCTACAATGGATCCGATTCATTCAGAGAAAGATATACACACTGCTCAAAAACAATAAAGGATATTTTAAGTTTTATATAAAATAACGGTATAAGTGAATTTTTTTTTTTTTTTTGCAGAAAATGGAAAAAGAGAGTTACAAATGCAAATTTTTCTCATTTTCAAACTTCGGAGTATGCAAATTTTGAGTGTGACATCAAAAACAACGCTTTAGCGGCAGCGAATGAAAATTGCCTTTCAACTTAACGAAAGACGAAGCGAAAAAGAATGATCGACATTCAATAAGGTGTCGTTTCGATGATTGCGATGTCTCAACGAAGACATTTAACCGATTCTAAAGCCTGGAGAATTGTTGGATGATTAGAGGAGGGCCAAACACAAGCTGAAGTAGCAGAAGCTACTGGAGTTGCACAAAGTGTGATTTCCAGAATCTGGAACAGTTTCTTGGAGACTGGAAGTGCAGGCCGAAGACCAGGGCAAGGTTGGAGACGTGCAACAACGCCCAATGAAGATAGATATTTAACACTAACGGCTCCGAGAGACCGAAATATGAATGCTTCTCTTCTTCAGCAACACCTTATCTCGGCTACTGGCACTACAATTTCGACTCAAACTGTCCGAAACCGGCTCCACGCTGTAGAACTGTATGCACGCCGACTAATGGTATGTGTTACACTAAGAGCAAAGCACCGTCGCGCCCATAGGGAGTGGGCAACCGAGCATGTGAACTGGAGGAGAAATGAATGGCGCAATGTTCTTTTCTCTGACGAGTCTCATTTTTCTGTTCATCCTGAAGATAATCGTATTTTTAACAGGTCAATTGAAAAGTCCCCGGCCTGACACGTAGATGGCGCTACTAGAATTAAATCCATATGTTTTTTAGTTAGCTCTAACCCTCAAAAGATGCGTTTATAAATCTGACACCTGTCGGATCATTAGTTTGTGAATTATAGCATTTTGAGTGAAGCAACTTTTGTTATTGTGAAAAAAATGGATAAAAAGGAATTTCGCATGTTGATAAAATATTGCTTTTTGAAGGGAAAAAATACAGTTCAAGCAAAAAATCGGCTTGATGACGAGTTTCCGGACACTGCCCCAGGAAAATCAACCATCAAGGATTGGTATGCTAAATTTAGACGTGGTGAAATGAGCACCGAAGACGGTGAACACAGTAGTCGCCCTAAAGAGGTTGTTACCGACGAAAACATTAAAAAATCCATAAAATGATTTTGAATGACAGTAAATTGAAATTGAATAAAATAGCAGACACTCTAAAGATATCAAGTGAACGTGTACATCATATCATTCACGAATATTTGGGTATGAGAAAGCTCTGTGCAAAGTGGGTGCCGCGCGAGCTCACTTTTGACCAAAAACAACGACGAGTTGATGATTCGGAGCAGTGTTTGAAGATGATCAAGCGTAACAAACCCGAGTTTTTGCGTCAATATGTGACAATAGATGAAACATGGCTCCATTATTTCACTCCGAAGTCCAATCGACAGTCATCCGAATGGAATGCACTCGATGAACCCTCTCCAAAGCGTGGGAAAATGCAACAGCCGGTTGGCAAGGTTATGGCGTCTGTATTTTGGGATGCGCATGGAATAATTTTCATTGACTACCTTGAAAGAGGATGGACCATCAACAGCGACTATTACATAGCGTTATTGGACCGTTTGAAGGACGAAATCGCCGAAAAACGGCCGCATTTGAAGAAAAAGAGAGTGTTGCTTCACCAAGACAATACACCGTGTCACAAGTCAGTGAAAAGGATGGGAAAAATCCATGAATTGGGCTTCGAATTGCTTCCTCATCCACCGTATTCTCCAGATCTGGCCCCCAGCGACTATTTCCTGTTCTCTGACCTCAAAAGAATGCTCGTTGAGAAGAAATTTTCGTCGAATGAAGAGGTGATTGCCGAAACTGAGGCCTATTTTGAAGCAAAGGACAAATCGTACTACAAAAATGGTATCGAAAAGTTGGAGGGTCGCTATAATCAGTGTATCACCCTTGAAGGGAATTATGTTGAATAAAAAAAAAAAACTAATTTTGCCAAAAAAATGTGTTTTACTATGGTAGGACGGGACTTTTCAATTGACGTGTTATCTGGAGGGATCGTGGCTCTAGAAGCAATCCTGCTTTCGTGCTAGGAAGTTTCAGATTTAGCGGAGGTGGAGTGATGGTCTATGCTGTCATCTCCATTGATGGGCACACCGATCTCTACATCATTCGAAATGGAGCTCTGACCGGTCGCCGATATAGGGATGAGATCTTAAGACTTATTGTAGTCCCGTACGCTGCAGCAATTTATGATTTTCTAGCTAATCATCAAAGTATTACTCTATTTTCGAAGATGTAAAACTGGTTCCTCAGTTACTCGATAGATGGCACCACGATCCAGCATAATATGATAGTTCACGCAGCACCCACATTCCTGAACAAAAACGAGAAGCATTTAGTTCTTGCTCACTTCTCCTCTTCCCTTTTCCACCTTCTGTCAATGTAGCTAAACTCCGAATGCCAGCTTGGGTTCCAACACTCATCGCAGATATGCGATAAAATTGGGTAGTCATCTATCTTTCTTAAGGGAACTAGTTAATCCAAAATAACCTGTACATAGTAATATTGTGAATAGTCTTACTTCATCTAATCACGAATAAAGTAATTTTTCGACTCCAAGCTCATCATTGAACTGTTAAAGGCCAACACCAAACTTTTCCCCCAAGACTCCTAAGTACCAGGAGGTGTCTTGTCCAGACGGATACCTCCTACACACATATTAATAATTACAGAATATATATATATGTGTGTACATATATGTATAAATATACATACATGTATATGTGTGTGTGTTTGTGTGCGTGTTTTTGCATCAATTTTGTGGGTGTATTTTTGCATCAATTTGTGTGTGTATTTTTGTATCAATTTTGTGTGTGTATTTGAGTGTAATTTTGCATCAATGTTTATAAATCTGCAGTAGCCAGGCATTTTCAAGTTTGTCTTATTTTATAAGCCCTAAACTACATTTTTGTCAATCAAAAATATTGTTTGGGATAATTTTAAATGCATAAGCAAAATTTTTGCTCCTTTTACTATGCATATCAAATAAGTGCTTTTTTGCTTTCGAATTTATACCTAGTAAAAATACGATAATTTTAGAATTGACTCATAAATTTAAAATAACAAAATAAATTAGACCGAAAATAAAATTAAGAAAATACAATTAAATGGAAAACAATTCAGTTTTTTTTTATTTCATTTGGATATGGAAATCAATTACGAAACGGACAAAAGAACCAAAGACCTATCAGTCGGGGCGATCCTTTTCCAGTTCGAAATCGTTTACCTTAATATTTTCCGTTCCTCTAACTGCTTTAGTAGGTCTACTCGAAGGCCTGAAGAAATCAAACCAAAACATATTTTCTAGTTCCTTGATCTGCTTTGCCAGGTATTTTACTTCCTGTGGAGAGCACGTTAGGAGGAGTTTTTCTCCTTCACTCTTGTTCCCCTGCAGCCTTTCAACCGATTTCTTTCGTTCTTACTGCATTCTCTCTGCAATTAGCCGACTGAGGCTCCTCTGCACCCTCGTTGGTTAACAGCTCTATTCGGAAAACTGTGTGGGAATGGGGCCTAAGCGTGTTACACTGTCCCTGTTCGTCGATCGAGAGATTCGGTAGCTGGTGGACGGGTGTTTTCGGCGAATATTTGTATTATTTTTTGTTCTCTAAGTGAACGAGAGTGGACCTCCGAGTGAGCAGAAATACGAGCACTATCTTGAGGCTTCTCCGACGGTGTATAGCCTTCGGATACATGTCGTGTTATAAAAGGCTATACACCTGAGAAGCCATAGAGGAAAAATGACTCTGAATAATTCAGAACAACGAAGAACAGGTTGCTGGCGAGCCATTCATTGACTTGGGTGTTCTCTCTCATTTAGAAGAACTGGTTCTAAAGAACAGGTCCTTCTTTCGTTCCTCATCTCTATTCATAATGATGCTATAGCTATCAGAGAGTCTCATTTGGTGGAGATAACTTTGGACCACAGAGTTGTTAGCACTGAGAACTTGGATTTGCTTGTTCTCTCTGCTTGCTAGAAGGAATGCTGGCCCTGGCGTATGCTTAGTAACCTTTTTAAAAGAAGTATGTTTTATAGTCATAATTAACTTTTTAAAAATGATTTAATTATTGCACGTAAAAACAGTATCTAATACAGCTCAAAAATATTACTTATCATTAATGAAATTTTGGAGTTTATTTGGATTTTTCTAGTCTTTTAATGTTTGGTGATAAATTCATTACTGAGTATAGCAGCGAATCCTTCATATTTAAAGCAACTATTTGCAATCATCTTTTGCTTTTAATCAATTTCATTGATGAAAATGCTTCTTCACATCTGTATGTCGTTCCAAAACGACACATGTAATTTTTTGCAAATTTTTTTTTAGCTATGGCAAATTGTTTGTATGATAATGAATGCCAGATATTATTTACGTCAGAAGCATTTTGATCTTAAAAAAGCTCACAAAATTTTATTTGAAAGAAGGAATTCGTTTTCCAGTTAATCAGCTCCAGCTGTATATTACTAGGTATATACGTTATATTTTGTTCACTAAGTGAAAATAGGATTATAAAGGCGATAATATAGTTTTCTTCATTAGGAAAATCATGAAAACGACTTTTAAATGTCTCTTGAAATACCTTGATTTTTTCAATATATTTGATCAAATTGTTATTATTCTCAGCACAATCACACTGCTCTTTCCAGCGTAAAAATTTATTCAAATTCTCCTTTTCTATCTGAGAAATGAACAGTTTTTATTTAATTTCAAATGAACTGATACTGTTTTCTAAGATAAGAAATAATTTATTCTTGCCTTGTAGTTTTAAATTTAGATCATCAAGATGGCTAACAATATTAACTAAAAATGCAAAATCGAATAGCCAGTTATTGTCATATAAAAAGGTTTATTCACCAGATAGTTCATTTTCTTTTTCTAAAAAAAATTAGTAACAGCTTTCTTTAATTTCCAAAATTTACCCAGAAACTGCCTTCTAAAAAGCTAACGTACTTGACAATGAAGTTAAGATGACCATATTCAAAATATAACAATTCACAATATTCTCTGAATTCTCATCTGTTTAATGCTCTCACTGTACTTTTATTCACACTTTTCAATACTGGTAATATAATATGTTGCATATTTCAAGTTTTGTCACACAGTGCTTTTTGGTGTGTAATAAAATGATATTTTAGTATAGGACGATTTAAAAAGTTTCGAGAAAAGTTATAGTGTCATTGATTTTGCTTATCATTGATGTACGCCACGTCAGTACACCCGCTGATGAGTTTACTACAATCTACATTTAGATTTTCTAGGCATGATATTGCTTTTTGAAATATGTCTGATCCTCTTGTTTTATCTTTTAATGACTCCAGACTGCAAGTTCTTTAGACATTAAAAGTATCAATAACTCCTCTGCTGGAAATATTTATATGGCATCAGATATGTTCGTTGATTAATCCAAAACTAAATAAAAGAAAGTACATGAAAAAATGTTTGGCAATTTCTGGGATATATCTTGAAAGAGTTTCTCGAGGCGTTTCATAACTGCCTGATATAACAAGCAAATATAACAGTTTCGTCTGCTTCCCTTTCAATACTTTACTATCGAGATGGCATGCAAATATTTGGAGACGAAGTTTCGTAATTTTTTCTCCGTTAAATTTTTTTCCCGACACTGCTAAAGCTTCTGCCAAAATTCAAAAAATCATATACGAGATGAGGTGAAGTAATTATATCTTTTTTATTTAGCTCATACACCTTAGAAGATGTTTGTGAAAGGTTAGGGGGAAATTACAATTGGTGCGGGTCGAAAAGGCTCTCTACCCCATGGCAAAAGCAATACTCCTTGTGGATCCACTTGCAAGTTTGATGGAAACGTTCATGATGTTTTGAATGCTTCTGTCTCTTTTAATATTAAGGGAATCCCCAGGAGTTTGCCTGTTATATCATGAGGAAGTTGGAGGGATCTTCAATTGTTGTTGGTTTGAAATTTTTATTTTTGAATAGGTTTCAAGGAGAGAGAAATTTGTGAGCCTGTAAGAATTGAGGCTCTTTTTTTAATCAAATTATCAAAATTTCACTACCAAAGAATCCAATATGGGATAAAAAACCTAATGGAAGTAAGTTCCATGCTGCGGCAAAATTATTTCTATTATTATTTATTAATTTCTATTATAGAATCCTCAAAATATTTGAGGATTCTATAATAGAAACAACTCTAGGCCAACTTCAGTTCAATTAATCAGATGCTGGAGAGCACTGCAGTTGTGTGACAAAATCCAAATATCAAAGAATGAGGTTGTTGCTTTAATAGCATTAAGCAATAATCAATAAACTCTGTTCTGAAAATTGAGCAAAAATCTGAATTCCTAATTTCGAGTTTCTTTGAGAATGTGGAGGCCTTATTGAAAAACTAATTTCACAAGTATTGCATTCATCTCTATTGCCACTGGAATAAATTTGATTTGCAGAATTAGGATTTTGGTAATGCTTTTAAAAACGTTTCTCGCCACTGATATAATATGGGAATTATCCCGCTGTGCTACAGCAGCGTCACCTTCAACGCAGATTAGATGGTTGGATCTCGAGGTGTAAACACACAGAAATGCGTGTTCGTCTTTTTCTTTAATTTTTCATGCTTTAATAAACCATTTTTCTTTCTAAAATGAGCGTGGTTCTTAACAACACACACACACACATATATATATACATGCACATACATATATATATATATATAACATAATAATATATATATATATATATATTATATGTATATGTATATATATAATGTGCAATATTTTATATATATATGTATATATATATATGTGTATGTATGTAGCATGTATATGGCAATAATAATATGTATGTATATATATATATATGTATATATGTATATATATATGATATATGTATATATAGTATGTATAATAGAACAAGTACATTATATATACTACTACATACATATATATAATAGCAATTTTTTGAATTGATGGTATTACCATTTCAGTATATAATATATTTTTCTGTTTTGAAAAGTTTGGTACCATTAACACATAGTACAACTAGCACAAATTCGTCTTAAGCCGATTAGATATTAAATTGTCATACTTCTTTTTTTTTAGGGTCTTTATTTCTGATTTTCATTGATTTTTCAAATTTTAATTTGTATATTTTCATGATTATGGTTTTGTTTTATGGCAATCATTTATTTAGAAATTTTTGCAGGTAAGTTTGTCTCTTACTTAATTGTTTGTAATGTATTAACATTTATTTTGTTTTTTGTTTCTAGGCATACAAAAAAAATTAATTATTTCCTTTCTATTTTCTTTTCTTTTATCTTTAAAAATTAATTAGAATGCTTTCTTTTTGTAACAAAAGATTTTTCTTCTGTTTGAATTTTTACTTCCATTCTATAACTAATTAATTCATTTAATTATTTCTTTATATTTTTGAATTATTATTTTTTATGTATATACAAATGTTTGACTGTATGAATATATATATGTAGAAATATATATGTGAAACATATTGGGAATCAATACAAATTGAATTGCATAGTTATTTGAATAAAAATAAAAGTAACAACATTTGTTATATAAATACTTTTGAATGACAAGAAAAATAAATTCGATTATGAACAGGAAAAAAAATGATGAAAATAAGCTTATCTAAAAACTTAAATTTTTTTACATGCATAATTTTTCTTTGAAGGGGCTAAATTTTTTTCTCGATAAATTATAGACGAAAGCAATGCTTTAAAGGAACAGTTTTATAATTCATTTAGTGGGGATGGGTTCAAATAAATTACTTCAAAGCTGAAATGCAAACTGAACTGGAGCTGAATTTTTTTTAAAAAAGTAAGTTTCTTTTAAAAAAAATGATGACATTCATGACGATCTGTAGCTTTATGCTAACTATTTATTCTCTATTTCATATATATATATATATATATATATATATATATATATATATATGTGTGTGTGTGTGTGTGTGTGTGTGTGTGTGTGTTTTTGTGAACAGTCTATGATAAAATTAAAAATGCTGATAACTTTTATGTAATTTTTATTTGATATCTTATAAACTTTACTCAGTATTCTTGCTGAATCAAAAAGGTAAGAATAAAATTTAATTTTCGAAAAATCTATTAAAATATGCAATTAAATCACTTACATTTGTAATATAAATTTATTTATTTAATTTGCATTAATTTTTGTGAAATTATACCTTTTTATCATTTATTTTCCTTCTATTTATTTTAATTATAAATTAAAATTGAACAGTCTAATAAATTAATTTTTATCCTCGCTCTTATCAAAAGAACAATATTTTTAGCAAATATTTCATATTACATAATGCAATAAAATCCTATCAAGCAAAAATTAAAAAAACTTATCATCAATAATAATTGTTTCCGTGATACTTTTTACATCACCCTAATATCCGAATTCATTTGTTAGCAGTTGTCATTTTCTATGAAAATATTCTTCTCCTCTGAAATAATAGAAACTTCTCGAAATATTTTTAGACAAACGAGTAAGGGGAAGTTAAAATATTTTTCAGTTGTCTTCATTATTGAAGACTGGAATTGTGGCAGTGATTCAACGCTTAAAAATCTACCCTTAAGCCTTTCTTCAGGGATATACCCTGAGTCATTGCGCTATTTTAGTATGATGCTGCTAGATTTAATCGAAGTAAATGGACAGAAAATTTTGTCCTTAAACATAGCTGATTTTTCACTGTATTTCAAGCTATTCTATATTCTTAATTTATTATAACATACTTTTATCTCTGCATATACTAATAAATACCTTTCAAAAATATCTTCAACCCCGTTAAGCAAAGACTTCCCGATTTGTTATTTGGCTAATTGCATAAGAAGTATTGACGTGTTGACGAAGGAAACCTAATATATCATTACTAAACCGGCGAAATTATTACGTCAGAAAATGACTTTATCTTTACAGTTCGCTCTTACCCAATCAGCATACTCGAATCAAGGAATTACCTACTGAATGAGTTTACCGACTAGTAGGTAACCGTAACACACTTTGAATGAAATAAAACCGCAAGTATCAAAATTGAGCGCACATAACACTGTTGTTTTAATTCGTGATAAAATTTGATTCTAGATAAAATTGATTGCGCTCTTTGTTTTTAGGATGATACAGCAGAATTTGTTTTGAGTTGAAATTTAACAGTGTTTAAATTAGCATTTCATATTGAAATTTTTAGCCGATTTCCCCTCCTCTTTTTCCAAGTGGATCGGGGACCGCGTCAATACTTCGCGGGGTCAGAGTAAAAAATATATCCTTTTTCTAGAATTGTGTCATTATGGCTCCAGTTCCAGAATCGGATAAACTTCTTCAAGAAGTAGATAATTACATCACAAGCAACAATGTTATGATATTTAGCAAAACCACATGTCCTTTTTGCAATAAGGTGAGTATATTATATCAATTTTCCATTAATATTACATTAAATATTAACCTTTGTATTTTCATGCATTACAAATGAACACTTGAATGATAGATTTATTTGTATCTGTTTTAAATAGGAAGCTTGACAAAATGTCAAGTATCTGTTATTCTGTGTTACATTGAATGTCCTTGAAATTTTGTTGTGTTAAATATTAGGAGAATGATATTCTATAATTATTAATATTGTTAAGATTTTTACTAATTGTTGGGGGTAATTATAGTCTTTGATTTATAGGAGTTTTGAAAAAAATATATTTGTAGTTTTTCAATTTATTACTAGAAGCATAATCGTTGGGTGAATTTATACTATCTTAGATTTTTTTGGAGTTTTTTGAACCATTAGTATTTTGAGTGTTTCAATTTATTACTAGTAATATGAATTGTTTATTACTTTGTTTTTCATTTATCATTTTTAAATGATTGGTTAAGTAATTATTTCCGTAGGAATATATTCAAACAATTTATATATCAGTGATTCATAGCATTTAAAGTTGCATACAATTCTCATAATTTTTTTTCTTGATCAGCAATGATCGGTGGATCTTCTGCCTTTTAATCGAAATTAAATTAGCATTTAAATTTGATTAATAAAAATGATATTTTGACAAATTATACCAATACGAAAAATCCGGGGTTTTGCTAATAAACAAGGAATAATTTCCTCCTGTCTTTAATCTTTAATGACCCTATATTGTGATTTAAAAACAGTATATTTTTTTAACATAAGCGTGTTTTATTTATTAAGTTACAAAAGTCTTTATTTAAATTAGAAGTAGTAAATGTACATGCTTAAGAACAAAGTAATCTAGTCTTGGTTAGTCTTTAGTGTAAAGTAATCTAAAACAGGGCAATTTATAAAATATAATGGGGCCCTTGATTTCCCCCCCCCCCCCAGTAATATGCCAAATTTATGTTCTAGAGAATTGAGAATAATTTTACTTTTTAATGGGAACTTTTCTCTTACAATTGAAGAAAAATTTGTTTTTAAAAAATTCCATCCTAAATGGCCTAATTTTGTAAGTTATTGTTTTAAGGGATTATGGGTAGTAGAAGTTCTTAATTTCATTGATTAATCAGAAGTTTTACAATCAGGACTGATATGTATAAGGAATGCAGAATACTCTTTTTTTTTTTTTTGGGGGGGGGGAGAGAGAATAGAGTATTATATTTATAATCTTACTACAGAATTTTTGAAAAAATTTCCCCCTTTTTTGAAGACATTATTTACACTTTTATCTGCATTTTTTAAACATGTATAAATGCATCTTTTTTAAAAAGATGTACTCTGTCGAAAACAAAATGTAATCTTCCATGAAATTCTATTTAAATATTCAATTATGTGTATAGTGTTGTTTTAATTGTATTTCTTGTGCTACATGTATCTTTTTTTTATTTACTGGGGGAAATGTTTTAAGCATGTCCTATAATAAGTAATACTCATGTGTTTTAATGTTCATAATTTAATTTTTTTAAATTTAACAGGTTAAAGCACTGTTCAGTTCATTGGGAATTCAGTTCACTGTTTTAGAATTGGATACATTAGGTAAAGTGTTATGATTCTTGATATTATACATATTTTGTTTATTTTTATTTGGATAAAACTACAGTATAAAACTTCTTGGTTGGGTAACATTTTTTGGGCAATTGATATCAAATTCTGACTGTTCTGTTTGAGAAGTTACATAGAGGATCTTTTCTTATGCAATGGGAAAATTATCACCTAAAAATGGGATTTTTGGACTTGATATTTGCACGGTAGCTGTACATTTATTTACATTTAAGTTTATGATGGTTATTTCATTATTGTATCGAAAACAAATAATTTGTTATGTATTTCATGAAATTTTAGTAATAATTATATTATGTAAAAATTAAAAAAATATGTTTATAATTGCACAAATGTAAAATCGACAAAAGTTTTGGGATTGAAATTACTCATAAAAAAACTATTAATATGATATCCATATTTGAACTCTAATTTAATTGTATACAGTCTTATTTCAACATGATAAAATTAAACAAATAATTGAGTTACATGATTAGAACTTTTGTAAATGTACAGGAATTTTAAGGTATATCATGTTGTCTAGTCTTGTTAGTATTTTTTAGATAACAATTTATGCAGTTATGTTTTAAATTGTTTATATAAACATGTTGAAAATGATGTTTTACATTTATTATAATTTGCATAGTTATTATTTTTGCTTGATTTGCAGTTAAAAAAATGTTTAGCACATTAACTCTGAATTAACTTAAAACTCTGGAATTATCTGTAAATGTTAAATAATTGTGAACAATGTTCATTTTTGCTAGTATTTTATGATGTAATCGAGGATGTTCTGTTTTTAAATTTAAAGATACTTAAGAGTGTACTTGTTAATGGAGCATTTAATGATAATTAGAAGAAACATTTTATGTAGTACTTTCTTATGCAGCTTGTGGAAAATCTGAATGAATATTTCCTGGAGGGAAATTTGATCAAAATAAAAACTGTATAACCATAAAACTGTTATCAGAATGGTGATATCATAATGGAGAAAATTGTATCAAAATGGTGATCAGATTATGATTCCTAATTATATGTTCTTTAGTTGATTTACAAAATCAATGTAGTCGAACTCCATTAACTTGTGGTAATTAGGATCAATGGTTTATATACTGCAAGCTACTGTATTAATGTAAATTGAATGATTATATAAATTCCAACATCAATATGAAATTATGCATTATGTTTACTTCCATTATTTTTAATTATTGCGGAAATCAATTTTAAAGAAAGTCTTTACCTTTTAAAGCTTAAACAATAAGAAATGGTTGAACATATACCTAATCTCGCTTGTCATGAGTTCTTGAAAATTATTCTTTACAAAAAAAATCCAAATTAAAACATTTTACTTCTGGAAAAATAGTGATTTAAGTCCAATCGGAACATTTAAATCTAAAAACGATAAATGAAAAGTATTAAAGTGGTCTACCACTACTTAACCCCAAACTATCTAAGGATGGGTCTCAAAGACAACCTTATGTTCATTTCTGCTTAGTCAAATTTTTATTTTCACTCTTTTGTGCCAAGATCATCTGCATTTTATGATCCTAGCACTTGTTGGTTCTAGAGTAGGTTTTTAAGATTTCTACTCTATCCCAGTACTTCTTTTTTTGCTCATTTTCAGGTGTGCAAGTACTATTTATCTCTCATGTTTTTAATTTCTGTCATTCAGAGTTTGAGTTTGCTATTGCAAATTAGTACTCCATGGCTTGCTTATCCTTCAATATATAAAATAGCTAGGGAAAAAAAGTATTAATGCTTGCTCCTAATAGAAGGTTCTAATGTCATTTGAAAGGAAAAAAAATCACAGATGATCTAAATAACACCAAAAGAGAGCCGACTTGCGTGTTATTTAGGTGTGACTGTATTTTATTTTTTCCACTAACTCTAGTTAAAATTTCAATTTTATTCCTGGCTACTTGTTATTTTTTTATTTTTATTTATTTATTTATTTTTTGTTTGTTTGTTTGTTTCTGAATAAATGCTTAGCTTTTGGAAATGAATTATTTCCTAAAATATTTATAATAAGTAAAAAAAAAACATTGAAAAGGAAATTATAAATTATTCTTAGAGATTTATCATTTATGCTTTTTTAACAAAAAACATATCTGTATTTTCATATTGTATGCATGCGAGAATTTTTAATTACCCATTTTTGTGAATTTACAATACTTCTCCCCCACTCCCCTTAGTGTTTTTAACTTGTGTAATTTTGGGTGTAAAATAATCTGTTGCTCAAGGTAAATCTTAACAGAATTAGATATATATGTATTTGAAATATTAATCGTTAATACATGCTTGAAGCTTTTAACATTAGTTATTATGAGGTAGAAAAAGTCTTTTATTAATTTTTAGTCTTTTTTAAAAAATTGAATCATGATAATTAGCACATTAATGTCAAGGTCCATATTCAGTATTGATTTAATTTTGTAGCATAAATCATCGATAATCAACTTGCATAAACCTCGGAAATGTTCAGTGTTAAGAAAAAATTTGCTGCCTATATTTGCAGTTTGACATTTAATTTTCTAAGTAAGTTGGGATAATATTATTTGTTCATATTTTATTACTTGACTTTTAAAGTTTATAAAGTAATTTAAAGTTTTTTTATTTTTAAAATTTTAATTTGTAGAATTTTTTTTTTATTCTTAAGAAGTGAAAGCTTTAAAAAAATATTATTTAATATGTATTCTAGATTTTGTGTGCTTTCATTTGTTTGAAGACAAACATTTTTATATGCTTTGAGTTCTTAAATTTATGAATATTTGACTATAAATTTGTGATTTAACTCTTCATTACGGTTTTGCCTCGTTTTCTCTTGCGTGTTCCATTTCCAATAAACTTTGAGCAACTTGTTTTTAATTTTTATTTTAAAATTACAAATTTGCAAATTGAAAGATTCATAATTGTACATCTAGTTTGAAAAAGATTTCATATTTTGATTACTACTTTCATAAATGTTTTCTCTTAAGACACATTTTTGTATGTTTTAATTATTTGAGTCTCAGGATGTAAATTATTACTAAATTTATAAGTTATTAATAAAAGCCTTTTTTTTTCATGCAATAATGTCAAGTTTTTTTAATTGAAAATTAAATATTCGGCTCTGTGAAATCCAATTTAAAAAAAAAATAAATAAATTGCTTGGAAACATTTTTCAATGTTGTTTTTCCCCAAAGGGTTTACAATTGAGACCTTTTTTTTTTTTTTCCTTCTTTCTCTGTATGATTTTTCTAACTATTGTGGTATTATTTTATGAAATAGTTTCTAAGTATTATTAGAAATAAAACATGTTAAATGTTTTGATTAAGGTTTTTTTTCAGTCCTTCTAAATCTGTTTGTGAACCTGTACTATCTTGTTCACCATTTATATTATTATATTTTTTATTGTTGAAATTTATTTTTATTAACTTTTTGAATGTAAATTTTTATTTTGCATCAGCAGTAGGTTTAAAATTAAGTTGCTTTTTTTTCTTAGACAGCATCTATGTAGTCGATTCTGCCTGCAGTTTTCTTGCACACAGAGAGATTTTGAATTTTTTTTAAACTTTATATATTTATGGTAGTATTTTCTTTTATTATGCAATGCATCTTGAAAGAACTTTGATTTAATTTTAAAATTTTTGAATTTTTCTCATTGGTATTTGATTTGCTTGAATATTTTTGTTAAAGTATGAGTATTACTTTTTAGTACTAAACATATAAAAAAAAATATCTCGACTAATAATTTTAAAATTTTTAATGCATTCTTTAAAAGCATTTAATTATTATTATTATTATTATTATTATTGTTTTCCATTACAAATTCATGCTATAATAAATGATAAACAAATCTCTTGGTTTACTGTTAAATATTTTTTAAATATGTATTATACTCTAATATGTGAAATACATTTTAATATCTTGTTTTGAAAAATTTAAGATATAGCTGATGAAAAGAGAAACCACTTAGTGATTTATAGTTAAATTTTTACATCTTTTGTTAAACTTTACTTTCATTTATTATATGAATTAGTGCAGTGCTGAAATCAATGTATGTCTAGAATGCTCATGTAAAAATTAAAAATAACTTCTTAATGTTATTTTTTCAAAAACTTTTTTAAAAAAAAAATGCTTTTGTATTGATTATAACACTTACAGACATTATGTACAATACTGTAACTAAAAATTATTGATTCTGATGTTTTAACTGAAACCATGTTCTGAGCACTGTTGCTATGGCAACAAAATAAAAAAAATGCCAATATTTCTTCCTCAGTGTTGTAAAATTGACGTGACAGGTTATTTTCTTTTATGGATTTTTGTTGTATGGTATTTTTTACTAACAAAACTTTGTTGTACCTAATTTGGTTAAAAAATAATTTTCAGCATTAAATATGTGAAAATTTTTTAATAGAGTATACATTAATAACATAGAATGTTTTATATATTTTCATTAATAATAGCTTAAATTGAAAGTTTTTAGGTAAAAAATTATAATGACACTATTTCTTTTCTTGTAGAAAATGGGCCTCAAATGCAGAAAGCAATGGCTGAAAGAGTTGGGAGATCATCAGTTCCCCAAGTGTTTATTCGAGGGCAGCATCTTGGAGGCTGTGATGATACAATGGCTGCACATTGCAGTGGTAAACTCCGTGAAATGTTGTTCAATGAAGAGGAAAACTATGATTATGATTTGATTGTTATTGGAGGTGGTTCTGGAGGATTAGCTGCTTCTAAGGTATGTGAATTTTTTACTGTAAATTAATAAATTATTAGATGAGAATATTTAATTAATTTTTAAATTGCATAACAAATGCAGTATGAATAGCATTGCAGTTATGGTGGTTTTTTTTATTCACCCTTTGATTATACATTATTTCTTTCTGACTTTTACTATCTAATTTTCAAAAAGTGGTGCATTGTTTTTAGTTATTAATTGTACTAAGTTGATTGCTTATGCATATTTATTTTGAAAATATCTTTAAATTTTGTGTTTTATTAAAAGGAATTCAGATATTAATAGTTCAAGTACATTTTTACCATAATTCAAATTTTATTATATTTGTTATGAATTTTTCAACCAATTTCTTATGATTGAAATTTTAAGTAAAAATTTTGAACCTTTACAAAATTTGCCAGCTATCAAGTAAAAATCTTAGCATGTCAGTTAAAAGAAATCTGCAATATTTTTTTTTCTTAAATGAGGATAAAAACTTGCATGGAAGAAAGTTTGAATAAATGATATTTATGTGTTATAAGTTAATTTATTATTTTTTTTTTACATATTTAGTAGTTTTAATTTTTAAATTATTAACATGCTTAAAGTTATGTGCATTTAACTTATACATATTTTTAAAAACTTTTACCATTGTAGGAAGCTGCTAAACTGGGGAAAAAGGTGGCAGTACTTGATTTTGTTACACCTACTCCAATAGGCACAACTTGGGGTAAAAATATTTTTTAAATTCATTGTTATTCATAATTATGAGTTTTGTTTTATATGATTCTATTAAATAATTTCAAGGTCTTGGAGGA
This sequence comes from Nephila pilipes, assembly GCA_019974015.1. NCBI lineage: Eukaryota > Metazoa > Arthropoda > Arachnida > Araneae > Nephilidae > Nephila > Nephila pilipes. The sequence continues at coordinate 803,999 of BMAW01117680.1, read as the reverse complement.
ACTTGTGTGAATGTTGGTTGTATTCCAAAGAAGTTAATGCATCAAGCAGCTATCTTAGGTCAGTATTTTAATAAATATTTATTGTATTTTATATTTGAAATATTTTATAATTTTTTTTTTATATATCTTGACTGTTTTGAAAATTTACTTATTTATCGATAATTACCTGTTTTCAATTAGATTAAACATAAATTTAGAAAAAATAAAATATTGATTTTCTTGTTTTTGAAATCTGCAAAAAAGAAATATGTTTAATGTAAAAACTCCAGTCTTTATTTTTGTATTATTTTTAATGCCTTTTTTTTATTTTTTTTTTTTCATTTTTTTTAAAAAAAAAAAAAAAAAAAAAAATCTTATAACTTGTTAATAAGTAATAGATCAGTATTTGAATGTTTTATGTTTTTGAATATGAAAAATGAAATTTATGAAAAATAAACTTTCTTTTTTGGAAAAAGATTTTATTTGTATGCATTTTTGTAAAAATTGAGTTTTAAAAAACTTTATTATTATAATACTGTTTGTTCTTAATGTATTCTCATCAAAGATTATAAATGTACTCTTAAGTATTCTTATTAAGCTGTCATTTTTATAATACTAAAAGTAAATTAAGACTAATATAATCATGACATCTATAACTACTAATATTCAATGTATTACAGATTTAACACAAATTTGTAGATTGATAGATATTACTAAAGACTTTTTTTACTTTTTGATCCTTTAAATTTGTGAATTTATGCATAAATAATGTAAGGAATGTAATACATGGGATGTGTAAATTCGTGCATTATATACAATTAAATTTTTAAAGGTATAAGTTTTTATTGTTTTATATGAAATTAATCTATGTGACTAATAATATCAGATCTTTTTACTTTACTTTATTCTCTAAGGTCAAGCAATAAAAGACTCAGCAAATTTTGGCTGGAATCTTGGAGACAAAGGTAAGTCAGTACTTCTGTCTAAAATTGTAAATGGAAATAATTATATTGTTGTTTAATGAAAGAAAATTTTGATATTGTTACAATTTTGATATTGAGGGCCATCTTTCTGAGTTGCATTAGGCTGGCTGAGTAGCAGGCTTATAAACTGATGGGTACTGGATTTGAGTCTTGTGCTTCCAACAACTTTTATGTATACTGATCCATGTTCTATTATTCATCGGATTTCTCAAGTTGGTGTAGAAAATGTGGAACGAGTTTTAGTATTGTTCTCAGCAATTGACAGTAGTTAAAAATTACAAGGTTTGTCATCCATAATTCATATGTGGCTTCTAATGCAATGTTAAGAAGCTAACCAATCATAAACTAATTTTTTAGTGGTTTTCTTACCTTTTAATTTTTTTTTTGAAAAATGTGCATTATTTCTTATTAACCTCTATGTGAAAAATATGATTTTAGTTATATTATATAATTTTTTTATAGTGGATCACAACTGGTCTGTTATGCGTGAAAATGTCCAGAATCATATTGGATCTTTAAATTGGAATTACAAAGTTCAGTTAAGGACAGAGCAAGTCAAATATGTCAATGCTTATGCCGAATTTGTGGAGGCTCATAAAATTAAAGTAATTTTTTTTTTTTTTTTTTTTTTTTTGTTAAAGTAGACATTATAAATATTGAGTTTTGCATCTTATATGCACAAACATTTAATTTATTTTTATTCTTTTGTTCAGAAGAAAAATTTGATGGATTTATTTAAAATATTTTAATTCTTTGAAAACATGCAAGTCCAAGATTTCAGATTTATTTAACTCTTTAAAACTTTTGAATTATTTATCTGTTGATCATGTTGCCAATGTTTTTTTCAGTTAAATTTTTTTAACAAGTACATTTTTTTTATTGGATAGGGTTAATAAACTTAACATTTGTCAAAAAAACAATCATTTTTTTCTTGAAATAGGTAAGCTTTTGTGGAAATCAACTGTGTAATCATCGTAATTTAATAAATTTGAGAAGTACATATGTTTTATAATACATTTTCTAATTATTAATGTGTAAATTATGTAATGTAGGCTATTGATAAGAAAGGCAAAGAAACATTGATGTCTGCCAGACATTTCATTATTGCTACTGGTGAACGACCAAGGTACCCAGATATAGAAGGAGCTAAAGAATATGGTATTACTAGGTAACTATGTAAAATTATTTAATTTTGTTAAATGTTTCTTTTTAATATCCTTTTAATGAATTTATCAGTTTTTCTGTAAACAAATTTTTATGATAAATGAAGGATAGTTTTTAAAATTTCATGATAGAAAGAATTGAAGTTATATTTAAAAATATTGCTTTGATTATTTGTTTATATGTATCGTTTTCTTATTTGTTAAGTAATATTGTATTCTTGGAAATTAAAAGTTTTGCCTATGAATTAATGAAGATGTAAAGTTACATTAAGATAAATGAATAAGTTATTAATTAGTATGTTTAAAAACATTTTTTTTATATTATAAAATAAGTTGTTTGAATGAATTTTTTAAAAAATAATTATTAAAAAATGTTCAATAATGCAAAAGTAATTTAATTTTTTTATTCAAATTAATTAAAAGAATATTTATTATAATTTGAATTGGTAAATTCAACTGATTTTTCCCTATTCTTGAAATTTTTGCTAATGTAATTTATGGCTATTTTTCTGTATGGGTTAACACTTTTTTTGCTTCTGAAATTTTGCAATTGTTTATTTTTTAATTACAAGAAAGCTCTTTTGCAGCGATGATCTGTTTTCTCTGGAGCATTCACCAGGTAAAACTTTAGTTGTTGGAGCATCTTATGTTGCACTGGAATGTGCTGGGTTTTTAGCTGGCATTGGCTTGGATGTTACAGTTATGGTTCGTTCTATATTACTTCGAGGTTTTGATCAAGATATTGCTGAGAGGATTGGGAGCTATATGCAATCTGAAGGGATTAAATTTATCCGACCTTGTGTCCCAAAAAAAGTACAGTATTTAATTTCTCTGCTCTAAAGCTTGATTTTTTTTTTTCATGAAATTTTACTTGGTTATATACTTAAAAACAGATTTCCCATGGAATAGAAAAATTTGCCATTGATAAGGCATATTTTTGCTCCAAAAAAAAAAATGTTATTTTTTGTTGGACTTTGTAATTTTTGCTATATTAACTTTCATTGAAATGAAGTAAAAATATAAAATTTAAATTTGAAATGATATTGTTGGACAAATAAATTTTTTAATATAAAAGCTTTCACTCGATGAGGATTAGTGTGCAAGCATTGATAATATTTTATTTACCCTTACTTTCTTGTTATCTTTCTCTTTAAATTCAGTGATTGTAATAATTTGAAATAAAAACTTAAGGTAATTATTTCTTTCTTCTCTTTTTATTTGTCAAGTATTTGCTGATTCTTAACTTATCTAAAAGTCTATTTTAAAAAAAATCAGATCTTGCTAATGTAATTAATAATCAATTTTCCCCCTCTTCTTCTTTTTTTCATTAGGTAGAAAAAATAGAATCCAGTGAACAACACAAATTAAGAGTGACTGCTAGCATGGAATCCGGAGATGAAGTTGTTGGGGAATATGATACAGTAAATTGTTTATAATTAATATGCCTTTTTGAATATTGTTTTTAATTTTTATTTCATTTAACATCCAGTTTTAATAAGAAAATATGTGCTCCATGCTATTATTGTAAACATTTTCTTTTCTAATTAACAATTTTTTTAAGAAGAAACTACACATTTTTTTTAAAGTTCAGTTATCCTAATGCTAATTTCTATGATAAATATATAATGATGAAACTAATTTATGTGATTTTAAGCACTGTATTTGTGTTAGAGCACTATATTTAACTTTTTAAGTTCTTTTTGATAACATTTTGGAAAGGTAAACATTATTGAAATTAAATGTTGTACAGAAAAAAAAAAAAAATGAAATAACTTATCTAGTTTAAAAAAGTATTTTGAAGTGTAATATTTGTACTCTATAAAATTTTTAAATTGAAAAGTTTCTTTCATTTTTGAGTGTATATTATAATGGGAAATTTGTGTATTGGATCAAATGAAATGTATTGCTGTCAAAATTCTTTTCTCTAGGTGTTGTTTGCTATAGGTCGAGATGCTTGTACTGATAAAATTGGATTAGATAAAGTTGGTATTCAAGTGAATCCCAAGTAAGTAATCCTGTAGATACTTCTCTCATTTTGAAAATATAACACTTACTTAAACAAATCACGATAAAAGCAAAAGAATTATTTTATTTTCCTTGACCACATTTACATTTCAAAATGTAATATTTATGCTCATATTTTTTTTATAACTACAATAATTGTCCCCCCCCCTCACATTTTTTTGTCAATTAGACTTAAAAATATTATTTTAGTATGTAAAGTATAATTTTTTATTTTTCTGTTAATCATGATTTAAATTTTTTTTTGAAATTTGAATCTTTATGATGTTCTAAATTTAATTCATATTTATTTGTTAAATTACTATCAAATAATTTTTTTAAATTGTGATAAGACCATATATTTTTTTTTATTCAAGCCTTTCTCTTATTTTAATTTCGTATTACTGATTTTATAAAAATGTTCATATAAATTGATGTCTCTTTTTATAATATGCAATATAATTAGGTTTAATGTTGTAATTCATATTAATTTATTTTATTGGAAGTTAGTGTTGTATATATATATGTGTGTGTGTGTTGAAAAGAAATCGAGCTGGTATTTTGGAATTGTTATGGATTTGTTTTAAAATAGTTCATGCCTACTGAGAACTATTTTTTTATTGGTAATTTTTACTTATTGTACAAATATATCTTCATTGCAGTAAAAATCAAAATTCATTGAAAAACCATTTAAGTCACAATTTTATTCTAGTCAGTGGTAAATATTAAGTCATCTTGTTGTATGCAAATTGTACTAGTTTTTGTATTTAAATTTAAGAATTACTTTTCTTTTTTCCGTGAACATTTATTGTAAAATTCCAACAATGTGCCTCTAATAGAAAAATAATTTCTCTCTTATTTTAAGTTTGAAATTCCCCTTCACGTTTGTAATTATTTTTCATATTTATCCATTACATGTTCCGTTCAATATTTTACTCATAATTATTTACATCCATCATACAGCTAGAATTGCATACAAAAATACACGGGGCCTTTTAAACTACATTTCAAAAGGAGCTTATAAAATTAAAGCTTCAAATAAGTGTGTGTGTGTGTGTGTACACATGTGGATGTATGTGTGCATACACATGTGGATGTGTGTGTGTATATATAAATTATTATTATATAGGACAGAGAGAAAATATCCTCTTTAAAGTTTTCCATTTCAAATATTAAAATGAAATTGTAATATTGAGAGGAAATTTATTCTTAAGATAATATACTTAATGGTGTTCAAATAAGATGGTGAAATGTAAAATTATCATGGCAGTAGTATAATTTTTGAAATGAATTTTTAAAAATGTTTTTAATGTAGCGACTAACAAAAAGTATTGTTGATGTCCAGAAGAAACTTATAAATTTTAGTGAACTTTAGAAATAGTGCATTTTTTTCTGTAAATAAAAAAAATTACTATTAAATAATTCTTTCAATTATATGATACAAATAGAATATAAATTGAATTTTTTTAAATCATCAGAAATTACTTATTAAAAGTTTTTAGAAATTATATGTAATATTTTTTCAATTACTTAGTACCAGTAGTATAGAAATTGAAATTAAAGATGTTATTCCTTATTTTTGTTTTCTTCATAATTGTATTTCTTTTTAGAAATGGAAAAGTTCCAGCAGTGAATGAACAGACTAATGTTCCTCATATCTATGGCATAGGTGATATTTTAGAGGGCAAACCAGAACTTACTCCAGTTGCTATTGAAGCTGGACTCTTGTTGGCACGGAGGTTGTATTCAGATAGCACTATTCAGGTATTATAAATGAAATTAAATTACTTTAATTGAAATGTCATGTTATACTTGTAACCTTTTTGAATCAAATTATGCCTGTAATTAATTAAATGTTAAATTAATTATCCTATGTAATTTTAAAAATTCCATACATAACCTAAGAGTTCATAATTTTTAAAAACTTCAATTTGTATGAGCTTTTAAAATTATTCAGATGGATTTAATTTTTGCATTTAAGGAAACTAGAGAAGCTCTAATAGTTAATCAAAATTTTTGTTCCAAGACAATAATTTAAAGCTTGTTTCTTCATAGTGTGATTATACGTATGTTCCAACAACAGTTTTCACTCCATTGGAATATGGTTGCATTGGATTTTCAGAAGATTTAGCAATTGAAACTTATGGTGAAGAAAATATTGAAGTAATTTTGAGCTTTATTACTACTTGGTGAAATTATAAATTTTTATCTATATTGAACTGTTATATTTTATTTGTACTATTATTTATATATTGCATAAAGAGGGAATTGAGCATTAGCATTATTTTACGGTATCTCTAATTTTATTAACTTATTTTAAATTTTACCTTTTTTAAAATTAACGCTTAATAATAAAGTAGACTTTTTTAGTCTGTATTGAGGGACACAGTGTCTTACATGTATGTTTTATTTGATGCAATTGATTCAAACAATTAAGTATTATTTTTTTAGTGATTAATTTGAATAATGTATTAACTAAACATTATTATAATAGTGTTGTTTTTCATGTAAGTTTGTCTATCCGCTGGTTAACTAAATGCACTTGCATCTGTATGAATATTTCGTTCTCATCAACTTTATTAGATATGAATAAAGATATTGTTATTAATTAAATGAAGAATTGGAAAACTGACTTAAATTTTGAAGTATTTCAAGACTGAGAAATATTTGTATTTTAAATAATATATTAATGAATGTCATATTGAAAGATCTTATTGTTAATTTTATGGGTTAAAGTTTTAAACTATGTATGAATAACAGCTTTATACGTATAATTTTAGGTCTATCATTCCAATATTACACCATTGGAATGGACTGTTGCAAAACGAGAAACAAATGTTTGCTATGTTAAACTGATATGTCTCATTCCTGAAAAGGTAAGTTGTCTAGTTGAATATTTTGTTTAAATATATATTGTTATTAAAATAGATTTTTATTATCAGATTGCTAATGAGCAATAACTTTTGTATAGTTTTGTTTAAAATTATGAATTTGAAATGAAATGGTTTTTTATGTAGTATAGAATCAATTGAGATATCAATTATTGGTCTGTAAATTGCTTAGTTTTTAGAACAATTCATCTAGAAAGTAAGATATTTGTATGAATAGCATATATATATATATATATTTGATTGTAATATTTGTCATTAATGTGTAATATTATCTGTGTAGCTTATAATAATAATTTATAAATTGATTAATGAATTGTTGCAAATTAGTTGTTACACTTTGCTTTGTTCGCAATAATCGTAGCAAAATTTTGAAAATTAATTTTAGTTTAAAGCAAGAAATATTTGTAAGTTAATGAAATTATTTTTGAATTATGTTAATTATGTTGCTAATAATTTCTGAAAAATTGCTCTGTGCTTTATTCATTCTTATTTTGAATAATAAATACCCAATAAAATTGACCTCAATGTGTTACATAAATACCCAATAAAATTGACCTCAATGTGTTATATAAATACCCAATAAAATTGATCCCAATGTGTTATGACTTATTCTGTTTTCAAACTGGTTCTGTTTATTTGTTTTAGGAAAAAGTTATTGGTTTTCATTACTTGGGACCAAATGCAGGAGAAGTTACTCAAGGGTTTGCTTTAGGTATAAAGTTAGGTGCAACTAAATCTGATTTTGATTCTACTATTGGAATTCATCCAACTTGTGCTGAAGTAAGATTGCATTACATATAAATATCAATACATATGTGGACTTAAGATACTAGTTATTTATTATAGCAATAACAATGATATTAATGGGAAATTTCTCTGCCAATTATACTTTTAATTTGAAGTATAAAATTTTTGTTTACAATCTAAAATAGTTAGAAGCTTAGAAGTATTTTAATTTGTATGCATGTAAAATTTCAGCCTTTCATTGGTACTTTTGAAATTGACATATCTATATAATTAGAAAGATTTAAAAAAAAAATGTATAAATTTTGCTATGAAAATTAAATTGTGTATCATTTATAAAAGTATTCCCTCCTTCCCCGTTTTGACTTTTAATACATGTTAAACTCCTTTGTATTAATTCTGTTTAAAATTCATTCAAAAATTTTAATTTACTTGCAAAACTATTTCAGTATTTTTTTTTATTTGAAGAAGTTCCTAAACTATGCATATTCTTGTTTTAAATGGGACATTACATTTAATTATCAAGTGATAAAATTAATTCAAATAAGTATTCATTCTGGACATCTAGTTTTTTAATCATTGAAACATCTTATATAGTTTGGTTTGTTTTGATGTTTCTTTAACACTAGAGCTTTGAAAGGGTTGCTACAATAGTGTTCCTATTAGCAAATAAAAGGACTCTTCAGTTTACTCCCAGTGATTTATTTTGAATTATTTGTTAAGGAATGCTATATAACACTTATAGTTAATTTTTGAACTTACTACATAAGGCATCTACACTCTCTTGCTTTCCCTTCGTCTCTCTTGGTCACGAATGCCCCCCCCCCCCTTTTTTTTTACTTTGCAAGGCTTTGTTCACTTTAGTGCATACACAGCACAGTCAATGCCAGATGCAAGGGGACAGATCCTTACACATGGGTATATTTATGAGTTATAAAGCGGATCTAAACTTTTAATTTATAAGATTTTTAAGTGAAAGAAAATGTAACTGTGCTTCATATTAATATTCCTTTATTGGAAAAAATCCTAAAATAAGTTGATTTAAAGAGTTTAGAGGACTTATATAATCCCCGAGGAAAGGAGTGCTCTTGCAGCTCTACTTTTAAGATTTTGTTGTGGAAACGTTTTACGAGATCCCTTTTAAGAATTGTCACTTATATAATGATGACAATTCATAAAAGTTCTTCAATTATATAAAGTGTTTTTTTTATAAGCATATATGAAGCAAGATTTTGTATTTTAAATATTTTGAATTTGATTGAATATTTTATTCTTCTGTTGTGGTAAAATTGTTTTGATTACTGCTTTATGTATATTCTTAACAAATAAATAATAGTTTCTACCTGATCAGAACTTAAGTTGTTATATTAGTATCAAAATGCTCATTTTTTTTTTTTTTTTTTTCTTTTCTTTTTTAGATATTTACTACATTATCAGTTACAAAAAAATCTGGGAAGTCAACTGAACAAGCTGGTTGCTGAGGTTAAATCCTACTGCTGCTTAAATTAAGAATGTGTTTCTCCAGAACTAGAATAATAATGGTTTATGTTTATCTTAATATTATTATTACTGCACCTAATTTATGTGAAAGTATCAAATTTTAATTGTTCAAATAATCAATTTTAAAACAATCTAAAACTGTCAACATAATCCTAAGCTCTGTTCTGGAATCCATTCTTTCGCAGCAGTAGGAGATTTTTAAGTAAACTAATACTGTACCTGGACTAAAACCTTTAATGAAGGCTTTTCTGTAAACCACAACTGTGGATTGGAAGGCTGGATGACTCCAGGGGCAATTAGTTAATTCTTGCATCTAGATTTGACCTTTTATATTTAATGTTGTTTTTTAAAAGACTTAAAACATAAAAAAAATAGCTTTATTTGATTTTTTTTAAAAAGAATATTCACTATCTTTGATAGCTTTTCCTCTCCTTATTTAGTGTTCTATTTGAATTTTTTGTAAAAAGAACATTACTTAAATCGGGTGTATCGGAGCTTCATTTAGAAGTATTTTATTACTATTGTTCATTTATATATAAAGTATGTCTTGTGATAAAGCCTGTTTGAATATTAAATGTAATTTAATAATAAAATACTTATTCATGTTTTACTTATAGTATTTTATTGTGTTGATTTTTATTTTAAAATCTTTTCATCTTTAGCATTCTGTCAAATAAAAATTTAGTTTCACTTACTCTTTGCTTTGCTACATGTATAATGCATTTAAAAAAATGTAAGCCTCTATAACTTCTCACACTGTTTCACCATAATAAAGTTCATGTAGAGGAAAAAGGTTTCTGCATTTCTATATCAAATTTTGAATTCTCAATCTTTGAATGGGAATCGATAGGTTTCTCGGGAAATAGTCACTGGGGACCAGATCTGGAGAATACGGTGGATGAGGAAGCAATTGGAAGCCCAATTCATGGATTTTTGCCATCGTTTTCATTGACTTGTGACACGGTGCATTGTCTTGGAGAAGCAACACTTTCTTTTTCTTCAAATGCGGCCGTTTTTCGGTGATTTTGTCCTTCAAACGGTCCAATAACGCTATGTAATAGTCACTGTTGAGGGTCCTTCCTTTTTCAAGGTATTCAATGAAAATTATTTCCATGCGCATCCCAAAATACAGACGCCATAACCTTGCCAGCCGACTGTTGCGTTTTCCCACGCTTTGGAGTGGGTTCATCGTGTGCAGTCCACTCGGATGACTGTCGATTGGACTTCAGAGTGAAGTGATGGAGCCACGTTTCATTCATTGTCACATATCGACGCAAAAACTCGGGTTTATTGCGCTTGATCATCTTCAAACACTGCTCCAAATCATCAACTCGTCGTTGTTTTTGGTCAAAAGTGAGCTCGCGCGGCACTCACTTTGCACAGAGCTTTCTCATACCCAAATATTCGTGAATGATATGATGTACACGTTCAGTTGATATCTTTAGAGTGTCTGCTATTTCATTCAATTTCAATTTACGGTCATTCAAAATCATTTTGTGGATTTTTTTAATGTTTTCGTCGGTAACAACCTCTTTTGGGCATCCACTGCGTTCACCGTCTTCGGTGCTCGTTTCACCACGTCTAAACTTAGCATACCAATCCTTGATGGTTGATTTTCCTGGGGCAGTGTCCGGAAACTCGGCATCAAGCCAAGTTTTTGCTTGAACTGTATTTTTTCCCTTCAAAAAGCAATATTTTATCAACATGCAAAATTCCTTTTTATCTATTTTTTTCACAATAACAAAAGTTGCTTCACTCAAAATGCTATAATTCACAAACTAATGATCCGACAGCTGTCAAATTTATACATGCATCTTTTGAGGGTTAGGGCTAACTAAAAAACATGGATTTAATTCTAGTAGCGCCATCTATGTGTCAGGCCGGGGACTTTTCAATTGACCTGTTGGTTAATATGCCTTCCCACATTCAAAATAATTTATTTTTTTACTCCTGATAAAGCTAATTATCCTTTTAATTTTTTAAAAGAGAAACTTTAAAATAAAAAATTATATAATTGATTTTTTGCTGTAATTCTTGAATTTTTTGAAAACTTGTTAAGTATTTTTTTAAATTTGTTCCCTCTTTTTTTTTTTTTTTTTTTCCCATAAATTTTTTTCCCATGTTATTTTTTCTTTTATTATGTATTATTTTTGAATTTATTATTATTATTTTTTTCGTTTAAAGAATTCCCTAATATATATATTTTTCCTTAAGTATTCTTTTTTCTGATTTAATTATGAAATAGATTGATAGATGGCCTTGCTATATTCTGTTTCTTTGTAGTTTTAAATTTTGTTTTAAAAAAATTGTGTCTTATAATCTGTCCTTTTTTAAATTTTTGATTTTGTAAGCTCTTGGTTATAATTTTTTTCAATTTTCTTAATTGTTGTATTGACCTCTTAATGTATTGTGGGTATTTCTAGAATTTAAGACTGAATTCTAGCAACATTTAAAAATAGCTTCTTTAGAGTTTAGTCTTTGCTTTCTGGCAAGGTTTGAAGAGGTATTCCACATTCAAAGATTGATGCTGTTTAGCTAAATTACATATTTTAACTCGTTTTTTTATGCTTTTTTAATTATTTTGATGAATTAAACTGATAGCATTAATGAGTGAATAATGTGAATAATTTCTTCTAAATTTGAATTTTTTTTTTGTTTCGTGAATTTTCGAATTTTATTTGTATTACTGTGTAATAATACACATGGAGTGTTATACTGCGAAAATCCTTGTTTTTGTTTTTTTTTAAAAGAATTTTTCATTTTTTGGTGTTTTTCTTTAAACTTTCAAAAAAAAAAAATTTTTTTTTTTCCAATTAAATTTTTTGTGGTGTTTATAAACATTTTTTTAGTATATTTTGTTGATGGAAATAGTTAGGTCTATAATTCTAAAACAACCCAGCTTAACATTCTAAGGCCTGTTATTACATTAAATTTATTCTTTTTTTTGTATTTTCAAAAATTTTTTAAAAGTTTTTTAAAATTTCTAGATGTTTTTTTTTCTACTGTTCTGATTTATAATTTTTATATTATACAACTTGTATCTCAAGTTTAAATTATGGGTAGAAACAGACTGAAGATTTTTGAGCAAAAAATTATCTTTGATTGCAGATTTATAAAATTTAAATTGATCAGTTTGAAGATCCAATTTTATTGTTTGAAAATATTTGTTAATGAAGAACTTCATGAAAATTTTAAAAAAAATTATTATTGAAACTTTTTATTGTCAACAGACTAAATCTAACTACTATGGTCTTTTTAAAAATATTTATTTACTGAAATTGTTAAAGATTATTTTTAATACACTATTTTTCAAAAATATCTGAATATCTCGAAAAATAATATTAGGTATGTGGATTTTTCAAAAATATTTGGTTACTGAAATTATTTGAAGCAACTGTTTTTTCATACAAGCTTAAAAATGTTTTTGGCATCTATTATAAAGTTAAGGAAAATGTTTGTTTCAATTAATCTAAATAAAATAATTCATGACTGTATTATTTTTTATTTTCAACTTGACAATTTCATTCCTAGTCAGTGTATGCCAATGAAGTTCTTACCGGTATCGTTATTCTTTTGAAATTAACCATTGATTTTAATTTTGTACCGTACCCTAAACAAGAAAGCACTATGTTGAAGTAAGATTTTTGGTGTTTCATGAGAATTGATTTTTCTCCTTTCTCATCATAGTTATATTCAGCTTATATAATGAATGTGATTTTAATTTTTTCCCTCTCGTGTGGAGCTTTAGCACACACAAGCATACTTGGTGCAGCACGATTTCCGTTTTCTTTCGCTAATTGAATGACTTCGCGTATGAAATTAGCAATGTGTTTGTATCGTTTGGCAGTACACATATTTACTGTGAAAAGAGATCAACTGTATTTTGACTAAAGTAAATGCAGTTTTACTAAAACCTTCCATATTCACTTCAAGATTAAGGCTTCAAATGATTGGATAACCATCGAAGTCATTTGATGATTTCCACGAATTTATTTGGGCTAGAAGTACTTGTTCTTACTTCAAATTGTCTCTCAATTTTCTCGAAAATGCAGGATAACATTTTGGAGCACATCTACATTGAATATAACCCATCTTGTTTGCAGCTTGATTTACTTCCTCAAGTATTACTCCCACACATATATTATTCCCTTTAACGCTTGCCATTTCAGTATACCATTGTTGCTTCTAGTGCGACGTTAATAAAAATTAAACTTCAGTATACCATTGTTCAAAAGCCTGGGAAAATACATTGAATGAATGACTTCAAAAGGTAAGAAAATCGCAAATATAAATTTCTTGTAACGTCGTAAAGAAAAGATGTGCATTTTACAGAAAATATACCTAAACATTAAAAAAATGTGGTTTGCAATTATAGGTGCACGTTATTCGCTGGAATATAAAGTAATCTCTTTGTTTAAAACGGAAGTGAGCGTTAATTAATTCAAATCAGCAAGCTGGGCATATAAATGGTGAAACATGTCATGCCACAATAACTTTAAATCATACGAGATTTTTTTTTTTTTTTTTTTTTGTGTATTTTGTGCTGTATGACTAGTACAGGGGGAAAGACAGCTTCACAATGAGTTGACTGTACACAAGGAAATAATATTGCACAGATAGAAGGGATAATCTGATTCACCTCAACTTGTCAGCATTGGGAAAGACAGAAAATTTACCAATCCGCTTGAATAACAGTTCTATATGGAATTTAAAATAAAGAAAATGCATAGAAATTTGTAAAAAATGTCATACATAATAGAAATTGCGATTTTAAGAATATATTTCAAGTTAATTACATTTTAAAAGCATTTACTTGCTACACTTCCACGCCAATTCTATGCCAGTCACTTTGTGCCTTTGATATTGTCCTTGCATACAATTCTTATCTCTTGTACTATTTTCTTCATTTTTATTTGTCATTCTAAACATGAATTGGATGAAAATGTATAAACGTGATAATAAAACAAGCCTGTTCAACTCAAAAGACTGCGGGCCGCTTTGGAAACATTAGATTCCGGCGGGTCGCATTATGTATATATGAGAATGAACGCGCGCAAGTGATGAATTCGATGCCAAATCAAATTCTCATGTTAAAAATAACTGTAACTTTCACCTTTCTAGTCATGGGAAGCGGCTAATCCTCCCAAACCACATTAGAGAAATCAAGAACATTCTGCTAAAATTAAGAGAAATTACATTTTATTGAATTAAATATATTTACACGGGATATATTTTTGAAAAAAAGGTTCCTGTAGTTACAACATTATGCTCGAGCTAAATTATTAACGATCAAAAGACTCCGAGCGGAGTCTGTCTGGAACAATACGCTTCTGCGTCAAATATATTGAGCTTTCTGTAGACACAATGGCTGCTGCTATTTCGCATGTTCCGCGAATCCTTTTCCCTCCTTACGCTTAGTAATGCACACCCGCGCTCTTCAGTAAGTTTGCTAATTAGTTACATATGTATCGCACCAGATGACACATACGCTTTTTAAAACGAGCTTTGTAATTATTTCTGAACAAGATGGGAGAAGAAAAATAGTGATAAAAGCCGAGTCAGTTCGTGGATTGTTCTTTGGTACTTTATGTACAATAAAAGTTTAAATCTTTATTTAGATGACTCATCTCCATGGGCCGCAGGTTGACATCTGGTTGGATAGGCCTGTAACAAAACAAAAATTTTCAGCTGGTGTAATAAACGAGCTAATAAAAATAAAGATACGTTCTTATAATGAAACAAATTTTACAACGTTTTTAAAACGTTTTTCTGAATTTCACTTGGTGTGTGTGTGTGTCATCAAATTTTCGATCGTTAATTTAACCAACTTCCCATCAAGCTAGAAATCTGAAACCTTGGGAATCGTTCTCACTAGCCTAACAATACGATATTTGGACATTTGCGACAAGTTTTAGCTAGTATTTTCTTCAATAATGCAGTTTATCCCAACCACTTGGCGCGATTTCAAAAATTGGCATCAAACTTGGCGATTTTTTTGTTTGGCTGAACGTTAAGTCCGTAAAACGGACCAGGGTAGCCACATTTGGCAAAATACTGCCAAATAATTCTTGTCGCCAAGAGTGATTGGGTTAAACTGCATTCCAACCATTTAATTTACAGAATTAATTAATTAATTTTAGTTACTTTTAACGTTTTTATGTATTTCACTTGGTTCGTGTTTCTGTGTGTGTGTGTCATCAAATTTTCTATCGTTAAATTAACCAACTTCCCATCAAGCTAGAGTTCTGAAATTTCGGGAACCGTTCTTACTTGCCTAACAATGCAATATTTAGATATTTGCGACCAGTTTTAACTAATATTTCAATAATCTTTCTTAATAAATTTTGCCACTATATAAAAACGTTGTTTTTAAAAACGTTGGTTTTTATCTCGAATTATTCTGAATTTCACTTGGTGTGTGTGTGTGTGTCATCAAATTTTCGATCGTTAATTTAACCAACTTCCCATCAAGCTAGAGCTTTGAAATTTTGGGAATCGTTCTTACTCGCCTAACAATGCAATATTTAGACATTTGCGATAAGTTTTAATTAATATTTTCTTTAATAATGCAGTTTAGCCCAATCACTTGGCGCGATTTCAAAAATTTGCACCAAACTTGGCTTTTTTTTTTTTTTT
>BMAW01117680.1:769364-788092 GCA_019974015.1 Nephila pilipes | reverse complement strand
GTAGTTGTTAATCACTTGGCGCGATTTCAAAAGTACGCAAACTTGGCTTTTTGTTTCAACATTAAGTCGTAAAACCTTAATTGGGGTAATACATTTAGCAAAACTTATCCTTAAGTAATTCTTGTATAAAATTGGTTTAGATTGGTATTCATCTATTCAATTGCAGTTGAATTAATTTTAGTTAGTTTAACGTTTTATGCCCTTTTCACTTGGGTATGTATGTCTGTATGTATCTGCTGAGTCATCAAGTTTTCTATGAATTGATTTAACCAACTTCCCATCAATTTAGAGCTCTGAAATTTTGGGAGCAATATTTAGATATTTGCGACCAGTTTTAACTAATATTTCAATAATCTTTCTTAATAAATTTTGCCACTATATAAAAACGTTGTTTTTAAAAACGTTGGTTTTTATCTCGAATTATTCTGAATTTCACTTGGTGTGTGTGTGTGTGTCATCAAATTTTCGATCGTTAATTTAACCAACTTCCCATCAAGCTAGAGCTTTGAAATTTTGGGAATCGTTCTTACTCGCCTAACAATGCAATATTTAGACATTTGCGATAAGTTTTAATTAATATTTTCTTTAATAATGCAGTTTAGCCCAATCACTTGGCGCGATTTCAAAAATTTGCACCAAACTTGGCTTTTTTTTTTTTTTTGTTCAACATTAAGTCCGTAAAACGGAACAGGGTAGCCACATTTAGCAAAACATCGCCAAGTAATTCTTGTCGCCAAGGGTGGTTGGGTAAAAATGCATTCCATCCATTTAATTTACCGGATGAATTAATTAATTTTAGTTAGTTTTAACGTTTTTATGTATTTCACTTGGTGTGTATCTGTCTGTATGTGTATCACTGAGTCATCAAGTTTTCTATCGTTAATTTAACCAACTTCCCATCAAGCTAGAGCTCTGAAATTTTGGGAACCGTTCTTACTTGCCTAACAATGCAATATTTAGATATTTGCGTTCAGTTTTAACTAATATTTCAATAATTTTTTTAATAAACTTTGCCGCCATATAAAAACGTTGGTTTTTAATTCGAATTATTATTATTAATACGTTTTTCTGAATTTCACTTGGTGTGTGTGTATCATCAAATTTTCGATCGTTAATTTAACCAACTTCCCATCAAGCTAGAGCTTTGAAATTTTGGAAATCGTTCGTACTCGCCTAACAATGCAATATTTAGATGTTTGCGACAAGTTTTAACTAATATTTTAATAAGTCAAAATATTCTTTCCTCTCGGCACTTTTAGGATTGAAGAAAAATTTTCTTTCCCCCCTCTGGGAACACCGGGCACTCCCCACGCCACATGAAGTATCGTAAAATTCACAAAGGGGAGATAGTAAGGGTTGCTGACTTTCAGTCTAATCATTCGCAAGAAAGAAAGATTTCAATATTTGGCGCCGTGTCTTATCACAATAATTTTTTCTGAATTCTGGTTCCCATTTTTTTTTAATAGAATGACTTACAAACTTTCAATTGCATGTTTTGATTTTATGAGTATTATGAATTTTTTAATACGCTCACAAATGTCTCTTTTTAAGTAAATTTTAAAGTTAAAAATAACTAACAGTTTTAACTAATATTTCAATAATTTTCTTTAATAAACTTTGTCACCATATAAAAACGTTGGTTTTTATATCGAATTATTTTCTCTCCTTACCAAATTTGACGAATTTCGCTTATTGTACTCGCCCTCTTCTCCCAGTGTAACCCGAGTTTCTATGACAATGGCTGTGAATCGTCCTTTGTAGGGCTTTCTCTACTGCTAAGTTTGAGGAAACAGAGTATTGACTGATAACGACTTGAAGAAAAAGAAGCCCATGTGGACACTGGCTGCTTTGGTGGGTATATATGTATATGAGTTACTGTATGTAGAGTATATGTGCTAATGTAATATTTTGATTACGTAATTTCATTGCTTAGTTGTGTGGATTTGTGTGTTAGTATGAATTTTAGCTGTTGAAAAGATGATATTGTATCTACTTTAGTCTCGTAATAGAAATTTAGATTTATTTCGAAAGAACCTGTTGATCATCTGCGTGCATCTTTCCTGCTCTCTAAAAGTCAATCAACCGCGTGACATTATTATGGAATATTCCCATTCAAATAATTATAGGATTTTAATATGTGCATCTATTATATCAAGACGTTAACATAAGTGATAACATGTTATCTGTGCTGTCGAGAGAGATAACAAATTGGGTGTTCTGAACCATCAGGATGTTCCAGTTTTACAACACTTCAAAGAGCTTCTTACGATGCATTTACTTATTAATGACACTTATAACTCGGGTTAAAAAGAGATAAAGTTTTTTTTTTAATCAAAGGGAGCTATATAAATCTGAAAAGGTTGCTGACATTACCAATTCCAAGTAACAAACTTTCTTAAGCAACTTGTTTAGTGGTGATCTTAGTTTTGCATAATTATTAATGAATTTAAGGTAAATATTTTGCTATCCAAAAATCTGTGAAGTTTCTTTACATCTTTTGGACACTTTTAGCTTTCAATGACATCGATCTTAATATTACTTGAAGGACATTTTCCTTTTGAAACTTCATGTCCCAAAAATTTAAATATTGTTTTACCAAGTCGGCATTTAGCTTTTATTTTAACTTTGTTTTCTATCTTACAGGTAGTAAAAGATTTTCTCTCTGTTCTGCCTAACTATTGAAAAGAATTATATTCTCAAAATGATTCATAGCAAAATTTACTTGTTTAAAATTTGTCTAATAGTTATCAGGAAAATATCAGGAGTCTTTTTCTATCTAATGGGCAACCTTAGCCCGTCATAAGGTACCAAATTTGTCATGAAAGCTGATTTCGCGGTATCTTTAAGTTAATTTTAATATGCTAATAACTTAATGTTAAATGTAATGAAGGAAAAAATTATCTGTAGTTAACTGATCCGATAACGCATCTATTTTTGGAACAGTTTCTGAGTCTGTCTTAGTAATTGGATTTAATTTTCTGCAATTAGTGCACATTCGTGTCTTTCGACCTTTATTTATTATTATTTTTTTTATCATAACCAATATCACAGAGCCAGCATGAGAACTATGTGACAGTCTTATAAAGTTTGATTCTAAAAGTTTTTTTTTTTTTTAAATCTGAGTCTCTTTGTTATCTTCTTGATATGATATGGGTGAAAGAACACACGCAATTCAAAAGTAAGTACAGAGATTAATACAACCTACATTGTAACAATTCTCTAAAAAATATGCGTGATTTTGCCTAGCAAGGAATCCACTCTCCTTTAAATATTTCATGATGAATTTCCTTTTGTATGACATAGTGTATTTTCCTTCATAGGCACAATGTTTGTTTGTTTTTTCGAGCTGGGAGGTGATTTTCAATTCCCTTTAGTCGATTACAGATGCTCTAAACTTTAATAAAAAAATAACTTTTTTTTCTCTTTATGCTTAAATTTTTTTTCCATTGCGAAGAGAATAAAGGGATCTATTTAAATCAAATGCTGAGAAAATAGGAAATCCTTTGCCTTTTCTGGATAACTACCACTGAATCTATGTTTATAGAAGGAAAAAAGGATGCATCCTTATAGAATATGTTCCCTCCCCTTCCTTCAACGTGGCCGCTGTAGCCTAGTATTCATGGTTTCAGACTCTTGGTCGGCGGTTTCCATTGAGTCGCGGGTTCGAGCCTTGACCACTGAAGACCCGCTGCGTAGCCGGGGCTGATGCACGTTAAATCAGTCAGGGCCCTAAGTCCTCGCGTTGGCGTGGTGTGGAAGTTAGGAGAGGGGGGTTGCCAGCTTCGGTGTCGTCCTCGTCACTTGACCGAGGTTCAAAATTACGAGGTCCGTCGCCAATAGCCCTCGTGTTGCTTCTAGTGCGAATTTAATGAAAACTAAAACATTTCGACCCTTGTTGATCAGTATCTTGTTTCAATATTTTAACGTCTAGATCACATATTTACCTTGTCTACCGCATTATGGCCTCATCTGGCTCTCGCGCCAATAAACTTCACTATCACACACTTCTCTTTCAAGTATTCTCTTAATTCAATGGATTTCAAAATATATCTGAATGAATGTTCTGAATATTTATCTATGAGCTACTACTGTTTGAAAACAAAGTTGTATATTGTCAATTTCTATTACAAAACACAAAGAATAAGAATTTTTAATTCGTTGCTCATCGTATTTTTTACATATCCAGGGTGTCTCTATTGTACTTTTTCCGAAAACATATTTTTCACATTTAGAACAAATTTTGATGGTTTTATTTTCGTTACAATATCCTATTTGACATTTCTTGCGTTGATAAGAATCTGTAGTAGATTTAGGCAACGATCGTCTTGTATTTGTTCTTTCTTTTAGTTGTTCACGGTCTTCTCGAAAATTGGTGGCTTGTTCTGCTGCTAACTGGAGTAAAAAAAATCTTGTCTCGAAATATTTTCTCCTGTCATTTGCTTGTACAAAATCCAAGCATTTATGCCAGCTAAATCAAGAATATTGAAACATATTTGGACTGGCCATCTGCTAGACTTGGGTTTTGTGGTAAATTTCCTCTCCATTTGTTCGGTAATGTCTACACCAAATTTAGTTTTATTGTAATGAACTGTATTTAATACGTTGAATATACACCATTATTTCTGATCCATTAACCTGATAAAGCTATAAATTGTTCACCCGGTCAAATGACAGGTTGTGGTAAATAACGATGTATGACAAGTATTACTCAAAATAAATAAAACAATATTAACTGTTTATAATTAACCGAAAAAGTCATGAAATCAAATGTGTAAAAGCAATAAGATAATATGCGTATTTTCAATGCAAAAGTTCACAATTGGTTATGGTATGTTTAGTGTTAAGAGGTCATCGTGACTGCCACCAAATTAGAGGAACAGATGAAAGCAAGGAATATAACCATCTCGATGTGAATTCCCGCCTACTATTTAAATTCCGAATTTATGTGACCCGTTGGGTGACCGGGAATGACAGAATAGTCCCACTGTAACTCATGCATGTTGTAAGAGGCAACTCAAATGGGTACCCACAGTCTGGGGATATAGCCGGGCACCCTGCCCCTGGGGATTATATCAGGGGACCTCAGAGACTTGCCTTCTTTAGGCAAGTACGGGCATCATGACCCCTAGGTACCCGAGTGATCTTTTTCTTTCCCATGGGGTTTATTGTCTTTGGTAAACACGGGTGACGCTCCCCCGGTATGCCTTAGCGATCCTTCTCTATTTTCGAACCTCCTTCTTGTCAACCAATTTATCTTTTCCTCGATTTCATCTCGTCTAGACCACAGTTAATTCTTGTTTGGCGCAGCATAGCCATATTTGGCTCATGCGCCAATATACTTTCTTGCATGACATTTTTGTCTATCAATCTTTTTTCAATGTTTTAATGTCTGGATTACAGATTTACCTTGTTTGGCGCAGTATGGCCACATCTAGTTCTTGCGCGAATAAGACTTCACTATCATCATCATCCGAATTTATGCAGGAGATAAGCATTCAAAATCAACAACTAATAATGAATCGCCTAAAGTAACAAACCGAAATTATACATGCTTCTAACGAAATTTTTTTAAAAAAAACTGATCAAAAAAGTAAATTCAAGTGATCTGTTCCTTTACAACAGATGAAATCACAGATATTTCTTTGATAGAGCTAGTTTCCTTAGGTATTAGCTTTGTAGAAAGAGAGGATAACAAATCCTTACTAATTGAAAATTTTTTACAGTTTGTACCAGTACTTGCAAACGCAATTTGTGAAACTTTAAAATGATTAAGGTTTGGATTTAAAATACATGAGACCAAAAGTATTTGGTGGTACTGCTGCCCTGTCTGGAGCATTCAATGGTGTACAAGCCAAAATAAGAAAAATAGTTATTCCCATCATAACTAACTATATGTACATTGCGCTTCTCATTCTCTAAATTTGAAGCTGTTTCAGACGCATGCCAAATTAAAAATATTCGTAATTGCGTCGAAGTCGTAGAAAAATGTTATTCGTTCATGAATACTCCTCAAATATTTAGTATATTCCAGTATATTAGATCTGCACCCTTCTTTCAGAAAAGAAACAATGAAAAAATTGGGATGCGCGATATGAACTTGTTATGGTGATGATGGAATCGCTCCATCTTTTGATTCATGCTTTTGAATTAATTCGTCTGCTGGGGTGTATATTCTTTTAAATTCATTCAGAAACTCCAATTGCTTCACTACTTTATTTTCCGTAGAAAAAAAAATATCTTCTCTTAGATAGTCCTTATGTCTAAGACTTTGCAATCTATGGCAGTGGACATCATTGGTGCAGTTCAACTGTTCGACTAAATTGTAAATAACTTGAAATGGTTCTCAGTCAATCAGAGACGGCTTTCAATTCCGTTTTACTGAAATCGGAATCTATTTTATAACAAATAATAGATGAAGACTATAGAATTGTTTTTCCACGGCTAGCGAAAAACCTCATCATTCTAATATTCCAGCAGAGTCCTACGAATCTTATTTAAGAATAACAGTTTTTTAATTTTTGGATGCTCAAGTTTTACATCTTAAAGAAAGATTCACAAAACAAAAGGCAGTTATGAGCTCATTAAATATTTTAATCATACTGAGAATGGCTTCATACCTGCAGATGAAAATAAATTTGAAAAAATTAAATATATATTTCAGATTATTAAGATTGTAGTTTTAGTATTTTCATTACAAAATAGCAGCTATAGAAAAGAAATTACGGGCACAAAAACTAGATTAACTGCTTTAGAAACTACAAGAGTGTAACTTAGATATTTTCTCGAATATCCATAAAAATTTTAAAAAAATTAGTCATCTTGCTTGTTATAACATATACTTCTGAAAGAACGTTTTTAATTATGAAATATTTAAAAGAACTAAATGAGAAACAATATTTATGAAATGTGTTTAAATGGACTCTTTTTGTTATACGTATATAAAATATATCTGTAAGTGAAGAAGTTTTAAATATATTGCAAAAATATAAGCGAAGAATAAATATAACTTTTTAAAAACTAATATGTATAGAATTTTTTATTTCATTATACTCGCGCCTTTTTAATAATTTCTTAAATCGTGACCGTTTTTTTCAATTAGCTTTTCAATCATGCTGAATTTCTAGAGTCACTGATTCTAGTTTGAATATTGTTTAGTTCACATGGTATCTTTATTATTTTTCTTAAAAAGAGTTTTAATTTTGTAACATTTATAACTTGTTAAAAATTACTTCCTTGAATCCTTGAACAGTTTTAAATTGGGGAAATAAGATTGATAAACCGTATTCATTAGTATTTTTTTTTACCTAGTGTTATTTGTTTATTAAAGAAATTGCTTCTTTCATTGTAATGATATAATACGCTCCCTTCCCCCCCCCCAAAAAAAATTAATTTCTGGGTACGCGACTGTTAGTTTCAATAGCTAATAATTCCGCAACTCTTTTAACTTTTCCTAGCCGTACCAAAATTTCAATGGTTAAATAATTCGAAATAGTTTCTGAAGCTTTTGGTATTAGAGGATGATCTCCTATAGGTTTTTCTACACATTTAACTAGAGATAAAAATTGTAGAATAATTAAAACTTGAGATCCTGTGTCGCAAACACTTGGCAGATTAATGGGATCCCTCTCATTTTTCCTTCATGGATAATCAATAATGTTCTTAAAACCTTTTTTTTTTTCCATAAGCGCAGACACATACACACACAAGGTTTCCTATACTTTATTTCTTTTTACCCAATCATCATATGCACAGTTGTCATAATGACTAATTGGTTGTGGCATTTCACTAGGATATTGATTCCTATTCTGACTGAACGATATGATTAGAGTGGATGAAAAGTTCTAGTTTGGCCTTGGGTTGAAAAGATTACATTGTTTCTGTGAATAAGGATTTTGTTGGGATTGGTGAAACAGGTCTTAATATTGTCGGTAAAACGTCCGGGGATAGTTTTTAACAAACTGATTTTTGCTTTGAGTCTCTTATGATAGACGATTTGAGTCCTTACAACTGGTTTTATTATGTTAGGATTCAATTGCAGTTTTAGATTTTATAAAGGTAAGTGAACCACACACTAACATACTGGTCTAATTTTTCTGCCCCAACTTAAGGAGAAAAAATTTCCCCTCTGATCGATGAAGCGATTTTTACATTAATCGTTTACCACATATTTCAAATAGTTTTGACAGTTAAATCTTAACTAAAGTTTCAATTTCGAGTTCTCTTAGATATTCCTAAAAATAGGTATTTGTGCTATTCATGCGCGTACGTATGCAAAAAGGACTCGCTATTTCTTAGATGCAAATAAAATTATTACTGATCTTTTCAGGATATGTCTACAATGTTGAGTTAAGAGACTGTTAACACATATATAATACAATATTACTTCACCTGTTTGGAATCTTCTTTTGCAATTTTTTATTTATTATCAAGGTAAAGGAGTCTTGATTGGAATGCAACCCATTCATTTTTAGTTACTTTGCAAGGGTTGTTCTACTTTCGAAAAGTTTAAAAAAAATAGTGACATATACCTCGAGAACTTTTATATTTACGGGCAAGCTGCGTGATAGTGTCCTTATTAACATGTTATTAGCGTAAACACTATCCGCGATTCATTATGACCCGTGTGGTGACCGGGAATGACAGAATAGTCCCACTGTGGCTCATGCATGTCATAAGAGGCGACAAAAATGGGTACCCAGCGTCTGGGGGTATAGCCGGGCAGCCTGCCCCTGGGTATTATATCAGGGGACCTCAGAGACTTGCCTTCTTCAGGTAAGTACGAGCATCATGATCCCGAGGCACCCGAGTGATCTTTTTCTTTCCCATGAGGTTTACTGTCTTTGGTAAACACGGGTGACGCACTCCCGGGATACCCTGGCGATCCTTCTCTATTTTCGACCCTCCTTCTTGTCAACCACTTTTTTCAAAATCACGTCTAGACCACAGTTTAATCTTATTTGGCGCAGCATAGCCATATCTGGCTCTTGCGCCAAAAACTTTACATTCATTCACTCACCGCGATTCATTATTGGCAACTTATTCAGCCTCCTGTAATTTTAATTTATCTAATTCTAAGTATCTCTATTGAGTTTCTGTAACTCAAGTTCTTGCAACTTCGTTTTTCCTAGCAAATTCCTACTTTGGACGTTTTCCTCATTATCTCTAACGGTTTTATTTTTTCTGTCCTCGATTAAACGAGTTAGTTATTTTAGTGAATTCTACCTTACGATTAATATGCTATCTGCGATAAATTTCCTTATCTCAAATACCTTCAAGGTAAATTCTGAATCATCAGCTAGATCTATGGAGTCTTGTTTGGTGTCCATAGGCAAATAAGTCAAAACTACTTCAATACTTAAAAATCTCATATAATTACAGTTAAACTACTGTCTTGCTCTTTTTTATTACTCATCAATAGCAAAATGGAAGGCACTAAGCATGTTTAAAGTTTAGTTTACATATATCACTCTTATATTAATACAGTCGAACTTCGTTATGGTGAGCCATCTGCGGACACAATAGAAAAAAAATCTTGGTAACCGAAGGTTCACTATATTTAATTTTGTTGAAGCATTGAAATTTCTTAGCATTTGATTTTGGTGTTGATGGAGTGGTCATGCGGTAGCCTGGTGTATATCATCGCAGACTCGCGGCCGGCGTTATTTTCATCAAGACGTAAATTCGAGCCTTGATGCCACAAAAGTCCCGTGATGCACGTTCAATCTTGTTGAGGTCCCAAATACGTGGTGTGGTGTGGAAGTTTGAAGAGGAAGGTTCCCACTCAGGTGTCATCCTCATCACTTGAGCGAGGTAAACAATCATATGGTCCGTCACCAATAACCCTTTTATTGCTTCTTTGAGTGACGTCAAAAAACAATCACTATCACTCTTAGTTTTGCTGGAAACAAACATTGGGATAACATACAATTTACTAATAAATTAGTTATACAAATATTAACTGATAAATTATGACTGTTATAAATTTAACATACATTATAAGTCAAGAATTTTGAAGTAGTATGGCTCATTTTTACATCATATGGGGAAAATTTGTAAATTTTTATTAAATTCGTTGTGGTATCAAGTAAAGTTCATCAATTTTCTTATCGATGATTAGGAAAGATTCAATTATTTTTTTGTGCACATTTTCCGTTGAAAAAAGTATTTGGAATGTTGGTAGCCTCTTTCCCTTTAGAGATTGAAGGCGTTGATATATAATTTTTGTTGGGTTTAGAGCGTGCGAATTTTTTTTTTTTTTTACTACGCAGTATTAAGAATATCTATGTTTGTGTGCTTCACCCACTTCTCCAACAGATTCCCGAGAGAAGAGAACGCGGAAGCATTGAGGAACGTCATGCAACGCTGTGTGCTTTAATAACGCTTATTGTGCTGTGTGCTATTATATCTAAATGCATCTTAATTTTTCCCATTCATATGATTGTATGTAAATTAATGTGTTTGTCCGAAAACCACGGCTAATCGATCCTATTAAAAATAACAACAAAGTATTGGTTTGAGAAATTTAAATAGAAGCAAACTCAGTGCAGAATTCGAAATGGATAAGTTAAACGTTCCCGAACTTACTAGAATCAGTTATTTTATATGGGCTTTAAAAATTAAAGCTTTGTTAGGCTTTAAAAGATTGGATTCGGTTTATCGGAATAAAACACGAAGGACTAAGTGAAGAGGGCTCTAGCGATTGGGACCAGAAAAAATCTGACGCTGTAGTGTATATAAAATTATCACTATCGGACGATCAAGTGCTCCAGTTCGCAGAGGAAGACAATGCAAAAAGTCTGTGGGAAAAAATAAGATCCACATATATGGGACAGGCCGAAGACAGAAAAATAGAGGCTTAGAATCAGCTGAAAAATCTAGAGATGAGAAGTAATGAATCTGCCATGGATTGCATTGCCCAAGTGAGAGGAATCGCTACTAAGTGCCAATTTCTAGGACCAGAAATTTCTTCTCGGGAACTTTCATTTTATACTGTTAAAAGTCTCCGAGGTAAATTTGGGAAACTGGGAGACATTCTGAAAACCCAGCGAAATAAAACAATGGGGGATATCTTGGAAATACAATGTAAAGAAGAAGCAAGTTATCCAATAAATAAATGTCCAGCAGAGACAAAGCGGAGGTGCTGTATTCCAGAAAATTCAGAGGTCCAGCTATGGAATTCTGTTATATCTACAGGCAGGTAATAACCTGCCAAGGATTGTTTTTATAGAAACCAGAAGAAAAAAAAAAGAACGCTGTGCCAAAATAACAGCAAATATAACAACAAGAATCGTAATAACAGGGATTATTCTCTTAAAAAACCAAATGCCAGTTTAGCTTTCACCATTTTAGAATTGTCTGAACAGTTGGATAATGTATGGATTTTTGACAGTGGCGCTTCTTGTTATTTATCTAACCAGTCTACTAGTAATCATGAAATTTGGCATAATAGATTATGTCATTTAAGTTCTAAGTATAAGCTTAAAATGAAAGGATATATTGATATTAATGATATTAATGATTTTAGATGTGAAACTTGTGATATAAATAAAACAACCAGGAAAAGTCATCCTGATATTGATATTAATCAAAGTTCCGAAATTTTAGAATTAATTCATGCAGATTTATGTGGTCCAATGCGAAATATTTTAGGATACTGGTTGATGATTTTTCTGGCATGTATTTTACTTATTTCTTAAAAAATAAAATTTAAGTATGTGAGATATTTCTCCAATTAAAATGCTAATACAAAAATTCAGTTGGTAAAAGAATTTAAAAATTTAGGAGTGGTGATGGATTAAAATTTGTTAATGAACAACTTGATAATTATCTTGCTAATTCAAGTAACTATATTCCATGAGAAAATTGTACTTTATAATAGCGAAATTAACGGGAAAGCTGAACGTGGTAATAAAATACTTCTAGAAAGGGCTGTGGTGTTATTACATCAAAGTAAACTTCTACTAAAATTCTGGGCAGAAGCCATTAATTGTAGCACACGGGTATCTAACGTAACATCAAGTAAAGGTAAAGTTAAAATCCCGCTTGAACTATAGACAGGTAAGAAACCTAAATTTAACTGTCAAAAAAATTTGGTTGTTTTGCATATTTTCACACATTCCCAAAGTTTTGAGAAAAAATAAGTTTGATGATTCTGTGTGGAAGAAGGGTTTTAATGTTAGGCTACGCTAGAGAAAGAAGACCTTATCGCATTTATGATATAAATAGTAAGAAAATAATTGAAGACAATCAGTTAAATTTAATTTAATGTAACCTCTCCAAAAGTAAACGAAGGTAATCAAAATATATACAAGAAATAATAATAAAGCGATCATTTTGGAAATTTATGAAAACTTGGATTCAACAACGTGAAAGAACGATTACACCTTTGCACCCATTCGGAGAGGGAGATGAAATCCAAACACTTGAACTCATGCGCTCCGAAAGAATAAAATCTAAAAACATAGCTGTGAATTTGACGGGTAATGTTCCCAGCAGTTACTTAAAAGCAATGAATAGTGTTGAGTGGAATAATTGAGAGCAAGCAATGGAAAACTAATTACATTCGTTACATGAACAAAGTTTGGGACGTTGTATATCAACGAGAAAAAACTAAATTAATAAAAAGTAAATTGATCTATTCATTGAAAGAAAATAATTCTGATGAAAGGAAATACATACAGCGAGGCTTGTAGCAGCTAGTTTTAATCAGATTAAAAATATAGACTTTTCAGAGTCATATTCGCCAGTTGTAACTATAAAATCTTTCAGATTATTAATTGCACTTGCAGCTAAATTAAATTTAATTGTTAAATTTTTCGATGTAAAAACTGCATATTTATATAGTGATTTGGAGGAATTTGTTTATATGTCATCTGGGTATCAAAATATAATAGAGGATGGAAAAGTTTGTATGCTTAAAAAGAGACTTTATGGATTGCTGCAATCTGGTAGGAATTGGTACTTGAATCCAAGTAGTGAATTACAAAAAAATAGCTTCTGATAATTATTTAGTTCAATTAGCTTCTGATAATTGTACATTCAGGAAATCATATGACAAAAATATTTTTATGCTATGCATGTATGCTGATGAATTAGAAATTTTTTGTAATAATAGTGAAATGTATGAAAATATTATTTCTAAAATTAAAAATGTATTTGATTTACATGAAAATAAGAACAATAAATTTTTGGGTATGGACATTGTAAGAGAAGAAAATAATTTCAGCTTATCATCACAGACTGGATATATAGAATCCTTATTAATTAAACATAATTTAGAAAATTGTAAATTGGAGAAAACACCAATTCTTAAGGGAGAAGATAAAAGTTTGTCCCTTACAAATGAAGTTATTGATCAAAGTATGTATAAGGGATTAATAAGTGAACTTTTGTATTTAGCTATTAGAACACGTCCTGATATATCATTTGTTACAATTACTTTCCTCAGTTAAATCACAAACCAGAAAAAAAGCGTTATCTTTTGGCAAATGAGTGTTAAGCTATTTAAAGGGCATACAGGATAAAAAATTGATTTTCAACAATGATTTTGTTTTTTTGAATGTTTGTTCTGATGTTAGTTGGGAAAATGCAGGAAGTGGTAAATCATTTTCTAGTGGAGTAATTTTATTGTGTAATTCGTTAATCTCATGGAAATGTCATAAACAAAAAAAGTGTAAGTCTTTCTACTTGTGAATCTGAATTATTTTCTGTCTCAGAAATTTGTAAAGACATTATTTGGACAGTAAATTTATAGTCGGAACTTAAATGTAAACAATTCATAAATGATACTGTAATCTTAAATTCTGATAGTCACGCAGCAATACATTGGATAAAAAGCACGAG
Organism: Nephila pilipes; assembly: GCA_019974015.1. Classification (NCBI taxonomy): domain Eukaryota; kingdom Metazoa; phylum Arthropoda; class Arachnida; order Araneae; family Nephilidae; genus Nephila; species Nephila pilipes. Next base: position 774,250 of record BMAW01117680.1, on the reverse strand, counting down.
ATCATCCAATAAATTAAGGCATATTGTAACACCCGTTCGTTCCGGGCGTTATCTTGTGCCATCACTAATTCTAAATATTAAATACTACGACACCAATAATTACAGAACCACTAAAACAACTTTCACAATTTATTATTATATATCTACTATGACATCAATAATAGTGCTCTCCAGGTTAAGTTTACTAACGCTTTAATTCAACCCACCAATAATAATCTAACAGCTTCTTACCAATATCGTTTATCAACTTCAACTCCGAATCTGGAACAACTGCTGAAAATACTAGAACAATTCTCAATCCGAGTGATCTCTACTCGGACCTCACCTCAATACTAATCTGTAAATCCAACTTCCTATAATATAGCACTTAGATTCCACCTCCTCTCACTACAACGCCTCTCTGATCCTCCTTCAGATACTCTACTCCTTCAGATGGAGTTTATATAATTCTCAATTTAACTGCTTCACTTCATTCCTAACTGCTTTACATATTAATGTTCTTCATCACGTTTCATTTTTGGTTGGGCAAAGGTTGTTTAGCGAAAGCAATCAATCTCAATTGAAAGTCCCCAAGGTTAGTGAAGAGAAACCGCGAATAGCCCAATGTCACAACATGAACTTATGTTTTCACTTCGTGAAAGATTTATTGATAGAAAATGTAATTAAATTAAAATATGTACAGACTGATTAAATAACAGTAGACTTTTTTTAAACTAAAGCAGTGAATGAAGATAAAATAATATATTGTATGGAAAATGTATCTTTAATATCTTAAATTTTGTATGTGTATGTTACCGTATTGCTTCTGTATTGTATGCATAAGTATTGTTTTCATGTTGTATGTGTAACTATTATCATTGTGTTTATGTGTTTGTCTTCAAGGTTGTATTGAAAAAAAAGTATGTCACTCACTGGAGAGGCATGTTGGACTCAGAGCAAGTGAACTATCATTTTTATTATGCAGTATCCACGTTTGTGTACCTCGCTCACTTTTCCCAACAGACTCCCCAAAGAAGAGAACGCGGAAGATTTGAGAAACGTCATGTAATGCTGTTGCCATTAATAACGCTTATTATGCTGTGTGCTATTATATCTAAGTGAACCTTTATTTTTCTCATTTATATGTTTGTATATAAGCAAACGTGTTTGTCAGAAAACCACGAATATTCGATCCGATTAAAAATAACAACAATTTTCTTCAGAGCGTGAGGAATTTCTTCGTTCGCAACCTCATTGTTGTTTCGTTTACCTGCGGATGTGACGTGATCGTTGCTAGGAATATTTTTTTGTACACACCTCTTTATCACATAATTCAAAGTGTTCAATTTCATCTGGTAGTGCAATGCAATTCTGCACTTGTGGCGGTTCAGTGTTGTTTGCATCATATTAACATTATCTTTTCTAATAATTCATTTCAATTTTTGCCTCCGCTCAAGTCATTTACACTTTTAATAATTTCTAATACTATTTATTGAATATATATACAGTTTATTATGTACAGAAAAAAATGTAAGATTCTTAAAACCAACTACACTATGATTTTATCATTTGAAAACATCATGAAATCAAAACTCAAACATAGTCTGGGAAGAGCACTAGGTTGCGGTATTGAGCTTGCGTCAACTTGCTTAGCTCTCATTGAACGATCTAATTGACGATATGCTTTTTCAGGCTTACAGGAAACAGTAGATTTTCGTCTTCGTCGTCCGCAGCGCTTTCTCTTCCTTACTCTAATACATTCTTTGAAAGACCCGCACGTCGAAAACAATTGCGAATTGCTGCATCTCTAATTTTCTCCAGTAAAAAGATTTCTTCCAAAAGAGATAAGTTATAATAGCTGTTTGTAACTTTCTAAAATATGCAGAGCTAAATCCTTTTTGTAGTGAAATATGAAGCTACGAATAACACCTTAATCCACCGGCTGCAGGTAAGAAATAAGGGGAAAGTAAAAACAATAAATCATAAGTTTGTTGTATTTCAAATCGTTAATGAGAGATAGGGTAGTGCAGTCGTCTAGCGGGAATACAATCGAAAGTAGGAGTGTTTTCACCATTTCACGATCTCATTGAAGAAGTTCTTCTTCAAACAAATCAGCCCTACATAACTTCTTTGTTAGGTCACGGTTTTCTTCGTGGGAAGCAATAATACGATTTTTCTGAATTTTTCGGTTATTAATTTTAACTGGAAATTTCTCAGCGTTATCTCCGATTGATTAGCTCGATTATTTTTTTATCTTATCCTCAACTGAAAATACTTTCCTCTCTCCGAAATTCATGATTTTATCGATTTTTTTTAGAATACGCCTGAGATGGCAAAATCTCTGTTTAGTCTAAAGTGCTCGTATGGATATGAAAACAGTCACTGGAGATAGAAAAAGAAGGGTCATCAGACGACACTTCTATGACCCGCTCTAATATTATTCAGATTTTCCAAGAAGTAGTTTGAAAAATGGGGTATTTGAAGTGAACCATTGAATTTTTAGAAACGGCTTTAGAGTGGGTTAGAGAAATACTATTTATCGAGTAATAAATCAGTAGTTGGTTCCGAGAGACGGCTGTGAGATAGGAAAGAATGGGATATGAGAAGGAGATTTAGGAATGTGCCGTGTATGGGATCCTAATACGTATATGTAAAATTACTTTTGAAAAACTGGAAAAATAATTTGTAGAAGAGAAATTTCAATTCACTTCATGTGGACTTTCATTTTCTCGGCAGTTAAATATAAGTGTTTGTAAATAACATTTATTAAATAGGAGTTCAGCTGGAACCAATGAAAAAGTTCATTATAATCAAGAGTTCAATATATTCGTATTCTGGTTTCATTAATAATAAAAATAAATTAAAAATAAAAAAAAATCATCACATTTTAAGAAATTGTGATGATAAATAAGTTCATCACCTTTCTTTTTATTTAAATTTCCTTACATGAAACTGTTTCTTCTGCTTTTAAACATACTAAATTCCTCTTTCAAGTAGTGTGCTTAAGACTACATAAAGAAACCATTTTTTCAGTGGCATATTTTAAAATTAATTTCTTTTTTTTTTAAATAATTTTATAATACAAGTTTTAAAATAATTAACACAATATTTTAAAATTTGTATTATAAAATTTTAAGTTCTTATTTGGTTTATCTTATATATAATATTCTTATTGATATAATTGCAAATAAGACAAAGATTTAAAAATGAATAAGAATGTTTTGTGCATTAATGTAAGAAATATTTCACTTATTAATAACTAGTTTGGTGTTTTCTGTAAAAAAAAAATGCCTTTAAAAAGGAATTAATAAATTAACATAAATAAAAAATAAATAAATAAAATTGTCAATTCCCATTATTTTCAGACCTCTGTAGTTGAAATATTCCGTCTCAGATTTGTCCATGGGGAATAAATGTGAATCATAAGACCGCAAATAATCAAAATACAGAAAAATGCTTCAGGTTTTGTTTGTTTAGGTCCAAGTGTGATTTGATTTGTTTTGAGTTTACCATCTTTCTCCTATAGAAGATTGAACTTAAAAGATCTGGTAAATATACCATTTCAGTCTCGTTCAAGGAAATACAAATCAATCCCAACTGAATTTATAAAAACTTTTCTGAATAAAGGTTTTTTCCCTGTTTGAAACAAATTTTTGCTTTATTTATATAAATTCGATACAATATTTTTCAGGAACATATATCTTTTGATACTATGTTTACGCTTTGCAGATTTTTTGCTTATATCAAGAACATTTCAGAATTATCAAGAATCATATAATATATTTCAAGAGCATTCCAAAAATTATTTTGGACTTCAAGAATATATGTCTACAAATACAGCAAACACAAAAATTATGTACTGCATTAATTTAAGCAAGTTTTTTTCTGTAATTTTCTTTTCCTTTTTTTTGTGATCAATCTTCATTATTAAATTATTTTGTAAATTTGAAAAATAAACTAAGCTTTGATGATGTGTCACATATATATTTATTTTTATCATTGGTTGTAGTATGTTGTTTCATGTAGTTATATTATTCGTAGACATTTCGAAAATTTAGTGCATATATATATATCACCCATGCTATGACCATAAGTTAAAATAAAATTTTTGTAAAGAAATACCTGTGACAGAATTTCCATCTTCGCAGGGTCGTCAGTTACCCTGATCAAGTTGTTGTCCAAGTGTTGCGGAAAAGAAATTTGTGATGATAAATAAGTTTATCATCTTTCTGTTTACTTCAATTTCTTAGCGCGAAACCTTTTCTTCTGCTTTTAAAAATACTAAATTTCTCTTTCAAGTAGCGTGTGTAAAATTACATTATGGGCCACTTTTTTTCTGTCGACGAGACAGAATTTTTCGGAGATTTTTCCGTTTACACCACACCTGTATAAGCTGTCTCAGTAATTTAACGTTCTTTTGTTCCTCTTTTTTCGGGTTGTGTGAACCACGCCTCTTCACTCGGTTCTTTCATCACGGTTGTCTAGTATACCAATGAGTAATTTGCTCCATGTATCACTTAAATTGTTAATGGTATGACTGAATAAACTACTTGGATTAATTAAACTTAGGTGATTGCCACTTATTTGTTTCATTTAATCGACAACAGCATAATAATATCCAAGATGTGTCATAACACATCGATCAATAACTCCCGAGACTAACCCAGAGATGGCGCTCGTAGAAAACCAGTAACCAGGTCTTTCTAGAGTACTAACCTTTGCTTGAAACGTGTCAAAATTTTAAGTCGATCGGACCAGGAAAAAGGTTTTTTGAAGTGAAGTGAAAAAGGTTTTTTCCAAGTGGGTGCCGCGATTGCTTTCGATGGAACAAAAACAGCAACGAGTCGATGATTCAGAAAGCTGTTTATCGCTATTTACTCGCAACTAAAAAGATTTCTTGCGAAAAA
>BMAW01117680.1:723248-764364 GCA_019974015.1 Nephila pilipes | reverse complement strand
TGAGACTTAAAGTCTGGTAGGGATCATCCCTACGGATCTAAAACGTGGGATCTGCTGACTTTTCAGATTTTAAGAGCGCGTGATTGCATAAATTAAATTTGAAAAGGAATCGTATCAGAAAATAAGAATGAACACTATCTTTTAAAGGAGAGAATGGGAAAAAATTAGGAAATTAAATTATTATTGTGAGAAACTAATAGGAATTCACGTAAATCATTACACACAGATATATATATATATATATATATATATATATATATATATATATATATAATTGCTTTTTAATTTCAAGCGTTCTTAAAAATGTTAACTATTAACAATACATCATAAAAATTACAGCCATAGATCAAGTATGAACACATTGAAATAATTGTATGCATTCAAGAAACTTTTTAATCAATTTATAATCTTTTACTTTTTCCTGCAAAAGCTATACTTTCATTTCTGAAAAATAAACGATATACAGTAAATTATGGTATAAAAGTTATCAACATTTTTGATGAGATATAAAATATTACAGTTATAAAAGTAGACCATACAAGATATCTTGAATTGGTTGACAAGCGAAACCATGACTCCTGAGTTTCATGTTCATTTATTCATAAAATTTATCCTTTATTTGAGAATCTGGAAAAGTCACTTACGTTTTTAAATATACAATGGATACCGAAATGATGCAATATTGTTTTAAAATTGTAGATAAATTATACTGTCGTTACAAATATGGCGATTAATGTACTGTAGATAAATGAAAAAGAGAAGTCTCAGGATCCATGAGATAAGGTTCCAAATTACATATTTCTTAGAATTAAGAGATTAAAAAAGTAAGAGATTACTATGAGGTATTGAAGAGTTTTTGAAGGGCGTCAAAAAGATTTTACAAATAGTTTGAAGTAGACCATTAGCTGGTTAACTCAATAAGTGTACAACTTCATTTCTGACGCAACAATTTTTATCTTGATTTTTTTAACTGTGACCGATAAAAAAAATTTAGTGTGCGTTGTCGTGAAATCGAAAGTTTTGCTAGCAGCTTATGTGTTATTCAAATTTAAACATAAGGACTTTATTACCCATTTCATAAAAAATGATGCGCTAAGAAAATAATGGTATGTGTGGAATGAAGAATTTCTTTGTAGCATATCGATTTATAAGTATGTTTATTACATAAAATATTTATTTTATTTTGTTTGTACTAGTAACGCGTTTTCTGAACATTCTGCCCCATTGGGCTCGAATTTATTTTTACTACTTAATGATGGATGGAATGTATTGAATTAGTTGCTCTGAAATATTGCGATCATTGATTAGTAAATTTTTTTTCTTTCTGTATGATATACTTTGCGTTTTAGTATATATATGTGTAATTTAATGCGAGGTCTATTAATAATCATAACTACCCCACCAAGGCGTGAAATGTTCAAAATTTTAATTCTAAAGTTGTAAGTATCTAAATAAAAGCACAATATGATAATTGGTTTCAATTAGTGCTATTAAAATGAGATTTAATGAATAAAATTTTAGCGAAGGGTAAGTTGTTTTCCATACGTATAAACAAAAGATAATGATGTTGAAAATATATTATTTGATTTACATCATGCTTATCTTCGAACATTACGACAAACTCGATTAATTAAAGATCTGCGGTGTAAAGAAATTTATGTAAGTTGAGAATTCATATGATTGATTACATCTGAAGTGTGTAATCATGTATCCAAATATTTTGAAAATTTAATAAATAATTTTACTACAAAAATAGTTTCTCAGATTTTATTCAAGTGTTATTGTTTGCTCATTTTAAAAGTTGATGTACTTCAGATATTTTTTGTTATCAAAATTTAAAAATGGTGAACAAAATGGAAATGTTTTTGTCAATGAAAAAGTGTGTTAAAACTTTGAGAAATTCTTCAAGAATGTAAATATTTGGAGTGTCAATTTTCAAGATGGCTTAGTTTGAATTGAACCCTATTTCCCAAGAATAATCCTATTTTACTATGTTATAAAAGTATGGGATTGAGATCAATTTTTTTTATTAATAAAAACTATTTTTCATTTGTAATTAAAAAGTGAAGTGTACTACTTTGATATAATGTAATAATTCAATTCACTGTATAAATAATTAGTCTTATTACTTTAAAATGATTTCAGTTTCTAATTCCACCTCTACCAATGTATGGACAGTTACAGGCTTGATTTTGAGTTTTGTTATGCAAGAGATTTTAAAACTTTTCATTGTAACCTTTTATTTTAGTACAAATCTTTATAGGTTCTAATCTAATTTTTGAAAAAAAAAAAAAAAATTAGACCATTTTATTATTGAAAAGATTGAACTGAGAAGAAATTGTCTGTCAATGTAAGGAATTAGAGGTGGTGTTCCCAAAGAATTTTTTGAAATTTAAATATATATTGTTAAATCTTTCTATATGTTGCTAATATTATTACAATTTGCATTAGTCAATATTATAAATGTTTTAATATATAAATTCTAATTTTGGTGTATATTTTATAGCGTTCATTTTTCAAAACATTTTGTAGATTGTTCTGTTTACCTGCCTTTTTAAATTCAACTAGCTGGAATACCAGTTTTTTGCATGGCCGAATTTGCTAGCATAAAATATTTTCAATGATTATCCATTTGTTCAGAAATATAAAATATATTTTTTTTTAAAATGAGGGCCTGCCTACTTCTCAAAATCTTGCAAATAATTTTCAATGTACTGCAAATTAGCCTCCTAAGGAAAAAAAAAATGATAGAGCAAATAACATAGAAAAGTCAAATATCTAAATTAAGACCTAATGCAGAGGAAGACTGTAATATTCCCGTCTTCAGATGGAATACCATCACCAAAATATCAGTGCTTGTTTACATAAAGCTTCTTCACTCTGTTGTTATTCAAGAGTCTTGAATTAAAATTAAGATCATCAATCTAATTTACTCCTGATTAGAACAGTTGAATGGATCTTGGAAATGGTCTAAGAAATTTTTTAATAGGGATAAGAAGGGTACTTATGAATATGCTAGAAATATACATTTTATATCAAAATGGAAAATGAGTATACTAAGCTGGAAATTAGAAATGAATTGATTTAAATTGTGAAGGAAAAATAAATATACAAATGAAATCTCAGTCATAATAGAAAATTCTAAGATATTTAAAATAACTTCTTGTCTGGTAAAAAAAAAAATCCATTTATTTCAGAGATAAGACTGGTATAAATTTTTGTCAAAGTTTTATAGTTTTAGCATATATCTGTCCTATAAGATGACCACCAAATTATCAATAGCCTATGAATTTAGTTTAGATCAGCATTCACCTAGTGGAGCCGATTTTGGTTATATTTGGGAATCTTTCTGTACTGCCCATAGAAACACATGTTGATTCATGAACTCATATGTATCTCTTACAATCTCATTGTTGTAATTGAGATTCTATTTGTATAGTAGTGTTTTAAGTACATGTGAGGTTATGAAGCAAGTTTCAATTTAAATATCACAAAACAGGCTGAAATAATCGAACAACTGTCTTGTGGCAAGTGCTTTTAATATAACAGAAAAGATGGTAAGAGATTGGAGAAAGAATGAAGATGTTATATATTAAAAAATGCCAATAAAAAATGTTCTATTAGGAGAGAAATTGTTAGTGGACCAGATTTAAAAAATAACATTGCAGAATGGTTTCAAGAACAGATGCAGAATTGTTATATTACAAGAAATGTGATATGGGTTTATGCATTGAATTGGGCCTGGGCCAATCCAGAACAAGGAGAAGAATTTAAAGCAACAGTAGGTTGGTGCAATCATTTTAAGAGCAGAAAAAAAAAATCTAGTAATATGACAGAAAACAAAAATTGTACAGAAATAGCATCAAGAAATTGACCATAAAATCAAAAATTTTCGGAAGTTTGTTATTGGTATGTGGCAAAAATACAACTTTCTATTATCCATTATTGGAAATATGGATGAAACACCAATGAACTTAGGCATGATAAAAAATAGAATTGTGGGAACAAAAGGCTTAAAAACTGTTCAAATCAGAAGTGCAAGTCTTGAAAAGACCAGGTTTACAGTAATATTAATATGATGGTGGATGGAGCAAAGTTAAAATTCAGTCATTTTCAAGATGTAAACTACCCCTAAAATAAAATTTCTGACAATCGTTTTTGTACATTTTCCTGGTAAGAGGCGGACAGACAAGAATTTTGCTAAATTTTATATGGAAAATTTGTGATGCAGGCAACCTGTTGATCTACGAAATCAACACAGTTTGTTGGTGTGGGATATGTTTCACAATTGCGTTACTGATTACTCTAAAAATCATTTAGCGCATAATTATTTTAATCTGAGTAGTTTAACCCTTTAAGCAGTTTGCCCGTACAGTGTACGTGCTACCCGAAATTGGCCTCATCCGGTTTGCCCGTACGGCGTACGGGCATCGATATTTTCTCCTTTCCTTTTCTGGTTTGCCCACATTTTTCATTATTGAAAGAGACTATTTAGTATTATTATTTTTCAACAGATGGCATGGCTTGTCCATTTAAATGAAATGCTGTTCATCCGGGGTTTTCTATTTAGCGGGAAAGCGGGAACTTTTCTTTGAAATTTTTGTTCTACTGTATGCCGTGCTTGTGAATCTTATGGAAATTATGGATGGAGTAGACGACAAAAATACTTTCTTCTTAGATGATGAACTACATTCTGATACAGATACAGATATTTCTTCTAATTATTTGGATTATTCCTCAGATGACTCGTGCAGTGAGCTCAGCTCTGATGAAGATTTGAGTTCTGCAAGAATTTTTACCGAGGTTGATGTGAAGAATCCACCTGTTCCATGTCCTCGATTTAAATTTTCTGGTATTCCCTCTGTGCACGTACAATTTGATGACACTTCTGATGTTCTACAATTTTATGAAACATTCATTGATTTTTCTTCTTCTATGATATTCTTATGATATTTTGAATATCATAGTATGGTACTTAATTATATGCAATAAAAAAATATGCCTTTTTTGGAAGCATTTCTGGTAAAATAATTGACCGCTTAAAGGGTTAACTTTGATTCTTCAACTTTTAGACTTCTCTCTAAATAAACCATTCAAAGATCACATGGGTGAACAATGGAGTAACTGGATGATGAATAGGGAAAAGTTATACACATAAAATGGAGTTATGCATTGCATCACTTGATGTGCTGTGTAGTTTCATGATCAAATCATAGGAAAAAGTGGAGACAGAGTGATCAAATTCTTCAAAAAGTGTGGGATTTCTATTGTTATGGATGACATCGAGGATGCTTTGTTATGGGTACTGATGATGAAGTGGAAATCAACTTGCGAAATATAAAGTGTGACATGACTAGCTTCTCAAAAACTAAAGTTAAGATGTATTTAAGGCATTATTTGCTTTAAATAATGGATGTAAGGATTTTGCAGGATTTTAAATTCATTGGTCAGAGATTTGTTATATCTTACAATTAATTGTTTCAATATATATTTATATAAGTTTCTATTTAATTTCTTTTGTATATGTTCTATGAGACAAGTCCAGATTTTAAAGTATCTTTTTTATGATTCCAACCATCTTCTTGAATATACAGTAGTCAGGTAATATGAAATTTAACAGATTAGTTAAGTATTTCCAGTCATAAAAAGTCTTGTAAGCATTTGTCCTTATATATGTGTCAATGATAAATTATTATAATTTAAATAACTTTCATTATTTCTGAACTTAATTATTTTTTGAATGAAAATTTCTTATTGAAATTAACATTTTCCCAGAATTGTTCTTGCTTTTGAACTAAATTGTGTTTTTTTCAAAAAAAAAAAAACTTTCATGCCTTGCTCTTTTATAGACTGATAATAAAGTATTACAGGTATTGAAATTTAAATATATGCATGCATTATCTAAAATTTTGTGAAAGACTGAATTTTCTTAATTTCTTGCTATTCTTGTTTTATTTTGATGACTTGGTTTTGTCTTATATAGGTTATAACACATGCATTTATCATTTTAAAATTATAGGTTTTAAAATTTTTCCAAAGAAAACATTTGCTCAGGAACTGAAGATTTCATCTAGTCAAGGGTCATATGTTACTACAACCTGCAATATGGAAGCAAATGTAGACAAATCATCTGAATCAAATCCCGCTCCTAATGCTACATATGCAGATGTGCTTACTAAAAGGAAAGTATCAACAGATGATGCATCAAATAACAATCCCATATCAAATCATGGTATTGCCAATGGAAATGAACAATTGTTAGATTCAGCTATTTCTACTAATAATAAGGATGGTGCCATATTGGAAGATAATAAAAACTCGAACCTTACTAGCACTTCCAGTTCACTAAATGACAGCTTTGAAGATGCTGAAGATAGTCAGTTAGATTTTAATTCATCTTCTTCAAAAGAGCCAATTAGTGATATTAAAATTAAGGAAGACACTGAAGAATCAACTGTATCAGGAGAGACAACAAATATAAGTGACAACAATTCTGGTGCTTTAGAAATGAATGAATCCAATTCTTCTGGTAAGATATTTTTACATTTATTCTGAGAAGTTTTTGTTTTCCTGATTTTAAATATTTTAATCAAGTAAATTTTTGTATTTATATGAAAATTATGGTAGTTTTAAAGTAATGGTTAAAAACAAAAACAAAAAAACACCAAGGAGTCGAAGTTTATTATATTTTCTTTTTTTAAGTTTTTTCCGTAACGTTATGGTATTATATAGCTATATAATAGGATAATAGTTGTTTGATATCCCATAAAACCAAACAATTAAAGTTTTTGAGTATTAATTAAAACTAGAGTTTGCATTAATGTGATTTATAGAACTCAAAATATTCAAATCTTTTATAATATGCGAATAAACTTTTTGTTCAATTTGATGATATTTTTAAAATGAGAATGAAATATTGATATCATACTTATTTCAATTGAGAAAAGGAGAAAACTATATTGAACATCTTGTGTAAGCAACTTTTGTTGATATTATTAGCTCATGTTTTGCATACATATTTATATTTTACCACTGGTCTGAAGCTATATTCTATTAATTTGAATTTATAATTACAATTTATAAATTATATTGTTCTGTTAAAAATAATCAAATTTGTTATGAATAATGTGGTTACTCATATTATTTTATCCTTTGTCAATCTGTTTTATATGGAAAAATTGTAATGGCCTGATTAGTAGAACATCAGTTCATAGCTTGATTCTATTAAAAATAACTCTGTGGAATAAAAAAGTTGCTACTTGCGAGAGTCCAATTAGATCTTCAAACTTCTCTTGTAATGTATAATAAAGGTAATTAGTGATGTTCTAGTCCAGAACTATAGGAAGTTTCTAGTCCTTATCACTTTTGATTGTGATACGAAAATATGGAGACCTTTGTGCTTAGTCTAATTGCTGTAGTGTAATATTAAATCAGAAATGAAATTCATATCAAATTCTTCAAAGAACTTTTTATTGCTTTTTCAAAAAAATACTGTATGACATTCAATATGCCATAGGAAGTACATACCATTGTCATAAGTGTATTTTCAAGAAAATGTTTTCGATTTCATTGTATTTGTGTATTATTGTAACCATTCTGATGAAGTTGCATAAGTTACCGTATTTCTGATAGCCTGACATTAGTAATTCATTATAACGTGTGAATTCTTGTTTTGTTTCAGCGAGCAGCATTGCCATTTTTATTATTACATTTCAATAATTTTTTCTTCCACCATTTTATTATAATTTGAATTTCTAAAAATGATAATATAACATATACAACACAGCCATAAAATATTGAAGTATTATCTGTTCTGATTGCTGGTTTGCTAATAAAAAGGAAGAGCTTGAAAAAACTGGTTTTGAGCATGAAAGTATCAACCATGTGTATATCTTTGCTGAATTTAAAGACTGATGTCTTGTGCTGCATGTTGAAAGAATGTGGAGGTCTGAAGAATATTTGACAAGCTTTTATTTAACTTTACATAAATGGAAATATATTTATTTTGATTGAATCTTGCTGCTCTATTTTGAACCATTTCTACTTGTCCAATTGCCTTGAAATTCTGCGTAAAAGCTTATGTAGTCCAAATGACAATGCAGTTATCTAATCTAGTAACCTTTGCCAGATGTTGCAGACAGTATTAGCCAGCTCAGCTTCTCCCTGCTGCTCCCCACATCATTGTCAACTGGTGCCTTGTCCCCCTCAGCTCCTCCTCCCTCCTTCCATGCTACAGTACTTCTTTAGAATGGCTGATGTTATCTTGAATCACGTTGAGCTAAAATTTACATGATGTCAAGATATAAAAATTAAAGAAAATACTGTTATTTCTGAAAGGAAGGCTGCATCAGCATAAATGTTGCATTAAGTTAAAAATGCCCATGTCATAACCATGAGCATCATAGTCGTAAAATCTTGACCTATCTATAAATGCATATCAGTTCAGTAAAAAATGCATTAAAGGAAATCACAACTCAAAAATAAATTATATTGGAGGAATGTTGAAAATATAGGTACATTCATGAATGTACATGCATGTACCCACTAAACAAGTCTATATTTGTAATATTCATGCCATAATATAAAAAAATATTGTAACAATGAGATGTTAAATTGAGTAACAGAAAAAGATTTTGAATTTTACTTTTGCTAACAAAAATAAAAACAAACTGCACACCATATGAAATCATCAAAACCTAATTCTTCACTATCTGAAAGCTTATTTGAACAAGGGCTGAACATAATTGTTTTCAGATCTTATTTAAGGCGAGTAAAGCAGATAGATCAGTTCAAGGGAAAAGAATATAGATAAAAAATTTTTTACAGAAAGCAATTGGGTGGTTTTCAGTGTGAGGGCAGCACCAAGGTTATCCAAGCTATTTTCAGTGACATCTTACTGAATATTTTTTAAGTGCATGTAATAGGCATCATTAGAAAGGCCCTACCCATTAAAAATGTAAATTTTAAATACATTGCTGCATTTCTTCCGGAAATTAAAATAGTTGCCTTTAATATATTCTTAAATCTGTTGCTGTAAAATTTCTACTCAAAGAAAAAAAAAAAAAAAAAAAAAAAAATTCCTTTAAAATTTTTAAAAAGAAATTAAAACTTAATATTTATGTTATGCATGTCCATAATAAACTTTTTACTTCGTAAAACACCGTGCAACTTTTTTCAAATTTTTTTCCAAATTGTTTTCTATATAAAAAAAAAAAAAAAAAAAAAAAAAAGGGAGTAACAGATTTCTGAATCATTAGAGATGTCTTTGTAAAGTACTATATTCAAAAAAAAAAAAATTAACAGTTATTTTAATTAATTTTTATGATATTTCTCAAGTTATTTTTTTCAGCATTAAATTAACTTTTACATACTTTTGCATTTGTTTTTCAATGAATATACTGCATTTTTATAGAAAAAGCAATTCTGTGTAATAATCTTCATTTCATATTATTTTTTTTAAATATGAAGAATTTAAAAAAAAGAATATATATATGTGTGTGGGCTCAATAATAATTTTCATTTATTTTTATGTGTTTTAATAATAATTTCATTGCTTTATCTTATATATATATATATATATATATACACACACATATACACACACATATATACACACATATACACTCACATACATATACACTCACACACATATATATAAACACACACATATAGCCATTCTGATCCCAGTTGTCTTTTCAATGGGAAATGTAGGCAGAATTCACAACTTTGGAGACAAATAAGGTTTTTGAATTGAAATCTTAATGTATAAAATATCGTTTTGTATTCTTTTGCTCATCAGTGAATTAACAAGTTAAAAATAAACTAAAATTTAGTTGTGTGGGGAGTTTTATTTTCAGTATTAAATGTACACTAACTATGGAAATATGTCACATAGCTAATTATTACCATTGTTACATTTTATGGGAGAAAATCAACATTCTTTAATATGATTCGACATTATAGAAAGATTAAAGATGATAAAATAATATTTTTGTTCTTGAGAAAGAGGCCAGCAACCTTTTAAAATGAATGACATGTTATTAATTAATAAGGTTGTATTAATTAATCTGTAAATTAAATATTGCTGTACTAGAAAAATTTGTAGAAACTCTATTTAAATATGCTTTAAAACTTAAAACTTATGTATGTTTTAAAAGTCATATTTTTTTTTTGTATGTTAAATTCAAAACTCTTATGGTATATATGTAGCAATAAAAATGATCTATAGATAATTATTAAAAATGCATTAATATACATTAACTGTTATAAGCACTGAACATATTTTCATCAGATTCTATGTGTAGATAATGTAAAAAATTGATGTTATGATTTATGGAAAGTTTAATTGTAGCTGACATTTAGACATAGTTTTTATAAATGAAAGATGTTCAAAATGTAACTATTGAAGGCGAATTTTGTGTGTGAAAAAATTGCAATTTATGCATTTTAAGCAAATTTTGATAATTATATCCATTATTATCTGTTAATTACATGCAAGAATTTTCCTCCTTTTTTTTTTTTTTTTTTTTGTTAAAAAGGTGAAGACAGTGGAGAGGAATCAGATTTTGAAGATGATGGGAATAATATAGATACTTTGTACCCAACAGCTCTGAAATGGAAATTTCGTCCCAGTAATCCACCATTAAATTTGCCTGAAACTGTCACTGTCCTTGAAAATGAATTCGGCTCAAAAGTTTTTTTAGTGGGCACTGCTCATTTTAGCTTAGAAAGTCAAGAAGATGTTGCTAAAGTGAGTAATTCTGTTTAATTGATTTTGTGAAATAATTTTTCTTTCTTTTTTATATTTAAACTTCCTTAACTATTACTTGCATTTGTGTGTTTTTTAATTTAAGTTTATTGTACCCTATTGACCCCTGTTATAATGAATTTCTATGAACTGAATAAAAAGTTACCAAGAGCCAAAGATTAACTACTCCTGATTTTATTAGAGCCAATCATTGTGATAAGATGCTATATGTATATTTGATCAACCCATGTTATCCTTTTTAATTTTTTTTCTCTTTTTTGACTCTATTTTTAACATCCAACTTTGATGCACTGCAACTGCCACCTTCGCTTTGCAAATTAAGGACTTCCCCATTTTACTTGGTACCAAAACTGATGCCTGCCATTGGTTGTTCTTTTTGGCTCTTTTACGCTACTTTTCGCTTTGCTGATAGCTATGTAATACATGCCACTCTGCTTTAACTTCAAAATATGTGTGATTTTATGTTTTACAAATCTTGTTAAACTTCACTGTAGTGAAGAATTTTATGAACTGATTATTTTTAGATGTCCTAATTTTCTCTGTCAACATTTGGCCAAGAATGCTATATATATATGTATGTATGTATTCTACAGATAGGGGAACTATTATAAAAGAACTTCTCTTTTTCAGTCCAACTTAACTTCTTTGCTTCATCCAGACTTTTGCATAATCAGCAATGATCACATTGCTATTTGTTGGAAACTAGATTTTTATAAGGAAAATTGTTTGCATATTGCTGACTAATTGGATCCATCTTCTATTTGTTTGATTATTTTTATTTTATCCTCAATCAAAAATGCTTTTCTCTTTACAGAATTCATAATTTTTATCAATTTTTTCAGGATACTGTTAAGATGGCAAAATGTCCTTTTAGTTGGAAACGAACTGTCCCTAGAGATAGAAAGGAGGGTCGATATCAGAGGAGTCCTCTATGGCCCTTTCCACTCTTCTAGTTTTTCTAGTAGTGTTTTGAATAGGGAATATGTAATGGACTAGTGGATTCTATAACAATAAGGAGAGCAGGGAAATAAAACTAGTTCTGAATAGGAATACCAGTAGGGTTGATTCCTAGAACAGGGGAAGATAGAAAGTGTGGGATTTGGAATAGAATTTTGGAATGTTGTCTTTCAAGAGGTCTTCATACATATGTATATATTACTTTTGTGAAAAGCTGGAAAAAATATTTGTTGAAGAGAAATTTCAGTTCACTGTAAGCAGACTTTCATTTTCTCAGGAATTCTCTGTAAGCATTTAAAATAACATTAATAAAGTAGGAGTTCCATTGGGGTCACTACAAATTAGAGATCATTTGAGAACACTATAGTGAGGTTCTTCGAGTATATTATACTTTAAAATAAGTCAAAGGTTAAATTGAGGAATGATAAAGAAAATTCTTGTAATTATTTTTAAAATTTTGAATTCTTAAAATTTAAATAATATTGTTCTCTTTTGTTTATTTAAATGTATTTTTAAAGCAATTTTTAAATTGCATTTTTATATTTATCATGCAGTTCCAAGTGGCATTGTTAAACATTTAATTTCATTACTATTTTTTAATCATTTGTTTTTATTAACTATTCTTTAAAATCCCAATTTTGTTTATACTAAAATTTTATGTATTTTTTAGAAGACATTTTTGTGATATTGATATTGGTACTTGCATTTAATATAAAGTTCTTATCAGGAAAAACATTCTATATACTGAATTTTCATCCTCTATTCTGAAAGTACTATATTTATTTATATTACATTCAAGAAAGGTGTATATTTAGTACTATATTACTATATAAAGTGCTATATTTAGTATAATAATTATATATAAAGTACTATATTTAGTATTATATTACATTCAAGAAAACAGACATCATTGTAAGTTAATTTCTATTATTAGACTATACGAGCTGTACAGCCTGATAGTGTTATGATTGAACTATGCAAAGGTCGAGTCAATATGTTAGAAATTGATGAAGCTACTATTCTGGAAGAAGCCAAAGGTCTGAGCTTTCAAAAAATTGCTACAACACTTGAACAGGTATTTTTTTATTCTTAACTTATTTCAGAATTTATGATTTTTATGTTATATAAATTTTTGAATATGTTAACTCATTTTTTTAGAATGGTCTCTTGCAAGGCGTGTTGTATTTTCTTCTTTTGAGTATGTCAGCTCATTTAACAAAGCAATTGGGTATGGCTCCTGGTGGTGAATTCAGAAGAGCTTATACTGAGGTGAGTTGATTTTTTTTAAAAAAAAAAATATTTTGATTCCTGTATTTTTTTTTTATGTTTGTAGAAAATTTGAAATCATTACCAAATCTCAATTCTAATAATCTGTCTTAACTAAAAACAAATTAAATATTTAGGTAGAAAAAAAAATATATTTGTGATTAGTGAAATATTTAAAATAGATTTGTTTTCTGTAAAGTAACTATCTATTCTGCCTTAATTGTTACATAATGATTATATGATACTTCAGAAGATGATCCTTTAAAAGAATTAGAAGTTAATTCTGTATAAATGTGTCTTTTCCGTTTTCAGGAATTTTTTATTTCTTTTAAAGTTTAATTAAAAAATATATATTGGAATTATTTCTTTTTCATAGAAAGAACACAGTTCTCTTCATAAAAGAAAACCTTGTAAGAGTCTTATATAATTTAAAAACGTTTTTTCTGATTTTGAGTACACTAGTTTTAATGAAAGAAATTTACCTTTTTTGCTCTCAAAGTTTTGCAATGTTAAAAAAGTATGACATATAAAATATTTGCTTTGTAATTTGATAGTGGTCCTTTTAATTCCTTTTAATCAATATAAACGGTAGCAAATATGTCATTTTGTTTATCATTATGAGACATTTGGATTGAAATACAATTTTCTGGAAGTGAGATCTATTTTTGATTATTTTTTTACATGGTTCCAGGGAATGCTTTTAAGGAATCATATGAAATTCAGAAATAAACATTTATTTTAAAAATCAAATTGAAAGCTTTAAGATTTTAATGTAACCCCTGTAGTACGTTAAGAAAGTTTTTAAAGATTGTAAGTATGAAATAATTGCATATGAATAAGAAGTTCAGATATGATTCATTTTTTGAATCTGAATTCAAAAAAGGAATTGCTATAAAAAAAAACGTTAGTTTTTGAAGTATTAAAATAATTTAATTTAAAAGGTTTAATTTGATTAAAAAGGCAATTTAAAAAAAAAGGTTTTATTGATTGTCTTTGTTACATGAAAATTTTTTTCTCTCCCAGGCACAGCAAGTACCTGGTTGTGTTTTTCACTTGGGAGATCGTCCAATTCATGTTACTCTCCAAAGAGCTTTAGCAAAGCTATCTTTGTGGCAGAAAATTCGCATTGCTTGGCATATGTTGCGAGCCAAAGGACCTATAAGGTATGATTAATATCATTCTATTAAGGATATATGAATTACTTTTAATATAACTTAACTTCTAATGAATCAGAAAAAAGTTCAAATATTTTGGAAGTTGCAGATTTATATGTTGAGCAAAATTGTTGCGAGAAAGAAAAATGTCTAGTATCTTTTTACTTATTTGAGGTACAAGAGTTGTAAATATATTTTGTAAAATATAAATTTAAAAAAAAATCAACTTTTATTTTTTCAGTTGTTTTTTAATAATATATATATATATATATATGTGTTAAAGTTTTACATATAGTTCTGTTCTGTTTTTCTTTAAAAAATACTATTGGCTGTTACACTGCAAATGGACATGCTTGTTAAATACATCAATTTTTGAAAGTATATTGAGTTCTGTTTCAAAAAAAGTATTTAGAAACATGCATTTTTTATAAGTATTACTTGGTTAAGTGAATAAATTCTTTACAATATTTTAAATTTTTACTAATTTACATACATAATGTGTGTAAGAAATATCACATTCTGTAAGTGGTTATCTAATAATTCAATAAATTATCTACAATATCTTAAATTATCATAAATGTTCATGATGAAAGCATTAGGACCAATGAATACCACATTAGTGAATGAATCTCCCAATTGGATACAACATTAGTAATGATTTTTAAATGGCTATTGGATTCATTTTCATGCTTTATTTCTTTTTGTATTTGCTTTGAAACATATTGACAAAGCATTTAACTAGTAGTTAATAGTTTGAAATTTTAAAATTGAGTATGGATTAATAAGAGTAAATTCAAATTTCATTCTCTATTTTTTTACATCATAATTAATATTATTAGTTTGGTCCTAACTATGTTACTGAATAATATTTCAAGCAATTGAGATATCTGTGGCATATACAGTTCTGCTAATTATCTATTTTTTAAAGTAATGAGCTTGAAACTTTATGCCTTGTTAAATTTGTGATTGCTAGAAGAGCATTCTAATTAGTGATTTTATCCAATAGAAATGAATGTAGCTGTTAAATAATGGGTCGGAAAATGAGTGAGGATTTTGTGCTTAGTATATATTGGGTCTATAACTAAAAATCGGAATTTGACTCTAGATGTCAACATATGTGTATACACTATAGCAAATAATTGACATACACATCATTTTAAAGCTCTATTCATAAGTTGTCAAAATCAGTCAACAGTGTTTGATTTGCTTGTGCACATCATATTTTTTTCAATCATGGAAAATTTTGAAAATTAGCGAAGAAAACAGCATTTGCTGGAAGTTTACCGAGTCATTTTTTTCGCAAAGAAAGCTGCAGCAGAAAGTCATTGTTTGCTCCTGGAATTGTATGGTGAACATGCTGTTGCAAAAACACAGTGTTTTGAGTGGTTTCAATGCTTTAAAAGTGGCGATTTTGACACCAAACACAAAGAGCTGCCTGGACAGCCGAAAAAGTTTGAAAAGGAAGAATTGGAAGCGTTACTCTATCAAGACTTGTGTCGAACTCTATAAGAGCTTGCGGAATCATTGAGCAGGATTCAAGCAACCATTTCCAAGTGCCTAAAATCATTAGGATTCATCCAAAAGCAAGGAAATTGGATGCCATACGAGTTGAAGCTGAGAGATGCGGAAAGGCGATTTTGCATACCTGAAATGCTACTCGAGTGTCATAAAAAGTAGTTTTGCATCGAATTGTTACTGGCAACGAAAAATGGATTCTTTACGACAACTTAAAGAGCAACAAATGGTACGTGAAGCCCATAACCAGCCAAATCAACACCAAAAAGAAGAATATTCTTGCTGCCAAGATAATGCTCTGTATTTGGTGGGACTAGAAGGGAGTTGTGTATTATGAGTTTTTAAAACCGGGTAAAACCATTACTGAAGAGCTGTACTGAAAACAATTGATTCATGTAAAGAGAGCATTGAAGGAAAAACTGCCAGAATGGGAGACCAGACATGAGACATTGATTTTCCAACATGACAATGCTCGGCTACATGTTGTTCAACTCGTTAAAATCTATTTGGAAAGTAGTGGATAAGAAGTTCTTCCCCACCTGCCATATAACAGGTCAATTGAAAAGTCCCCGGCCTACCATAGTAAAACACATTTTTTTGGCAAAATTAGTTTTTTTTATTCAACATAATTCCCTTCAAGGGTGATACACTGATTAGAGCAACCCTCCAACTTTTCGATACCGTTTTTGTAGTACAATTTGTCCTTTGCTTCAAAATAGGCCTCAGTTTCGGCGATCACCTCTTCATTCGACGAAAATTTCTTCCCAGCGAGCATTCTTTTGAGATCTGAGAACAGGAAATAGTCGCTGGGGGCCAGATCTGGAGAATACGGTGGATGAGGAAGCAATTCGAAGCCCAATTCATGGATTTTTGCCATCATTTTCACTGCCTTGTGACACGGTGCATTGTCTTGGTGAAGCAGCACTTTCTTTTTCTTTGAATGTGGCCTTTTTTCGGCGATTTCGTCCTTCAAACGGTTTAATAGCGCTATGTAATAGTCGCTATTGATGGTCCTTCCTTTTTCAAGGTAGTCAATGAAAATTATTCCATGCGCATCCCAAAATACAGACGCCATAACCTTGCCAGCCGACTGTTGTGTTTTCCCACGCTTTGGAGCGGGTTCATCGTGTGCAGTCCACTCGGATGACTGTCGATTGGACTTTGGAGTGAAATGATGGAGCCATGTTTCATCCATTGTCAGATATCGATGCAAAAACTTGGGTTTATTACGCTTGATCATCTTCGTTCCAAATCATCAACTCGTCGTTGTTTTTGGTCAAAAGTGAGCTCGCGCAGCACCCACTTTGCATAGAGCTTATTCTAGCCCACTTTGCATAGACCAAATATTCGTGAATGATATGATGTACACGTTCAGTTAATATCTTTAGAGTGTCTGCTATTTCATTCAATTTCAATTTACGGTCATTCAAAATCATTTTGTGGATTTTTTTTAATGTTTTCGTCGGTAACAAACTCTTTTGGGCGTCCACCGTCTTCGGTGCTCATTTCACCTCGTCTAAACTTAGCATACCAATCCTTGATGGTTGATTTTCCTGGGGCAGTGTCCAGAAACTCGGTATCAAGCCAAATTTTTGCTTCAACTGTATTTTTTCCCTTTAAAAAGCAATATTTTATCAACACGCGAAATTCCTTTTTATCCATTTTTTTCACTATAACAAAAGTTACTTCACTCAAAATGCTATAATTCACAAACTAAGGATCCGACAGCTGTCAAATTTATACACGCATCTTTTGAGGGTTAGGGCTAACTAAAAAACATGGATTTAATTCTAGTAGCGCCATCTATGTGTCAGGCCGGGGACTTTTCAATTGACCTGTTAGTCTTGACTTGGTGCCTTCTGACTACCATTTGTTTTGGTTGATACAGAATGCACTTTCCGGAATACGTTTCACTTCAGTCCAAGGCATCAAAAATTTGCTCGATTCGTTCTTTGATTCAAAAGATGATCGGGTTTTTTGGGATGGCATCCTTAAATTTTCAGGAAGATGGGCAAATGTAACTTCTGATGGACAATACTTTGAATCACAGAATTGTATGAGATTTTCTTAAACACACAATCAAATTTCAAAAAAAATTCCAGTTTTTAAGTGATAGACCTAATACATGTTTTGCATTAAAAATTGGTATATTTTGTTGGAGAGAAAAGAAATACTTCACCATTAAATATTTTTTTTGTTATGCACTTTATAACTTAGCAAAAAATATTAAGGAGATGTCAAAGTATACTGTTTTTCATTGATGATTAAAGAAAATTGTAGATATTGTGCTTGGCTCTGAAGACAAAAACTTTTGAAATATGTTTCATTTACTGATCGTCTTTGGAAAATGCTTTACTTTTATCAGAGGATAAAGGGTAAAATTGATATTATTATCAGGAAGTGAAGTATTTTTGTTGAAATAATTATAAACATAACAAATTAAATTTTTTTATCCAAAAAAGTTTTTGTAAAAATTTTAAAATTCATCTAGGCAAATGGATTTTTTTAGATGATTTGATGTAATTGGACGCATTTTGCAATGAGTATATTATTTAAAAGATGTGAATAATATCTATGGTTATGTTATGTATGTTTATTTGATGTATATAAAATATGATTTTTTTTTAAAAAATAGTCACAATTTTTTTTTTAAAGTTATTCAAAAGCTGAAAATTCATTTGTCTTAAAAACTTTTACCTATGAGTGTGCATATAATGTTATGTAATGTGCTAGAATGGTTGCATATAACTCTTGACTTGCCAGGTATTTCACTTTAGTTATTTTAATGTATTTGTCATCTTAATTTTAGTAAAGAAGAAGTTGAACGATGTAAACAGAAAGATTTGCTTGAAGAAATGTTAGCAGAAATGACTGGAGAATTTCCTGAATTGAGTCAAGTTTTTGTGACAGAGCGAGATATTTATTTGACTTATTCCCTTCAAATGGCTTCACGACCTCAACTCTCACCACATTGTGCTGATGGTAAATTATGATAAAAATTTATTAACATCTTATAAAGTTTTTATTAAGTTGAAAAATCGAAATAGTTTCCACAGTGATTTGAAAATATTTTGATAAACATGTAAAATAATTAAATAGACATCTGAATAACTTGGTAATTAATATGTGTAGAATTATTTTTAAAGTACAGAATATTTGTTTGCCATTTAATAGGCAAAATGGGTACCAAGATTTAAGTGTATGTTTCTTTTTGCATACATTCATGGAATCACAATAATTTTGTTGAATTATTTTCATTCCAGTTGGCATAATATTCCACTTCTAATGCATTACAACATACATTATTCAATAAGAACTAGAAAATGAAATAAGTTTAACTTATTATGACATGTTGTGCTGTGTCACATCAAATTTGTATTTCATTGATTTTGATGCAGCTTCTTTTTAAATTCATGTTTTTACTTTGTTTTCAATTATTTTTTTTTATTCAGTTGCCCAAATATGTTTTAAGTTAAGAATTTTTTCAAATATATATTGTTTATTAATTACTGATATGCTTTGTAGAGGTAATAAAAAGGCAATTATGCTATCTAGTGTGAAAGATTCAGTAATTTTTCGTGCAGTTGGTTTATATATTAAGCTCTGTTACTTATATCTGATTTCTTTAGATAGTCATTTTTATGACATTAAGGAATCATATTTCAATTTTTTACTGTAGGATTTTAAATACTTTTAACTCTTAAGATTTTCTGTATTTCTTAAAAATCTTTGAAACCGATTTGTTCTAGATTTTTTTTTTTGTTTTTTTTTTTGAAATTATAATTTGTAATTTTTATGTATCTGCTCTCTATTTTTTATACTTTGCTACATTGTATATATTTAAAGGTTGAAAACAATTTCTTGCAAAGCTTTGTGTGGCTATAACAATAAATGTTCTTGTAATGACATGTATGAGGTGTGAATATTAAATAACGAGACTGACGTTGCTGCTGAAGTACACAAGTACCAAATGCTAGTGACCAACAGCTGTTTAACATGAAGCCTTTTCTTTCAAATGCTGTGCCTCTCATTTATGTAAAAAAAAATCCGTATACTGTAGCCCTTGTTCGCATTAGGGTTATTTATTTGTTTTCACTAAAAATGAAAAGCCTAACATTGGAGCAACAAATTGCGAAATTTTACATGAAATTTGGAAAACCACTACTGAAACTAATAATTTATTGAAAGAAGTTTATGGCAATGAATGTTTATCATGTGCAAATGTTTTTGAGTATTTAAGCATTTCTAATGGTTGAGATGTTGAAGTTCTCACGCCTGTGTCGCCATTCCTCATCAAAAGCGGATGAAGATATCGAAAAAAATCTGGTTCAATTTGACTGTTGGTTTAGTATTCATGCAATTTCTGAGACTATAGAAATTGACTAAGAATCCATAAGGTAAATTTTTCTTCATAATTTTTACATGCAAAAAGTGTGTGCCAAAAGGGTGCCAAAAATTCTCATGTTTGAACAACAAGAAGCTCATTAAGATATTTGTACTGACACTTCAAATGCCATTAAAAATGACCCAGATTAATTGGATAAGATAATAATGTGTGATGAATCATGGTTTATTACTTATGATTCTGAAACAAAGAGCCAATACATGCACTGGAAAAGCCCATTTTCTCCAAGAGCCAAAAAAAGCTCAAATGAGCAAATCAGAATTCAAAGCAATGATAATAGTTTTTTTGTCCTTCAATATTTATGAGAATGTGTACCTTCACTGTATTCCTGAAGATCAAACTATTAATTAACATTTCTACCACCACATTCTTACTTAATGCTTGGAAAGAATAAGGAAGAAATTACCCAAATTATGGAAGGACAAGTCATTCCGCATTGTCTGTCAAGAGATTTCTAGGCCAAGTATAGCATCTCAGTTTTAGGCCATCTGCCTTATTCGCCAAATCTTGCCGTTTGCAACTTCTATTTTCTAAGATGAAATCTGCATTAAAAGGAGCAAGATTTGTGTCAGTGAAAGAAAAAGAGAGGTTGTGAAAGAAAAAGAGAGGCATACATCTTGAAGGAGCTGACAGAAGACAACGTTCCAGCACTGTTTTGAAGAATGGAAGATTCGTTTGGAGGATTGTAGGGATTTGGAGGGGGGTATGTATTGAAGGTGATATGTATGAAGTCAAAATAAAATGTCTTACAGTGACAGTCTCGTTATTTAATGGCCACATTTTGTATTTCTTGTATGCTGCAACAGATACTTCAGTATTTTTATGATGTAAAATATATATTATGACAAATAGAAAATTTGTGCTTGTGTAAAATACTATTGATCAAATCATATGACTAGAAAAATGTCAAATGATTCAATATTCTACCAATTTTGGAATACGTGAAATCAATTATGGTTTTTCCTATTTTGTTGCTCTGCTTGTCACAGTATTGATGTGAGATTAAATAAGTTGTTTTATGTTACTTTGTTTAGGCATTATTTTAATTAAGAGCGTACTGTTAGCTATTATCATTAACTTTTTTTTCATCACATCTATTGGAAAAGGTGATAAAAAATTAGGGATCTGTCTACTACAGAACATGAAAGTATCCATTCAGAAAGAAAGGTGGTTTGAAGGTTCCATTATTAAATTTCTAACCACTCAGATTTATTACCTGTTGATGTTATAAATGTCAAAGCAAAAATCAGAGGGCCTAATCACATTGTAGAGATTGATGGAAGTCTATTTGTTAAAAATGAAAAAACCAAGTGGAAAGCATATTTCCTGAGTTAATAAATGTTTGAGTGGAATTTGCTGGAAGAACAGTAAGTATTTCATTATTAGTTTCTGATTGAATGGTGTCTTCTCGTTACCAAACAAAAATATTTAAATTTTCAAGGGTCCATGTCTTTTCAGAGCCATGGAAAGCTTATGAAATTGAAGAATCAACAGCTACAAATTTCAAATATTTCATTGTCAATGACCATTATAGCTTTGTTTATCCAAGACTGCATGCACACAAAAAATTGAGACTCTGTTACACGGTCTGATAGTGTAACTGAAAACATCATTCATCAAAACTTCAATTTATATAATCATGAATTTATATAGCATTGGGACCACACAGTCAAGAGGGTCCATTCATTGGTATCTTAAATAGTGTGAGGAATTTTTGGCTGCTGAAACACTTAATATGATTGGAATTGTGCCAACTTTCATAATCATAAAGGGAAATAGTGATAACCTTTATGGTTGATGGATTTTACACAAGTACCAAAATTTTTTGTTTATTATTTCCAAATTTTTGTATATTACATGAATGTTTTTTGAATATTTAAATTTTTAAATATTTAAAATTTTAAAATAATTACATTTATATCTTTATTTTATTATATTTGTATTTCTGTGATAATTGCAATTTATTTTTTGAAATTATAGTTGCGACTCCTACTATTGTTGTTGGTGTAGTTGGCATTGGTCATGTTCCTGGTATAAAAGAAAGATGGGGAAAAGTAAAAGATGAAGATATTCCTCCCATTTTACAGTAAGCAAATTTTTTTCTGCCACATACATGGATTATGCTTTTGTATGACATCAGTGTGTTTTTTGTAAGTTTCTTGGAGGATAACTTAAATATATATACAATTGGTACCTTCTTAACCAGCCACCTAAATACTGATCCTTTTGCCACATTTTTGAATGTGGTGAAACTGAATTACATGAGAATATGTTTAATACAATTTTACATTAGTAAAGCTTGTTTCTTTATTTGCTTTTGGTTGATTTTTTTTCTAGAAACATTGTGGAGTATTTAAATTATTTTTTGTTCTGTCAATATTACATTATTTTTTTTTATTTATTTGCCAACAAGGTTTTCTTGTGTAATGTGTTACTATAATTGAGTAAAAATTATTGTTTGCAGCAAGTTTTCCAAAAAATCTTGTGGGGCATATCTTTCAGAATTTTATTTCATTCTGATGAGACTATGAACAAAACAGATATGACTTTTCCTGTATTTGATAATTCTAATGACTGTTTTATTTTTGGTAATTAGTGAACTGCATTGGTTTCTTAGTTTTGGTACTGTTATTGAGTTATTTATAATTTTCTTTTTAATATATATTTTTCTTTTACACAGACAAAAACTTAATTTGTACAATACTCTATTTCATAGTATCAACAATATATAAGAACACAGTGTCAAATACAGAGCATGAACTATTGTTTAACCTTTGGTGGAAGAATTAAACATAGAAGCAACTTTTTCTTCTGGAATAAAATTGCTACTGGCAAAGCTTAGTGTTGGTTAAGAAAACTGTAAAAACATGCTCTTAAATACATTTTTCCTCACTAGAACCATAAAAATATGTTATTTAAAAAAAAAATATAGTTAAACAAGAACATTCTTACTTTTTTGGATTAAGTTTCTCTGCTTACTAAAATAAGATAGAGGATATGCAATTCAAAAGAAAACAAACAAACGTTCACTTGGAAGAGAAAAAATATGTATTAATTTTTTAAGTATGAGTTTATGAAATTTTTTTTTTCTCTTGTAAATTTTTGTATTTTTAAAGTACAGGATATTATTTGTTTTACATTGTGACTTGATATCTTTATTTGTGTAATATGATTAGTTTTAATTTCAATGTAGGTGTATTAGAAAAAAAAATAATTATGCTCATAAATATCAAATTTGATCATTTTGGGGGTCGAAATTTATAGTTGCATTAAATATGAAGCAAATAATTGTGAATATAAATAAACAATTTTTTTAAAAATTTCATAAGGAAAGTGTCTGTGTCAGAATAAGAACTCAAAGATAATAAATGATACCTATGGTTAGAAATTTTGTCAAAAAAATTGTTAATCATAAGATGCAGTAGAGTGTTATAACAAAAAGTCATTTCATGACTAAAAAATATTGTAAAATTGTAGAATATATCTTTTATTTGTATACAAACTATCATTCTTCTCAATCTATCTGTAAGGGAGAAAAAAAAACAAATGGATGTCAATCCTACCAGTCTTTTTTTTTTTTTTTTTCTCTCTCTGTGATGAAGGGAGATTACTTGTTATACATTACATAGTTTTTTTTTGTTGTAGTTGCATTATATTACTTAACTAAGAAGATTAAAAATAATAAAAAATTACAGCATTGAGAGAGATACTATGATCTTGTATAGAAAATCCAACGAAAATGTGAGCTAACCGACAAACAAGGTTGTGATGTGTTATATATAATATATATATATATAACTTTCTCAGCAGAAAGCAGAGTTAAACTGTGGCTGGTTATTAGAGTATTTCCTGTTTATTTGTAACTTACTATTATTTAGTTATATTTTGTATTGTATTTGTTTTATTCAAAAGTATCCATAAAAGTCATGATATATTTCAAAGAATAAAGTTTTGTTTCTTATTCTAAATATTTTGAGCTTCTAAGAAATGATTTTTTGTAATTGGAAGGTAATTTTTTGTAGCATTCCTGATCCTTCTCTGAGCAGCAAAATTATTCGGCAAACCATTCGATGGAGTGTTATTGGTCTGGGACTGTATGGCGTCTACAAAGTTTTTCCGAGATCATTGGTACCAAGAAAAATGTGGTTTACATCTGTTTTTAACTCTATTTTTTAAAGTGTCTCATGTAAACACCATCTGTTATAAAAGTTTTTGAAGGTTATCATAAAGTGGAATCTTAATCAGTGGAAGTGATTGCATTGGAAGTATTCTTGGTGACTTTAGATTATTTTTATATATTATATACTGACGAAAAAAAAGGATTATAAAATTTAATCAAAATATTGTTTCTTTAATGATCGAGGAATGTAAATTCCGTTTGTTACGACATATTGTTTTAACTTTAAACAATCCAAAACGTTAAATTTACAAGGCTATGATTTTTGAGAGGAAGGATTCTTAAATATTTAAAAGTATATACATTAAAGCATACTTTTTCATGAACATATAGTAACATGTTGTTGATAATCTGCGATTACATTTGTTGTAAAGTTGTGTGTGAAATGCATTGTGTGCAAGGATGATTTTCAAACCAGTAACATTTTTATAGATTTTTGTTCTAACATCCAATCAGAATCATTTTAATTGTAACAGGTAATTATGAAAATAATCTTAAGAAAACAATGGCTTTGCTTAACAAGTTGTCTTTATAATTTATGAATCAAATTTTGAATTGTGTAATTCCTCTGAATTGAGAGTTTAAGGGGAACATTAGCCATGTATAGTGAGACTACTGTTTGTATATGCTGTTGTCAAGTGTTATAAATATAGTGAAATATGAAATTTTAATGTGTAAAATATTTCCTCTCTTCACACCTGTTAGTACTCTTAAACTATCTTTGTTTCTTCATTTAAAAATTATTTATAGATATTGGTGCAGAAGGATGATATATTGTCATTTGCAACATTTGTGAAAAGCTTATTTATTATTTTTAATAAATTAAAGACTTTATAAATTGAAGGAAATAAAAATATCGCATAAGTAAAAAATGAATTGCAATGACGATATATCATTATTTGGCATTAAAAGGGTTAAAATATCAACATGTTTCTTTTGTATTTTAATAAATGAAATAAAGTTTTTTTTTTTATATATATATATATAAAACATGTTTGTTTCTAGTAGATATTGCTATATTGTTGGTGTACTGAAGTTTTGAATTATATTTGTTTTGGTATGGCTCATGCGCGCATTTGTATGCACAGAATTTATAAGTTGACATTTTGCATTTTTAAATTTGTCTTTCTTTCTTTAAATGTATTTACCCATGTGCAATAATTTTGTATCTTTTTAATCCATATATTTTAAATTTGTAATTTTAATAAGTAGAAGTAATTTTCAAGATAATGCTTGTAGGAATATTTTAAGTTTTTATTTGAATCTAGATGTGAATTTTTAATTGTTAAAAATATATAAAAGTTTTTGTAAATTATAAATGTGTTATATGTATTGTGAACTATTGTATTACTTTTGTTCGTGACTTTTGAATTTTGTAGAATAACTGGTTTAAAGTTTAAATCTATATATGGAGAAATAATACCTTTAAAATCGTTAAATGCCAATGTCAAATGAAATGATTTTATCAAATTAAAGGTATTTTATAAATGCTTTTATTTAAATAAATATTGATAGAGAAAATTTTTATTTACAATATTTTTTTTTATATTATCACTCTACTTAAATGATCTTTTTTATATATTTTGTGTTTTGTTATTAGTATACTCAACTTATAAATTTATTTTTTTTTCCTGCACTTGCATAACGTAGTTTTTTTCTTCCTGTGTTGCAATTTATCATAATTAAATCAATTTTAATGCAAGTTTAATTTTAAATGGCATATATATTATAGTCAAATATATATGATTGTGATTTTTGCCCACTGTACAAACTAAATTAGAATATTTTCTTAACAAATAATAGATTTAGGAACTTCA
This sequence comes from Nephila pilipes, assembly GCA_019974015.1. Lineage (NCBI taxonomy): Eukaryota > Metazoa > Arthropoda > Arachnida > Araneae > Nephilidae > Nephila > Nephila pilipes. Next base: position 738,305 of record BMAW01117680.1, on the reverse strand, counting down.
GTCACATAAATCTGATGTTATTGTGTTTAAAAAGTGTTGAGGTTACTGTAAACAATTTAAGTCCCTTTTAATAAATGAATACTGTGAAATAAAGTTCTTTGTTGCTTGAATTTTCAGTAGTTCTGAATTTATTTTAAAAGTAGAATATAAATTGTTGTATGATGGGGGAGATTTTTTTCTTACTTATGTTTTTGATTAGATTTTGTGCTAAATTTTTATGATTTAGATTTCAAAGTTCATCAATTAGTAATTTAGGTAATCTCTTCTTTATGTATTAGATAAGTACTTGAAGTATAGATATTTATTTTTTAAAAAAAAATTTATATTCAATGCAATGAGAAAAAAAAAATTCTTTAATTTACTTATTTATAATTATATATGCATAAGAAATAGTTTGAAGAACTATTTGAATTCTTCTGAAAAAAATAAGAATTTCCTAACAGTTTTTTTTTTTTTTTTCTGGGATAAAGTTTCAGGAATTAAAAAAATAATAAATAAATAATTATTTACTGTGACATTTTTTAAATATTCTCTTCCTCTCCCAGTTTATTTTTGTTGATGTAATATAGCATTAATTTAACTTTTTATTCAGTTTTTTAAAACCTGTTTTGTGATGTAGAGTAATTTGAGTAGAAGTTACTACTTTTATTTCAAAATATATTTTTTTCTTTATTATGAAAAAATAACTATTGAAAATTATTGTACCATGGAAACAAAGAAATTTTAAGAATAATTTTGAAAATTGAAATATATTTATACAGTGGGATATATGTTGGAAAACCTTCAGAAGACAGTGCCAGCTCAACGGTTTCCTTATGATGAGTTAACTGCACAAAAGAAGCCATCCAAATCTTCATCAAGATTGTACATATGACAATCATTTCTCTCCACAGCACAGATGATGCAATATCTTTCAATGTGCCTGGTGGTTTTCACATATTTTCTTTGATAGCTGTTGCAACTTTTCATGTAATTACATATTTGTTCTTTTTTTTTTTTAAAAAAAAAATTACGTAAAATATTGAGAGTTATTCACTTTTTTGTGCACCTTTGTATATATATCTCATGTCTTTGAATGATGCTTTAACACTATAATTCTAGAAATACTACATTTTTATTTCAACAGAGAATCCCTTGCATCATTTTAAAATTATATGAGATTTTAATAATCATCTCATTATAGCATTTTTGAGTGACTAAATCTTTTCAAGGACTTTCAGATTTTTTTTTATGCTTAATTTCTTTTTTATTCTGCTGCAGTGTTCATTAAAAAGAAATCTGTAAATTTTGATTTAATAGAGCCAATGCCCAAGTTCTTTTTTTAAAATTCGGCAAACATTTATTTTATTCAGTATATTTTTTGAATATTTTAAATTTTTTAATGTCCTTGCATAATATATATATTCTCTTGTTTTATTTCATATCTACACTTGGAAAGATAGTAATCTTTCTTGTCAGAGAAGATCAATGCAATTGTTTAGTAATATTGGAAGTGGCAGATTGTCAACATTTAATTACTGAAGTAATTTTGCTATGCTTAGAAGTGGCAAAAGTCATGGGATAGCAATATGCAAATATCCAATTACAGTACCATCATGTAAGAAATGTATAAATGTGCTGTATATTGTCAGGGTTTTCATTTGTATGAAAGTGGTTATGGTTGCATAACAGGAATCAAGACTTTGAACAGGGAATACTAGTTGGAGATAGATGCATGGGGTATTCCATTTCAGGATTTGTTAGGAAATTTAACATTTCTTAATTTACAGACTTGAAGAGTGTGCTGAGAATGTATAATTTCAGACATTACCTTCCACCATGGACATTGCGGTGGTAGACCATGTCTATTTAATTCCTGAGATTAGCAGTGTCTTTGTAGAATAATCAGTGTTACCAGACATGCATCACTCTGTCAAATGACTGCAACAATCCACATGACAGATGTATTTGTGAGGAGAGTGCAACAAAATTTGGTGTTGAGGGGTTATGGGAGCAGAAGACCAACTTGAGTGCCTTTACTATCAACATGTCATGGACTGCAGATCCTAAAGAGGAGCTCATAAATATGCTCATGGAGCTCATGAATATATTGATTGGAATCGAAATGACTGGAAGAATGTTGTTTGGTCAGATGAGTCACGATTCTAGTTGGGTAAAGTTTGATGCTGGGGTTCCAGTGAGGTGCAGACCCGATGAGGCCACTTATCCAAATTGTCAATTAGGCTCTGTGCAAGCTGATAGTGACTCCATATTGGTGTGGGCTGTTTTTATTTGCATGGACTGGATCCTTTGGTTACACTGGACCAATCATTGATTGGAAATGTTATGTTCAGCTGTTTGGAGGCCATTTGAAGCCATTCAAGAATTCCATAACCAAGTAATGATTGAATTTTCGAGGATGACAGCGCACCATGTCTCCTGGCCGAAATAATTCACGATTTGGAACATTTTAGATGACCATTCCAGCAAATGATTTGGCCACTTTGTTTGTTATATAAGAATCCGATTGAACATGTATGGGACAAAATCGAAAAATCTTACCAAAATCCTTATCGACAAAACTTCCGCAATTAAGGAGGGTTGTTGAGACAGCACAGCTGTTTTTTAAAACGTTTTTCTGAATTTCACTTGGTGTGTGTGTGTCATCAAATTTTCGATCGTTAATTTAACCAACTTCCTATCAAGCTAGAGCTTTGAAATTTTAGGAATCGTTCGTACTCGCCTAACAATGCAATATTTAGACATTTGCGACAAGTTTTAACTAATATTTTAATAAGTCAAAATATTCTTTCCTCTCGGCGCTTTTAGGATTGAGGAAAAATTTTCTTTCCCCCTCTGGGAACACTGGGCACTCCCCACGCCACATGAGGTATCGTAAAATTAACAAAGGGGAGATAGTAAGGGTTGCTGACTTTCAGCCAGTAATCATTCGCAAGAAAGAAATATTCCAATATTTGGCGCCGTGTCTTATCACAATAATTTTTTTCTGAATTCTGGTTCCCATTTTTTTTTTAATAGAATGACTTACAAACTTTCAAATGCATGTTTTGATTTTATGAGTATTATGAATTTTTTAATACGCTCACAAATGTCTCTTTTTAAGTAAATTTTAAAGTTAAAAATAACTAACAGTTTTAACCAATATTTCAATAATTTTCTTTAATAAACTTTGTCACCATATAAAAACGTTGTTTTTATATCGAATTATTTTATTTGACTTCCGGCGACTTGAGTCTGCCCCATTTCATTTTCTCCTGCACTTCGGAGGGTAAAAAACCCACATATGATATAACAGGGATATTCAACTTTTTAAATTTTGGGAACTCTTTGAGCTTGCTATTTCATTGAAAGAGCCTCTAGATCAAAGGAGAAAAAAATAGGATATCAAAGCTTTATTCTACTCAAATTTACAAAATTATTATTGCATCTCTATTTTATCACAATAGAAACGTCTTAATAAGCTAATGAATGGTCAGATAGCTAATGAGTATTTAGTTTGGTTTTCTAAAATATATTCTATGAAAAATAAACTGAAGAATTTTTTTTTTAATTACTTGGTTGTGTGTGTGTTTTTATCACGAAGTATTTTTACGTCTGGAATAATTGTTGAAATATGCAACTTATTCATCTTGAACATCCAATCTGTATCTTGAGCGTCAAATCTGTTTTGTTTTTGTCGCAGCGTATAAAGCGAATGATTTTTCGCATACATAGGTTGAAACATATGACAAATGTTTCATAGCCCTTTTGGCTATTTCAGGATATTCTTTACTAATGTCAATCCAAAAATGCATAATATCAACTGGACTAAAATTTAGTTTAAATAGAGTGTCGGTCAATATATCAATTTGTTCTCTTTCTTTTGTTGGGAGTTAGGAGGTGTCAGCCTTGAGAAGGATTTTGGATCCAAGAAATTTTTTTCATTTTCAACAGGGAAATATTCAAGAAATGTTTTTTTGCTGATGTAATAAATAATTTTTTATCGGGATTAGCGTTATCGTCTACTAAAATGTTATGCACATTGAAAAAGCATTCAACGTTATCTTTCAAAATGCAATCTGCCCAAGATTTCAATTGAAGAAAGGTTGGTGTCAATTTTACTTTATACCTTTGGAAAAAAGTGAAATAAATGGGCGATTCCTTACCTGAGCCAAAGAACGGAGACTAGTATGCGACATAATGTTGTCTCGATTAATGTATTTGAAGCACATGAGTTTTACGAAATTTAAGATTTTATTTTTATCCGTTAAATATTTATTTTTAGAAATAAAGTGCCTTTAAGAATTCGATATTTTATAAAAATTAAAATTTTTTATAAAATGTTAGCGCTTTGATGAAGCACATAGTGATCTCTCTCAGACCACCTGTCAGAGTTCCAGGGAACCCAGGTTGAATACCCCTGCGATATAAGAAGGGTGTCCCATGACTTTTGACACTTAAGTTTGCTTTTGCTTGAAACATGAATCTCAATATCATGAAGCTCGTATATCAGCGAAAATGTTTTGTCTTTAACATTTTTACTACCATGTTGTGAATGCAATTTTTGCAAATTTACACGGCTGCGGCAGCCGAGGAGGTCATGGCTACGAGCTCATAACCGACATTATTTCCTATCGAGTCAAGTGTTGCAATCCTGACTCCATTACTTGAAAGACCCATCGTATATCGGGGCCGTTGCATGTCGAATCTGTTGAAACTCGCTGTCCTCTCAAGTGCTACCTTCAATTAAGTACAGGTGTCACATATCCTAGGTACTGCTTTGGTAGACACGAGTGAAGCACCCCTACCCCTTGCGATCCTTCTCTATTTTACCATTCTTGTCAATCAATTTTTTTTTTCCCAAATGCTCTAGATCACAGTCACACCTTGTTTGGCGCAACATAGCCATATGTGATTCTTACGCCGTTAAACATCATTATCACACTGTCCTCTCGTTGGGATGGTGCGAAAGGTAAGGGAATAGTGTTGCGGAGGGTCTGGTCATTTGATCGGGACTCAAAATGATGGTTCTCGTGCCAAAGCTCTCATGTTGCTTTTCAGTGCGACGTAAGTAAAACGAATCAAGTTCACAATCTGATTTCGCAATGCGGTTAAAAATGAAATTTTTAACCACATTGCGATTTTTAACACATTAAAAATGAAATTTTTAATTTCCTTTATTTTCTTTTGGGTAACTCCTCCTCTCCCTCCGAATTTCGCCTTTTTTTAAAATATATTTCAGCTTTTGATGCCAATTATTATTTCTTTATAAATCTTTGTATATATATTTCATTTTATTTTAATGTGGTCAAAAAGACTTGTGATTTATTAAATGTTTGGCGCGCACACACACAAGCTTAGTCATATTTGGCTCTTGCGTCATAAACCCACTGTCACTCACGCATTGATGTTTTAATCCGATACTGCAGTGATCTGTAGAAATTATGACACCCAAGTGTTTCTGACCCTGTATTCACCAATAATATTAAATAATAGTTTTTGTTAGTTTTGATTTTTTTTTTTTTTTTTTTTTTTTTTTTTTTTTTTTTGTAGCTTTTGAGAATTAATCTTGTTCTCTTCTTAAATGGAACAAGTTTAGTTTAAATTATCAGAAACACTTGAGAATCATTTATAAAATGAAATAAAATATTTCTCGTTAATTCCTACTCAGCATGTAGTCTATTTTATGAAAAGATTTTTATATCACAATTATTGTATTTGAAATGTGATAAATTATCCCTAAAACTCTTACAGAATCCCTAAAACTCTTGCATAATCTGAAATTTCTTTACACGATTAATTCATGAATTCTAATAATAAAATGTCAGAGTATAATATGACTCTTGCTCCATAAACACACTATCACTCAGTACACGAGTATTAGAGCAATTCTTAAACTTCCATCACCGAATTTTAGAACCTTATAATTTGTCTCAAATTTCTTTAAAAAAATATTAAACGTTCTGAGTCGTAATTACCAATTATTATGTTCTTAAATTTTTCTTCTGTTGAGTAAAATTGGTATTTGTTATTCACAACTTTTTAAAAATTATAATGTAAAATGCTAATGATTTCAATAGCCCTCGTGTTGCTTATAGTGTGGTGTTAATAAAACCAACTAACCTGGTAATGATTTAATATTTCTTGTCTTCAAAAACATAGCTTGACATTTTGATCATTAATAATATGTGCAATGTTTCGAGGAATGTTATGTTTATTTTATTGTTTAATCCAATCATCACTGTTGTTATAAAAACTCAATTGAAAGATACACTTTGTATCAGAATAAATTAGGAAAAACAGATTACATTCTTCCATATTTGTATCTGCTTAACTGCATCGCACTTCCAACCCCTTCCCCCCCCGGTGAAATAAATTAAAAAATAATAATGAATTTCGAATGTCAGTTGTGACTACCATTGTTAAAATAATATGGTTATTTCATTTTCGACAATTGCATCATTAGTTACTAAATCACTTTTTCCTTTTACTCAGAAATGCTTATTGAATTCTTCGCGGTGCTTGTGACCAAATCATTTCAAAAGAACAATGGAACTGCCACGTGCAGAAATAATCAGTTTCATTAACTAGTTCTCAGACCGCGAAATGTTAAGAACTTGTTTTAGAGTAATTGTTGTTTCGACTCTCGGGTTACGGTCAAAGTCATATCAACAATACTTGTCGGAAAAGTTGGGTGTTAGGAGATATGAGTAGATGTAACAATTTTTATTATCTTTTTCTTGATCTGTGATGGAGTTTACTGCAATTATTCTAATAGAGTTACATAAGTGTTAATTTTGATGAAGTGCACTTTGTCTTAAATGTCTCATTGTACATTATTCACTCTCTCGTATCTGGTTATCAGCATTGTAGTTGCGTCAGATACATCAAAGATAAAAGTCAATATTTAAATGCTTTATATTTTTTAATTCGTCTAACGTGCAATTAACTTTCGATACATTTTTAGGGCAGACCTTTCGACGAAAGATTTTGAATTGTGCCATACTGGTTATCTTAAGATGTTTATTCGAATATTGGATGAATGTAACTGGAACACGCCCGCGTAATCCTACTCTCAAATATTTTTGCTACGCATTCCGTTTTGTGTCTATTGTATTAAGCGAAATTCAAACAAATTTTCTGTTTGGAATCTGATATCAACAGAATTAGCAAAAACATTTTAGCTTATTTTTTTTAATGTATTCCGTATAGTATCTATTTTATTTTAAAAATTCAAATTAATTTATTAGAAATCTGATATATGCAGTGAACTTTAGAAGTTGTTGAGTCAATGCCACGTCGAGTTACTATACTTTGGCGGAGTAAAGGAGCACCTAAATGATACTACCTCTTCATTTTTGGCATTTTAGCGTATATACATACACACATACTTCTTGAATGGATTCTATATTGTATATAAGAATAGCACCAGTTTTCTAATATGATTATAAGGGCATTATATATTTTATTTTAAGAAAATAATATAATTTTTGTTAATTGAAATTTCATGCATGACAATATTTATGAATTTGTATCATTTTTCTATTTAATAAAATAAAAATGCTGAGAAATTTTTTTTCAACAAATTCATAATTGTAAGGACAATTTAGTTTTTCATCATTTTTATATAGCTATTCTTTAAAATAATATTTCTTGGGCCTATTTAAACAGTGACACAATAGGCAAGCATACTTTTAACACGTTTTTTCAAATGTTCAGGAACAATACCATCTCATGTTGCATAGATTTTATTCTCAAGCTCTTCACACATGCACACACAAATGCATTATACTACCTCCCATTCACTTATACTTTTCTACAAAGATCAGTCCAATCATTTTATATAATGTTTAGATTCGGGGAATTTGCTGGCTATGTTGAAATATTGACATTTCTTTCTTCGATTTTTTTTTTTTTTTTTTTTTTTTTTGCTGCATTAAAAATGAAACAAGAAGTTTTTTCCTATTGGAAAAAAGAAATATTATATTCCCTTAAAGGTAAAAAATATGCTTAGAGTTGCATATCTAAGATTCATAGATACTTCTTTGTATTTATATCAGTAAGCACATCTACTAAATGCGTTGCTGCGGCTGTCTGACATGACATCGTGCATCAACATCGACAGATATTACGCAAAACCTTAATATCTAGCCAGAAGGGAATCTCTTTTGAACTAGTTGATAACAGCTTCGCAATAAAAAGAAAAAAACCACGACTGTACAAGTTTTCTTCGGGCCCAAAGATTGAACATTCGAAACTTTGCCTTTGAAACTTTGCACTTTGAAACTTTGCAAGAAGATCAACAGTCCACTGCCGCCACGGTAGAAAATACTAGTCGCTGAAGTACTTCGACTGGAGCAATGTTTTTATCCCACCAAAGTAGATTGTGGATTTCCCCCTGTTATTGAGGAGAACAGTTGACATTGAGTTCCAGCGGCGTTTCGAACCTTCATTCTTTTAGATTCGAAGAAGACTTGGCCAGTTCGTCTTTACACTGCTCTTATCAAATTGGGCCAAAAGAGATTTCCCTTTGGGCTAAGAGATTTTAACTTCTGTCATCATTATTGAAGAGAGCAGCTACATACTCCCCCTCCATTATTGTTCGTGATGATGCGAAAAGGAACATTCTAAGCGATATAAAAGAGAAAATTGTTTTTCCAGCCATTTCTGTAATTGTTATGTATCTCCATGTTGTATCGAGTTTTGTTTTGGGGCAGCTATTTGACGTCATCGGCTGTCTATAGTTAAGATGGCGGCTCTATTTGACACGTGCGTCGTAGCCAGTATATCAATTGTTCTGATTTTTATTTGAGATTGTCTCAGACACAAAGAGGCAAGTTTTTGCTTCGGGTGCATATGCAATCAAGTGTTCTAGGCTGTTCTGTCATCTAGTGTCCAAGTCACCAATATGGTGAGTGATGTTTTCTCCGCCACATAGTGGGGGCCCTGTTTTTCACACCAGGAGAAATTTTTCTACCTTGTGGTGGAGGAAGTTTGTTGACCTTGAGCACCAGTGGCGTTTCGAATTTTCGATCTGTCGGTACGGAGAAAACTTGTCCGGTCATCTTTGCACTGCTCTTACCAATTAGGCCAAAAGGGTTTTTCGTTTGGGATAATTACTAAGACGTTTTAACTCCCGGCGTCTTTGCAGAAGAAGACGGCCGCAACGTTTTTTCGTTGGCTGAAAAACTGCTCCTCGGAATATCATAGATCCGACTTTAAAACGCTTTCCCTGTCTGATGTCTCTCTAAGATAGCGCCAATAACAGTTAAGGCCGTCTGGTCCATACTCTAAGAGGTTTTCTCATCCGAAAATAAAACATTTTTCCAGCTCACGTTGACAGCAATCTATTTTAAAACAGTTTTCCTTCGTAACATTTTATGTTTATTGGTTAATGCTGTTTTAAATTCATTTTGACAAATTTTGTGAAATCCCAATTATTTAAAATACGTGTAACTGTTAATCTCGAAACTTCTCCATCAAAATTATGGGCAATTTCAACAATCGACATTTTTCTCAGAGCAGCAAGAAGAATAATGCCTTTTCTATTTGTGTGAGACAGTTTTGAGAGATTTGCACCTGATCTCTTCTATGTAGAACCATCAATTCCGATTTGATTATATTTTATGCAACAGTTTTAGATCTTCCAATTTCATTAGCTAAGTGGCGCTTTGACATTTCGCTAATACGTAAAAACTACACTTTTCGGATATTAAGCCCTATAAGATCTTTTTCTCGAAGCATTTTAATTAATTAGTTCGAGAGAATTTTGGATTTTATATGATAATCATGTTAGACCGGCAATTAAAAAATTTGTAATTATTCGCTGGGAAGTTAAATAAAACAACGACCCTTGTGGTGACCGGGAATGACAGAATAGTCGCACTGTAGCTCATGCATGTCGTAAGAGGCGACTAAAATGGGTACCCAGCGTCTGGGGTATAGCCGGGCAGCCTGCCCCTGGGGATTATATCAGGGGACCTCAGGGACTTGCCTTCTTCAGGTAAGTACGGGCATCATGACCCCGAGGCCCCCTAGTGATCTTTTTCTTTCCCATAGGGTTTACTGTCTTTGGTAAACACGGGTTACGCTCTTCCGGGATACCCTAGCGATCCTTCTCTATTTTCGACCCTCCTTCTTGCCAACCATTTTTACCGTGTAGCCGGGGCTGATGCACGTTAAATCTGTACGGGGCCCAAAGTCCTCCCGTTGGCGTGGTGTGGATGTTAGGAGAGGGGGGTGCCAGCTCAGGTGTCGTCCTCGTCACTTGACCGTGGTTCAAAATTACGAGGTCCGTCGCCAATAGCCCTCGTGTTGCTTCTAGTGCGACGTTAATATAAACTAAACTAAACTAAGCCAACCATTTTTACCTTTTTTTTTAACTTCACGTCTAGACCACAGTTTAATCTTGTTTGGCGCAGCATAGCCATATCTGGCTTTTGCGCCAATAAACTTTACATTCACTCACTCAAATAAAACAACAAAATAAAACCCGTGATTGTTCTTATAATTATGAATATCTAAAGTTGCAGGAAAAATTGTTTTGGTTTCTATTTTATCAGTTTTTTTTTATATATATATTTTTAAAAAGTAACTATTCAGCTTTTTAGAATTGATAACATTTTGTTTTGCATACTCTCGTTCAGAAGTATTTTTAACTCAATTTTTTTTTAAAAAAAAATATCGGTTGTCCATATAAATATGAAAAGAAATATAAATTAAACGAGAAAATATTAATAATGTTTTATTTAATAAAACTTTTAGTGTAAAATTTATTACAGTTTGGTTATGTTATAACTCTGCATGTTGGAATAGCTAGAATAGAAATATTACGATATTTTCATCTTACAAAACTTCTTACATTTTCTTATTTTCCTTTTTTTCATCGCTCTCTCGAGGATGTATTTTGTACTGGAAAGATCTCGTAAATTCTCAATTTAGATGTATGTGATTTGCTAAGAAGGATTGAATATTAAGAATTCGATCACTAACACTAAAAATATTATCGAGAATCAATGAAGTAATAAAAGGATATTTTTTCTAGAAATATTAAGTAATAATAAGAAAAATACAACAATGAAAAGATAAAATTTGTTGAACAGAAAAATTTTAACAGAAATATTTTACAATTAAATTAAATACAGTACTCTCTCAATAATCCAGCTAATATCGGTCCAGAGCGCAGCCGGATTACAGAAAACGCCAGATTATTGGAAAATCACTAATAATAACACATTTAAACTGCAAAAGCTATGTATTATTTAACAAAACTCAATACTGTACACGCAAATAAAATATCATACACATGAAGTAACTAAAACAACAATAAAAAAAATGCTGTTTTACATCAGTATCTTACATTACTCCTTTGAAGTGGAAGGCATAAAATAATTTTCTATTTTCTTGTGTTTTTTCTCTTTAAATGATACTTCAAGCACTTGTATTTGAAGTAACTTTAATAATGGAATATCACTCTTGGAGACGCCATTTTCTTTAGTCCAGATAATGAATGTAGCAAAAGAATAAATGGCTGCGTTGTGAGGTATTGTTTGAATAGTTGCATCGTCACTTCGCTCTCCTTTCCTCATGCCCTTCTTCATCCGTTTATGTTGAGGTCACAATTCTATTATGTCATCATCTGTCAGAAACTAGTTGTTTTCTACTTCGTCACCTACTAGCCACTCGTTTACGTCGTTTGTTTTCAGAACATTATCAAATGTATGCACGAATTTCTCCAATGTGTACACGAATGAAGCTTTACAAATTCCATATTCTTTAGTGAGAATAACAAACGCACACTTTTTTCAAGTCGCTTCAAAATCTCGTGTTCATAAAAGGTAAAGTCTTATGTTTACACTGTATAGACATTTTTTAAACACAGCACTACACTTAAGTAAAATTACTCTGACAAAATACTGCGTGCTAGGGAACGAATGGAAACTCGATTTTGACACGGACGAGACAGAGGTGGACAGAGCATTTTCATTCCAAACAGCAGTCATTCATTGCGACAAACAGTGAACTTGTCATTCTGTGTAAAACACCGGATTACTAGCAAGTTCGGAAAAGGGATGCCCCGGATTATAGAAGGAGTACTGTATTGTTAGAATTAGAACACGCGATGTAAATAAGGTTGGATATCACATATATTAATAAATTAAAATATTACGTGTACTGAATTATATATATATATATATATATATATGCATATTTTTATAAAATGTATATACTTTTACACTAGTTTAATTATTTTTCTCCAATTTCTATTTTTACATAACGCGTAACTACACACAATTAAAACTTTAAAAATACATATAAAAGTTATTCACTTATAACCTATACAATAACAAGATCTTTTCTTGGTTTTGATCATCCCAAATATAACTTAATCTAAGAATAAATCCTAATTCCTCTCACGTTAGTCGGCGCTTTGACAATACCAAATCTCATTCCTCTCACAATAGAACTTTTTTTTTTCTTCACCCGTTATGCGTTTCGTTTTCATACACCAAGCGCACTCGAACTGGATCAGCAAATTCGATATTAATTCCTTAAGGGCATGCTCGGACACTGCGGTTAACAAGCCAAATAGATAATAACTCCTTTGTCTTGGGATAGTTGGAGGTTGTGTCATTCTATTAGATCTGCTTCTGCATGTTCCGGTCTGATGCAAAATATAAGCTCTCGTGAGAGCTGCCAATTGTGGGAATCCACTGTTACCTTTTACACAACAGGAAGTCTGCACGATTACGGCTGGCTTCGCATAAACGACGGAGGAAAAAAAGATTTATTTCGTTATCAAACCGAAATAAATGAGAAATTTATGTGACTAAAATCAAATTAGGAGGAATTTTTCCTTCCATAGATCTTAAAAATGTGTGTACTTGAATTTATTATCTCCAATAGGTTCATTAGAAGATTCTGTAAATAGTTTCTATTTACGCCTTGAATGAAAACGCCTTGATTCTAAGATAGCATCAAATGTTTTTCCTTCATATTTATTTTGTTTCAATACATTGGTCTACAAAGCATCACATTAAATAAAATTCTCAAGCGTGTTTTAGAACTAAATTTTATGCACTTAGTAGCAATATTCTTATAAATAGAGTAGCCATCGAGATAATGAAGGATTTGTAAAAATCATAACATTCATTTTCAATCTTATTTATTTATTTTTTGGGGCTATACAGTAGTCCTTGGAGATTAAAGTTACTTCGTATGATAAAAAAAACAACAAATAAAATTCATTTCTTTTTTCAATTGTGTCGGAAAATCAATTTTTCAAACTCAGAGAAAATACAGACAGTTTTTTACCATCAAAATATCTCTTAACGATTAGATGATTTGGAGCCTAATCACTCGGTTTGAAAGAACTAGTACAGTCTTCCCTGAAAGGGTAATGTCGGCTGTAGTTGAGCAGTTATGGTCACGAGCTCTTAGCCGGCGTTGCTTCCGTCGAGACGTAGTCCTGATTCCATTAAAGACTAGCTGTGAAGCTGTTGCATGTTAAACATGTTGAGTCTCAGTGTCCTCATATCGGTATGGTGTCCTCATATTGGTATGGATGGAATTGGTATGATGTGGTCAGGAGAAAGTAGTGCCAGTTCAGATATCGGCCCCATCACTTGACCGAGATTCAAAATTACAAGGTCTGTCACCGACAGCTCTCTTATTACTTTTAAGTGTACTGTAATAAGCAATCAATCAATGAAATCCATAGAAACACTAATGATTAAAAACGCGGGCCACGGATGTCCTGTTGTTGAGCCAGCTTCGCGGCTGACGACATTCTAGTCAAGTTGTAGGTTCAACTCCAAAGCTTAAAATGAGAGCATCAAAATGCAAAATAATGAAAATAAATTATATTCAAATGAGCCTTCAAGACCATCCGTAGTGTGAGTGGAAGTTAGAGTAGTAAGATACCATCCCAGATAATATTTTCGTTCGTTTTGACAAAAGTTTAAAAAGTTATCAGGCTCGTCGTCAATAATTACCATTAAGTTTTTATAATCACCATTGAAATTTAAACCATACTAACGGCAAAATCATTGGATTAAGAATTATTTTCAAAAAAAAATCTAAGAATTATATTTATATTTTCATCACAATTTGATGAAAATTTGGGGGAAAAAAAAAACCCGAAATAAATGTAAAAAAAAAAAAAAAAATTATTCGTTTAAAAACACACACACACACACACACATACATACATACATACTAGGGTCTATCGGAAAGTTCTGTCCATTTGTGAAGTGAAAAAAATAATAATTCCCTTTTTATACATTTAATAATATTTATTGTACAATATATTTTCCGTTGTTGTTTATGAACTCTTGCCAGCGTGATGGTAATTTATAAATGCTATTTTTGAAAAATGTTTATCTTTAGAGGCGAAGTACTCAAGTTATGCTAAGTTGACGTATACTTCAATTTTGAATATTTTTTCTTTCAAAAATTTTTTTGCCGGGAGATAAGTGATAATTAGAGAGTGCTAGGTCTGAGGAGTAGGGAGGAGGCGACAGAAAATCCCAGTCTAGCTCTGTGATTTTTTGATGAATCGCCAAAGCAGCTTGTGATTTGGCATTATCATGATGGAATGACATGTGCATTATATGGAACATCACAGCAGCCTCTTTCCTTTCAGTGCTTTATTTTAATCATCCATCTTCTGACTGTATCTCTCTGAACTGAGCTTTTTATTAAGTTTCAAAAGCTCCAAATGCATTGGTATTTGGAGATCCCACCCTATGCACAATGTTTTCTTATTCAGGGTCAATCTCGATTTACAGGTGGAGAGGACAGATATGTGCATGCTGCAAGTATACTCTTATCCTTACGATGTGTGCGAAAATAATCATTTTTTCATCACCAGTTATCTTCAGGCCCAAAATGGGTTTCTTTTCGTTCCGAACAAACAAAGATGTGTGTATGACGATTCTGTTAAGCAAAATTTTGTCATTTAATTCACGAGGTACCCATTTGGAACGTTTATTGACCAATCCTAGTAATACCGTAAATTATGTTATTAAACATATGAAAAACAATAAATATTATTAAACATATGAAAAATGTATTATT